>CM029379.1:18117915-18675415 GCA_017165825.1 Hepsetus odoe | reverse complement strand
CGTGTCTGTCTGTCTGTCTGTCTGTCTCTCTCTCTCTCTCTCTCTCTCTCTCTGCCATGATGCACATCATGCGTCAATGCAGGTACCTCTAATTGCGTATTGATGTAAAATTATTTTAAAAGATTCAGAATTAATCCAAAAATTATGTCTCAATGTTGGATTTTTTGGCATTTATTTAGATTACTTCCACGTAAGGAACATGGTATTACATTTTATTTATTTATTTATTTTATTTTATTTTTTTGAAGAAATTTCTGTCTATTAGAAACTGTTCACATTATATGGCAGGTGTTAAAAGAATGACCAGCCCAACATCAAAGCTCTTTTTGCACTAAACTAAAGATTTGTTCAAATACTGGTGTGTTTGGCAAACTTTGTTTTGTCCTTGAGGCCTAAAATAGCAACCTGCTGACGGCTTCTTTCTTTTTCTAACTCCCTGTCCTGCACATCCACAGTAATCTTGGAGCAGGGAGGCGAAATTACCCCGTTGTTAGGGCTGGGCAGATTGAAAATTTGACTTATGGCTGATGTTATTGCTCCGTCTAGAAGGCTGAGGTCGTCCTCCAGCTGCCGTATGGTACGCTATGGTGGATGGGGCTAATGCCAGAGTGTGTCCAGGCGGGGAAAAAATACTGCCCTGTAATCGCCAGCCTCTACACAAACAGACACCTTGGGCGGGCATGAGCTCATATGACTGATTCTGAAGCTCATAGGCAGGTTAGGAGAGTTTTCCTGCGTGCCCTACACAGTGGTGATTTTATCCAGGCGGGGCCAATCGGCTGCCGTGCAGGGCATCCATCACTTTCCCATTCCCTTCTTTAAAAAAAACGTACACGAGTTAAGCAGTTGGGGACGGAGACACGTGCTATAACTCAACAAAACTCTCCAAAAAAGAGATAAAGGAGCGCTGTTGTATTTGCCCAGTCACTGGCTGTGACAGAAGGCAATTCATGAAGTTGATCTTGGCCTGGATGTCTGTTTTTAGGAAAAGTCCTTAATGAAATCATCTGAGAAATGCCAAGCGAAAGCAATAGATAAAAGCTGCAGCGTAAATAATTATAGTTCGGTAGTGGACGCTAACTTGAACATAAAGGCTACTGAACGGCCTGCGGTGTAAACAAATAATTCTCGGAAAAACCCTCATGTTCCCCATGTTTTTCCCTCTCACAGTTAAATGGCTCCTGACATTTTACTTGTACTTATCTATGAAGTCCGTTCTTTTTCTATAAACCTGCAGCAGTCACAGGAATAGGTAATAATAGCAATAATAAACCTTTGCCTCCTAGATTCCAGTCTCGATACCAGACAGGACTCTTTCTAACCTCGCTCCTTACTCTCCTTTACATCCTGTGCTCTTCAAACTAAGGCCATGTTTCTCCGTTACTGCCTGACAGAAAGCAGTTTCGTGTTCAGTTTGAAACACTTGTGTTGTTTTAGTAGTGCTGGAAGACTTATTAGACATTAAAATGTGTCATTTTTCCTGACTTTCTCGTTTTAAGCCTATTAGGCATGCTGGCCTTAGCTTCTTAACATCAACTGTCTCTGCTCACAAGGAAATTATTCTTGACACTATATCTGCATGTTCTGCCTCTTTGCCTAAGCACTACTTTCATGAAAATGTCTTTTAAATACCCGCTGTGCATATCTGACTGCTTGCTCGTTGTCTGTCTCAACTAACCCTCCTGCCCCACTCTCCCCCCACAAAGGAAATAATCCATTCCAGTGTGGTTCCTTTTAATTCTCCTCATCTTTTCTCACTGGTCCGGGTTGAAATAGCTCCTCACCGTAAGCAACTTTACTCATTAACAGCTCGGAGAGCATTTAAATATTTCTATTTAAAAGTCATGGCAAAAACTCCCCAAAGCCTATTTTACGCTACTGCAGTAAGTGGATTAAAATGAATTAAATGTGTGTTAAAGAAAGAATAGTGTTGGGGGTGGATAAAAGACTTTTTTGCACCTTTTTGTGTTTGGCATAAATGTATGACTTTTTAAAAATAGGTGGGGAAAAAATTATATATATATTTATAATATCTTTGTTAATTTACTGATTTGGCTGCCCTCAAACATTTAATTTCACAGAGGCGGCCATCAGGAAAAAGAGGTGTCCTGAGCCTGGTTTAAAAAAGAAACAACAAAGGAAAAAATGATGAAAAACTACAACTCAGTCTAGGTGTTGGTACAAAACTCCAGAACATTCGAGCGCAAAAGCTAGTAAAGGTTTTGGTTAAGGCACGTAATGCTGGAATATTAGCGTAGCTCTCGTCCTGCTCTAGCTCTGTGTTCCTCTCAAGGGGACATTTAGTCCCCTGTTTTCTGTCAGGGGTATCAGTCAACACACATACTTTTGGGAATATCAGCGTAGCGTCCTTGGCTAACCCGGGCTCCGTGGGGTGCCGATCTCGGCTATGAATAACCGCACTTTACTGTTAAAATGGCCTTTTTCTGCCTCCATCTATTCGTTGAATATTTTACGAGCTCTCATGAGCTCATGCCGGGACTTGGCATGTGTCTTAGTGATGCTTCAAGCTAGTTTTCCTTTCATTTTTTATCATGCTAGTGATACAAGTGGGTTTCGGTTTCAGTTTGGACAGATCAGGACCTCAGTTGTAACTGACCTTCACATTCATTCTGTCTGCCTTGGCGGTGGGTTCCGCTGTTTGTATGTTTTGTTCTAGAGACTCTCAGCTCTTTTATTGAACCTCCCTTTGAACGTTCCTATAAAGTTGGCTGGCGTGACTACAGCCGCGTGCCCTTTCTTTGAGTGAAAAACAAGAAGAAAAAGACTAGATAATGGAAGATGCGTGGAGACGTCATTTACTCCCGAGCCCGGGGTGTGTGTCTGTCACTGGGACAAGCGTTCAGCAGCCTCCAAGGTCTAACATGCAGGCAGACAGGTGCTTGACGTTCTGCTCCGACAAGGTGAAGTGGTTAATTGGCAGACGACAGGCAGCTCACATGGTTGATATTTCCCAGGGTGACATTTTCCCTTCTACCTCTCCGAGCCTCTGCTGTTATGACTGTGTCTTCGGCTCAGGCAGAAAAAAAAGGGCCTTAAGAGAGGTAATATTCATTTTCCCTCATTTTCAACTTTCTCAAAAACAAGAGTTTATTCATTTCTTTCTCCTGGAAAATGTTTTGTCCTGTGTTATTTTTTTCTAATGGGTTTTTATAAGAAGATCAACTTCACATTCATTGTTGGCAACGTTTTTTACTTGACCATAACTTTTTATGAAATCTTTTTTTACTAAAATACTCTTTTAAATCACTTGTATTTGAGCGAGTTTTTGAGGTAAAACACTAATCAGTTTACAAATATTTTCATGATACCTGGTACAGAGTATGTTGTGAGTTAGACATGGCCCATGCTTCTGGGGTGTGTGGATTTTTTTTTAATTTATTTTTTAAATACATTTTTGGGTTTGTTTATTAAGGCGTGGTCGTAACTGACAACATATGAGAAGTATATAATTAGTAAATAATAATGTATTGAGGAAATTTGGGATATTTATTTTGATAATGGCATTTAAGGAAATTCCGATCAGTTTGTTGTCATTTCAGCCGTAGACACAGTGAAGCCAAACAGCTTTCCTCCAGGACCATGTGGTGCTACACATGAGACAACAGAGAACACGACATCAGACTAGACAAGTGCAGACAGCACATCATACAGTGCGAAAACCTCAACACAACACAACACCACACAACACAGCATTCGTCCGACACAGAGCAGAGACCGTGATGCAGAGACTGCAGAATGAAAGACGGCCATGAATCCAGGACTGAGTGCAGCGTTATAGTGAGAATACAGTGTTGTGACAAACACTGCACTAACAACTGACTGTTTGTTTGTCTCGGCCTTCTTATTCTCTTTGAAAAGCTTTCATGATTTCATGGATATCTTCTCATCTCCTTCTCACATCTTTATTAATGTCTTTTTTTTTTTTTTTTGCCCGCAGAGCAAGCAAGCACACTTTTGGGGGATGTGTGTTTAATCTACTGTATCTCTATCTTTCTTTCCCCCTCTGTCCCACCACACTCTGGGCCTCTTTTTTCTCTCTGTCTGTCTCTGTCTCTCTCTCTCTCTCTCTCTCTCTCTCTCTCTCTCTCTCTCTCTGTCTGTCTCTGTCTCTCTCTCTCTCTCTCTTTCTCTCTCTGTCTGTCTCTCTCTCTCTCTCTGTCTGTCTCTGTCTCTCTCTCTCCCTCTCTCTCTCTCTCTCTCTCTCTCTCTCTCTCTGTCTCTGTCTCTCTCTCTCTCTCTCTCTCTGTCTGTCTCTGTCTCTCTCTCTCTCTCTCTCACTCTGCAGTGATGCCCCGTTTTGCTGAGCAGGTTGAGGTAGCCATCGAAGCTCTGAGCACCAACCCGCCGCAGCCGTTTGAGGAGAATGAGTTCATTGATGCGTCGCGTCTGGTCTACGATGGAGTGCGCGACATCAGGAAAGCCGTTCTCATGATCAGGGTGTGTATCTCTAAGAGCGTTCATCCCGCTTAACAACGCAACAAGCTCACAACTGGTTGATGTCATTCATCTGGGATTGTGGGGAAATCTCAGAGGTTTCTAACACTACACGAGGCCGATCAGCTGTTTCACCGCAAGCTGCGCTCTTCATCAGATGTTTTGGCGCTTCAGGATTTTAAGAGTGTTTTTGATACAACACAGATCTGTAGGATTGCCATTTTCTCGTTTTGGACACTTTGCAGACATTTTGCTTACTGAATAGCCCAAAAATGACATAAGGGCATGATGATGTCAACACACTTCAGAAAATCTGAAAAGAAGAAAGTCGTTCGACAGACGGTGTATTTGCTGTAACCGAGCTCGTTATCGGGGAGCACAGTCGTGTAATTTTGCATGCAGGTTGCCTTTCATGTATGTGAAACGAGTTGGTGGACGGATGACTCGTAGCCCACAGATAACAATGGAGATTACTGTGGAAAGCACGGCTGGCTGTATGTGAAAGCAGAATTGCCCATTACTCAACAGAATAATATTGCTCAGTGTAATAATGCAAGTGCTTCCTTGCATTGCACTGTCACCTCCAGTGTTGTTACACACAAAGGCATTTTCATTGCCACGGTCCCTACAGTCGCAGCAGGAGAAACATCAAATGCCAGAAAGATGAATAATGCACTGTTGCTAAATAAGAGGAAGCTGTGCTTTGGAGTGGCAGCGAGCAGGGAGAGGTAGAGGATAATTAAGAAGTGGAGATTTCCTTTTTACAGTGAGAAAGAAGCCTCTGCTCTTTTGTCCAGCCTGACAGAAGGAGTCCACTCTCGGTCTGGGAGCAGCCTGCAAAATCCATTACGGTTGCTATTCAGTTGCCAGGCTGTGGTGGCCGCCACTTGGCATGAGATTCAGAGTTTCGCTCCGGATGTAGAAGAGGAATGGAACGTGGCTACTCATGCGGGGGAATGCACAAGTGTATAGCTGATTTCATTTCTGTCAGAGAAATTCTCTCATTAAGGTAACATGGCCAGAATAGTCTACGTGAGATTTTGCCCAGCAACATGTCTGGTATCCTTTTTTTTTGTTTTTTTTCTTTTAACTTGCCAAGCATTGTCTAGATCCTTAAGGATTTTCTTGATGACTGAGATGGCAGCAAAGATCTTTAAGTGGCACTTGAATATCAAAGATTTATTTTCTGACAGAGCGCCGTGTCATACTTTGTTGTCTCAAGATGGCACCACTTTAATTTCTTGTCTATTGGCATCTGCTGACATTGCTTTTAATTGGTCATCGCCCTGTTACTCAAGGGATGCTCGAGTGATCTGTTTTTCCCCATATCTGTTGCTTCCTGGTCAAAGTTCAGTTCTGCTTTTGACATTTAAAAGCACTGCTCGTTTTATGCATTATGAAGATGATGACTTTTTGTTTGTTTCTGAAGGGCTCTATATAAAATATACTTGTTTCATGCACTCGTGTGAGCACATATCTCGAGCCTGCAGAGAAGTACGCCTTGCATTGATTAGGTAGCAAACTTTAGATTTTCATGCCTCTTGTAAGTAAAGGAACAATGTCAGATCTGAAGGCTTGCTGCACCAAACTTCACCAAGTTGCTCTTGTTAATGCGGAGCTTCTCGATAAAGGATTTAGTCAGACACTTTATTGACTAAGAATGGATTTCAGCTGGAGATCTTATTAAAATGCCCAATTGCCACTCCCCTGCAGAGCAAAAAACTTTATTTACCTGGAGAAAGTAAAAAAACTAAATAAACAAGTCCATTTCTGGTCAAATCTGAAGCACTAAACAGACACAAAACCTTACATTTTACCCCAGTCTGTTAGAGCATACAACTTTAATATTGATTTCAGTGACAGTGATGCCCATTGCTTCATCCTCTGCCTTCACCAAAACGCACATTTCTGTCATCCCCTAAATTCTGTGTACTAATATGCAATGAGGAGTCTTGATGATGCCTTGTCTGCAGGCTCCCTGACAAATAGGAAAAAAGAGCAAATCTCAGAGTGTAGAGACCTGGAGGCCGTGGCCCCTCCTCATGCACTGTTTGATCCCACTCTAAGAGGGAACTGCTCATTACGGTGCGCATGTAAACCGAACGGAGTTTTAAAAACAATGATGTAAGTCGCTTGAAACCGGGGCGGCTGGTTGGCGTGAATTATTGATGAAGATCTGACTGCTGGAATAGCTGACACGTCTTGAGGTCTGTTAGCAGCTTCTTCGTCCTCTGAGAGCTGGGCAGCAGGCCGTTCCTTCACTGCCCGTCTGCCACAAATCGTGGAAACTCCGGTTAACGCCTGCACCGAGAGAATGAAAGACGAGAGTTAAGAAACTGGAGGGGTGCGGTATTTATATTGCGTATAGAAAGGATTTCAAACAGCTGAACGCATGCTTCATTAGATCGCTGTATGTGTATCGTTTAGGAACTGCTATGAGGAAAAGTAAACGCTGGCCATAGGTGACAAAATCATTTAGTCAATTGCATTTCATTTTAAAGCACGTTCTCCAATTTGCCCAAATGAAAGAAAGAAATTAGCATTTTGCTTTGGTCCATTTTACCACCAAAAGTGTCAAAAGCAGTGAAAATGTGGAGTGGCTATGAAGAAGCTGTGTCCACTTGTGTTCCAGCACCACTTGTTTCTCTATTAGTTTACCTCCTTATATAATGCACATAATATATGTAGGTTTCTGTGTGTTTGTTCTCCCTCTAGACTCCGGAAGAGCTGGAGGACGACTCTGACTTTGAACAGGAGGACTACGACACCCGTAGCCGCACCAGTGTCCAGACTGAAGACGATCAGCTCATTGCAGGCCAGAGTGCCAGGGTGAGTGACCGCAGTCCTTCTATTGTCCCGAGTGACATCCGTATAATACAGCCTGTATGCCTACTACACTGGGGCGCACAGGACCAATCAAAGGTTTCCTTTTTCAGTATTTCCCATGTATCCCATTACAAATTAGAATGATTTACACTGACTGCACTAAAAGTGTAAAACAGAATTGAACAGTGACCGATACACTAATAAAACTGGAGTCTGCCTTAGTCCACTCCTTCCCCTGCAGGCAGTTTTAAATTATTGCTCAAACAATAAGTTCACTACCCGTCCTGCTAACATTCATTTGCTATCGATACTGTGAGTTTCTGTTTCCTGTTGCAGTTGAGGTCTGTTTTGTGCTGCATATTCTTTCTTGTTGACAGTGCTGCTGCAGGCTAGCTGGTATATGTGTTTCCTGTGGTGATATACAACATGGAACTAACTGTAGTTTTATGACTTTGTAGCATTTTTATCGCAGTAGATTGGCTTTATTATACAATCAGGTATGTCAGGCTGTTCTGACAGGTTCTTCTCTGGGTTTTCTTGTAATGCCTTAGGACTAAGCAGCACAGTCTTCACCTTTCGCAGCTGCGTTGGAGTATTTTTAGCAATTTGCCATGCAAACCTACTCTGGCTGGATGTTATATAGGAGGAAGTTGTTGGTGGTTTACCCGTGGTTGAGGGTAAAGAAACAATTGTTGGTTTGTCATCATTAAGAGAAACAATGTTTCTTGCAACGCATGGCAGTGATTTTAATGGTATTCACTCAGTGACCTGCGCTGCGGTTTCACTACAGATCTGATCATTTCACACTGTACTGGATGCATCTGTTTGAGGCAGGATCTGCTGGTGCTGATACAGTGTGTAACTGATCAGACGGTGCACCCATCAGCACAGTTTGCAGAGGGAGTAGGTGTGATCGCAAATTAGGCCAGAAGCAGTAGGCCTCCTCCAATAGGCCTCCTCTTTGTGTGTTTGTGTGCGAGTGTGAAAAGCACACTGTGGGCTTCTTCCAGGACATTAAGGGGACACCAGTGCCTTCCACCCCAGCTTGAGATCTCTCTCTCACACACACACACACACACACACACACACACACACACACACACACTAGTTTAAAGCTGCCTGATCAAAGAGAAAAATGATTAAGTGGGAAAAATGATTAACAGAGTTCTGCAATAAGGACAAAAAAGGAAATAATGTTGAAGCCACTGAAGTAGACTAGCCTGTGATCTCCTCTACAGGACATGATTGATGTCCAGTCAAACGTCTAGCTGACGTTCAAGCCAGGAAGACAAAAACATGCTGCACTTTAACCTGCCATACTGCAATGATCCCAGAGAACAACGCGCCTTGAAATAAACACCATTTATCAAAAGTCTGAGGGCTTTTGCCATGTCTGAATAAATCTTTAACATATTGCAACAATCAGTTGAAGCAACTGTTCCACCAAGGGGCACCATCTTTCCCCGACTCGGGAATCTGTTCTTAGACCAAGACATGTTTACTCACAATGTGGCCAATGGAAACTATACTAATGAGCATCACAACCACTGCATGCCTAAACCCATAATGTCCTGCCTCGAACTGTGATGAGTTTTTCTCCCGAGTAGACGAATACGACATGGGTCATAGTTATTATAATAACTGACAAACTGTGGACAGAATTCTGACTACAGGATGCCTGATACCTTTATTGATTCTTATGTATGGCAGTGAGTCATACGGTGAAAACTCATAAGCAAGCATATTTGTGTTAAAAGAAAAACTGCTGAAGTCTGACTTTTGGCTGAATCTCTGCATATAAAGGTTCTAGAAAAACACTTTGAATTTTATTTTGAAAAGGTGTGTGTCCTTAGATTTGTAACCGGAGGTGCGTGTTGGAACGTTATTTTTAGATGCAGAAGCTCCCCTCTGTGAATGGATAATCAGTCTTAAGATTGAACTCCAAGTGCCTGGGCCTTTCTTGCTTTAAATGAAACACATTAGAAGGCATCGTTAGGATGTGTGTGTGGAGGGAGTGCGTTCTTATCCTGGGGCAGGAACGCAGGCTTGGGGTGTGTGTGTGCGCGTTTGCTCGGGTGTGTATGGGAAAGGATAAACCCGGAGCGTTAAGCTCCGTGGTCCTGCTCTTGTTATCGGCAAGTGGGAAAGAGAGGGATTTAGGCTAAATGAATTCTGAAGTAGGACAGAGAAAGAATAGTGCTTGTTGTTACCAGCACAATCTTCTCTAAAGCCCAATCAACCTGCAGCATCTGATCCTCTGCCAGTCCTTATTATACTAAACACTCCTTTGGTCGACCTCTGTGTCGGCCAACGCTAATTATTATTACAAAACTTGCAAATTCTGTTAGTATTAATGTCAGTGACCGACTTCAGTTTTTACTGAATAGCAGACCGAATGTCCTGCTGGTTACCTCTGGAGATGTGCTGGGGAGTGTTTAAAAGGATGCAGTGAATCTGTGCTGCGCTGTGCTGTGTAAACAGCAAGGGGTGGTTATTTTGATGAAACTCATACTTAAGCATTCATTAAATTCCTCGCAGTGTATATTGCTACAGTGCACTTTTAAACATTGTGGAAACATGCAGACCTGCGAGGAGTTTTTCTATCTGCAGTAATAGATTTAAAAGCAGTCAGTATGGTTTAAGCATCCTCCCCTCCTGCACCTCAGCGACACCTGTTTGACGGAGCTTTGAACAGATGCATTGTTCGTTGAGTGGAGTAAGAAGTGAGGTAATTGTGCAATTATCTCACATATAATATTGGGGCTCCATCTGTGTCAGTGACCTTGCAAAAGAGACTAATGTCATTTTGGACCTTCTCAGGATTTTCTTACGGAGAGAGGATTTATTCCCTTAGCACAGGAGGGCAGAAAAAAAGGACGGAGGACGGATTTGCTCTTTATGAGTGTGGAATGTCACGGGCTTCCAGAAGGTCCTACTGTATGATTAAGTGTTAAGTTTAAAAACTTTATTCAGTGGTATTTTAATGGGGTGAAACAATGTCATTCTTTTTTCTTTTTTTTTTTTTCTCCTCAGTGCTACACTGCAGAAAGAATAGTTATAGCTTTTTGAGGAAATATGAGGAATGGACAGGCTGTTGTTTAAAGATTTTGAAACTGTGAATTTAATTAATTGTTTTAAAGTGCTACTAGATGGAAATATCATTATACAGTACGTGCTGTTGATAACTAATCGAATCCGCTTCTGTGGTTTGGCACTAATCATTATTAAAGAATACAGAGGAAAAAAAAAATTCAGCTCTGTTGCGTTTTAAGTCTTTATTTAGTTTTAAAAGCCTCTGTTCTACTTTTCTTTCAAGCATTTGTTTTTCCTTTCTTTGTCTCAGGCCATCATGGCTCAGCTCCCTCAGGAGGAGAAGGCTAAGATCGCAGAGCAGGTGGAGAGTTTCCGACAAGAGAAGAGTAAACTGGATGCGGAGGTAGCCAAGTGGGATGACAATGGCAATGACATTATTGTGCTGGCCAAGCAGATGTGCATGATCATGATGGAGATGACGGACTTCACCAGGTACACGCACCTTCACTCTCCATCAAATTCTTGGGGACACTGAGCCTTCCCTCAACTTAAATCTGGGATCCTGTAGATGAATTAGAGTTGTGTCGTGCTTAACGGCACTGAATGCTGCAGACCGGTGGCTTGTGCTCTGGCAAAAATGTCAATATTAAAGGGAAAGACGTTGAACAGTTTTCTTGCGTGATTTAATAGGTGTTTTGTTTTGTTTTGGGTAACCTAAAGGGGGTGACATGTGTTTTGCTTTCATTCTCTGTTCTGTCTGTCAGTAGTTTCTTCAGTTTTGCCTCTTTTAAAGATCTGAATAGGTTTTTAATTCATTCGTTAGAAATATTACAGAAAAAGCATAAAAGGTTAGGTGTGCTCAAACTGGAGATGGGCTGTGAACTCCCTGTGAATTAGTGCAACTTTACAACCTGAAGGATACACTGTTACCTCCCTCTGTGTTCCTCAGGCTCTTCAGCTTTCAGAGCTTTACTCACAGGTTCATATGGCTTTGCCTCATCTTGACTGCAATCTGTTTTCTTAAGCCAGTCTTTCATTTAGAAGGGGCTGGATAGCACATCATAGAAAACAGATACAGTAATGCCTTTTGTGTACTTTCATTCACTGACCACTTTATGAAGTTCCTCATAGAGCTTGCAGATATTGTGACAGTGTGAACCACCGTACTTTAGGAGGATCAAACTACATAGTAGACATCTCTCTTTAAGAGAAATTTCTACTTTTAGTTTGATCCTCCTAAAGAAAGAAAGAGTGAGTGAGTGAGTGAGTATGTGGCGAACTTGATTCTGCATGAACACAGTGGTATCTTTTATTTGTGTTTGACCAGTTTTACACATTTAGGTTAAATACTATAAATTTCTTCTTGTGATCACAGAGGCAAAGGCCCGCTGAAAAACTCATCTGATGTGATCAACGCCGCAAAGAAGATTGCAGAGGCCGGCTCCAGAATGGATAAACTGGCCCGCGCTGTGGCTGACCAGGTTAGGACTATTTCCTCTGCCGTGATCTAAAACCAACTTTTTCCCCATTCCAATACACACGGTTACACTACACTACAAAGGCCAAAGGCCTGGTAGCAACATAAGCTTTATTTAAAAGAAGACCTTTAAGACTTTATTTATAAAATGCTGTAAACAAAGAATGCTTTCAGAAATATAAATAATGATTGTTTCTTTTTATCAATTTACAAAACGCAAAGTGAGCGAACAAAAGAAAAATCTAAATCAAATCAATATTTGGTGTTTCTACCTTTTACCTTCAAACCAGCATCAGTTCTTCTAGGTACACTTGCACAAAGTCAGGGATTTTGTAGGATTATAGTCGGTGTCTGATCAACCAGTTTTACCAAACAGGTGCTGATGATCATCAGTGTCACACGGAGGTTGAAACACAGTCATGTTTGGAACAACCGACCAGCCGAGTTCCTTCAAAAACTGTGTGCAAGTGTACCTAGAAGAACTGATGCTGTTTTGAAGGCAAAGGGTGGTCACACCAAATATTGATTTGATTGAGATTTCTTTTTGTTTAATGTTACTGCATTTTGTTGATTGATGAAAATAAATGATTAACACTTCCATTTCTGAAAGCATTCTTTGTTTACAACATTTTCTACACCTGCCTAAAAGTTTTGCACAGTGCTGTATACACACACAGAACAATGAACATTGGATCTTCGATCTTTGATAAACACAGCTGTGACTAAGGTGTGTTTAGATGGTGAACACTTTGCTGTGCCCAAGTCTCTTTCCCCAATTACAATAGAGAAATTTTGGAAAGCCCTGTCATCAAACAAATTATTTTGTATAAGAATTTTTTATTCGGAAGCTTATAAAAACCGCCAATGCTCGATATCAAATGTCAGTCTTTAGTCTTGAAACTTCCACCTCCATCTGCCTTCTCTGGTGGGTCAGGGCTGAGCCTGGCCCCCATGATGAGCCGTTGGGGAGGAATCAAACCTGTCTCACCTTTGATCAAATTAGCACCTCTGAGGTGTTGCATTCATTTTCAGATTAGCACCCTTCTCACTAATGTGCTGACAGACAGCACCTTTTTATTATCCAATCACTGTGGCATTTTGGAAGACCGTCTAGAACTGTAAAGTGTTTGACAGAGCGATGATTTTTTACATTATCAGGACAAAATGGCCTTATATTATGACAAGAAAAAAAAAATAAGCAAGACTAGATAAAACTGTTTTTCAGATTGAATCTGAAAGGATAAAAACAATTCCTTTATGGTTGCTGAGGTTGGAGTATCTTAGAAATTTCTAAAGTATAAGCCAAACAAAGTCACTTCAGAAATGACCACATATCCACTGTTGGGGCAGCGGGGGCCTAGTGGTTAGGGAGTCGGCCACAGGATCGGGAGACTGTGGGTTCAAACCCCTTACCAGTAGGTTGCCCCGAGGTACCCTTGAGCAAGGCACCATCCCCGTCACTGCTCCCCGGGTGCTTTCATAGCTGCTCACTGCTGCACAGTGTTGGTGTGCATGGGTTAAATGCAGGGGTCCAATTTCGTTGTGGTTCACTGTGTGCTGTACTGTGACCTCGCGATGACAAGCATAGTCACTTTCACTTTTTTCACTTTCATGTTGGTTGTTCTACATGTACACACATGTTGGTGTTTAAAAGTTTGAAATGATTGTGGCTGAGTCACTGCTAGTCTGTCGCTACCGTTTGTTGATATTGCAAGGTATTTCTCTTCCCTTACATGAAGGAAAAAAAACCGAGAGAGCCAGATCACCCTGCTGATGGGAAGCAAGTCGAGTGCTGAAATGCACTGGAGACGGCCCAAACATCTCCTTCCCTCGATTTCCATACGTCACCATACTTCACCCCTTTGGCCACTCCATATACATCTGTAGTGTCTGGCATAATTCTTTATTTGGCAGCATGCCCAAATGACAGCTCATTTCTCTGATGGAATAATGAATGTTTTTCCATCAAAAATCTCCCCGTCATCCCCTCTGGTACATAAATGTGTTTACCTCTGTGCACCTAATTCATATCACCAAGTGGAAGGGAGGAGACAACACTAGCTACTCAAACTACTGGCCACTTTGCATGTTTTTTTCTCCCCAGGCACTAATGGCACACCTCAGATCTCCCGCACGCGCACACACAAAAAAAACATCCCACATACATGGAAGCTGACCATCTGAGTTCCATCTTTTATTTAGCGTTTATTAACATTTATGTGACTCTGGATTCATTCTGCAAACCTCTCCCCTTTCGCCTGGCAGATTTCAGGCATATTTGTAGCCTAAGCTGAACAGGTGGCTGGCATGTCCCTTATCAAACCTTTTTCCCTTGCTAGCAAAGTATTTACATCTCCTCACCATCTGGGCCTGTGAGAGCAAAGGATGGAGTCCAGTGTTAAGATTCATAGCAAAAGCAGAATGTGGGCGTTTAGAATTGGGAGCAGACTCCCCCAAAGGAGGCTTGTGTGCCAAACAAATTGAACAAATCCGGAAAGAAACTCCTACTCTGACAGGTTTAATGAAAGCTGGAATGGTCTGCTTCTCCAGAAGTGATAGAGATAGGCGGGCATGTGAGAATGGGGAATCTCTGTGTGTCTACTGATTTCACCACTTTGTGTACTAACTTGACCACCTGCTATGTTAGTACTTCCTGTAGCTGTACAGTTAGACTACCGCTGTCCATTTTTATCTTTAGCAATCCACAAGCCCTTTGTTAATTAATCAGTCAGTTTTTGAACACTGATAAACGGCAACAGTTGTCTACAGTAAAGCTGCAGCTGCACGGTAGGTGTACCTCATGAAAGCAGGGAGGTACAAAGGGAGTGTTTCTAATAACTGTGGGTACAAGAGACTGCGGATGAGTCTGAATGAAAAAGTGTGTTTTGGTTAAATGTTCTCCATCATACTCGGAAATATCACAGCTCTTGACACAACCACCTACTTCTTCTGACTCTTCTACACCTCCTCTTCTCTTCTTCCACTCCTCCTCTCTAACACCTATGTAGTTGTTTTTTTTTTTTGTTTTTTTTTTCTTTTTCTTCACCAACAGCTCAGCTACACATAAATGCTCTCTTGACCAACAACACCTCTGATTATGTAGTATGGCGTCAGGGGCGTTAGCAAATGGCATTCTGAGTCAATAATCACTTTTGTGCCATTTGGATCTATCATTAGAGCATTTAAAATTAATGGAGGAAAGAAATCAGAGGCATCATATCTCTGCCTGGGAGGTAGGAAGTTCACTGAGTAGATAAGAAATACATTTGGCTTTTCTTTCTTTCTACAGCTGGGGGAACTATACTATTGTCCTATTAGACCAACGTACTGTAGAAACTAAGCCTTTCTCTAACTCGACCCATTGATTTCAGGTTGTCTACCAATGGACAGGTCTTAGATGAGGCTGAACTAGGTATGTAGCTGCTGTGTTAAGCCCAAAACAAATCCAGCCACTAGGGATGCACAAGCCAGTTTATTTCTTTGCATCAGTCCCAAGCCTGGATAAATGGGAAAGTTACACCAGGATGGGCACCCAGTGTAAAACTTTTGTGAAATCAATATGCAGACAATACAGATTTCCATATCAGAACAGTTGAGGCCAGGGTTGTGTGTATAACAATGTCCAACACCAGTACTTTAGCCAACAGGGTGTGGGTGGAAATTGGGCTACTGCCAGCTTAAGAAGTAGAGGAAGGCATGGCTGAAGGCAGGAAGAGAGAAGGGTAGGATGTCTGGTAGAGTATTAGCTGATATGATGGAGACAAGGTAGGTTGATCTATTCTGTGTGAGAGAGACTAGATGGAAGGGAAGGAAGGTGTGTTGGAGGTGGGTTCAAACTGTTTTACCATGGTGTGGGTGGAAGGAGGAATGGGGAGGTGTTGTCCTGAAGGAGGAGTATGTGGAGAGTGTTTTGGGCATGAAGAGGAATGCAGAAGGTGAGATTCTTTTATGTATTTTTTAAGCTGCTCCCATTAAGGGGTTGTCACAGCAAATTATCCATTTCTTCCGATCATTTGCGTCTTCCTCTTTCATACGCACTGCCTGCATATCTTTCTCGTCACCTTTAAAATCCCCCTCTTTGGTCTTCCTCTTTTCCTCTTGCCAGGTATCCAGGCAGCTCCACTCTCTACCTTCTTCTCTCAATCTACTCCTCATCTCTCCTCTGTACATGGCCAAATGGCAATCTTGCTTCTCTAACTTTGTCTCCAAATTGTTCAACCTCTAATATATTCATTTCTAATCCTGTCCATACTTATCACACCCAATGAAAATCACAAAATCTTGAACTCTGACACCTTGCAATGGTGATTGATAGGTTGACAGACGAGGTTAGACAGGAGTCCCCGATGACGTTTACTGATGATGTGCTCTCCTCAAGCTGCTCCCTAATCTTGCTAGAGAACCTGGAGAGATGGAGATATTCTCTAGAGAAGAGAGGAATGAAAGTGAAGTGGTTAGCATGCAGGGAGTAGAGGTGACAAAGGTGGAGGAGTTTAAATACTTGGGATCAACAGTTCACAGTTACAGTGTGAAAGAGAGGTGAAGGAGAGTGGCTAGAGTGTTTCCTGACACACGGGTACCAGCCAGAGTAAAACGGAAGGTTTATAGGACTGTAGTGAGACCAGCTGTGTTGTATGGGTTAGAGATTGTAGCAGGCCGAAAAAGACAGGAGGCGGAGCTGCAGGTGTCACAGTTAAAGATGCTGAGATTTTAATTGGGTGTGTTGAGGATGGACAGGATTAGAAATTAGTATATTAAAGGGACAGCTCAGGTTGGATGTTTTGGAGACAAAGTTAGAGAAGCAAGAGTGCGTTGCCTTGGACATGTCCAGAGGAGGATCAACAAGGTTTACAAATGTGGTGAGAGAGGATTTGCAGGGGTCTGTGTGAAGGAGGAAGATGAAGAGGACCAGAAGAAACTGAAACAGATGAACTGCTGTGGCGACCCCTAAACAGGAGCAGCTGAAAGAAAGAGTTGCACAGAATCACCCTCATTCTTGAGAATCAGTACCAGTACACTTCTTCTCCACTCCTCAGGCATCCTCTCCCTTTTCAAGAGTGTGTTTAACAATCTGGTCAGAAACTCTACTGCCATCTCCCCTAAACACCTCCATGCTTCCACTGGTACTATCATCATCCAGACCAACAGCATTTCCATTCTTCATCATCACTGCACTTACTTCCATCTTGCTAATCTTCTTTCTCTCTCATTCTCTTCATTCATCAGCCCCTCAAAGTACTCCTTCTATCTGTTAAAATACACTCTGCTCGCTAGTATATTTCCATTTCTATCTTTAATCGCCCTGACCTGCTGCACAGCTTTCCCAGCTCTGTCTTGCCAACTGGTAAAGGTTCTTTATTTCCCTCCTTACTGTTCAACCTCTCATCCCATTTACCAAACACCTTATGTTTAGCCGTTGCCACTGCTTTCTTCATCTCTCTGGCCATCCCACTTCATCATACACTCTGGATTCCACACCTAGTACCTACTTAGCTGTCTCCCTTTCCACTTCTGCAGTAGTTGCCTGAATTCCACCATGCAGTCTTCCTGATTCAACTTTCATCATTTTATCCTCGGCTCTGCCCTCACTTTCCTCCTCTTCTTGACCTCCAAGGTCATCCTACAGGCCACCATCCTGTGCTGTTTAGCTACGCTCTCCCCTGTCACTACTTTCCAGTCTCCAAACTCCTTCAGACTGACCCTCCTGCAAAGGATATAATCCACCTGTGAGCATCCTCCTCCACTCTTATACGTCACCCTGTGCTCCTCCCTCTTCTTAAAATAAGTGTGAACTACAGCCATTTCCATCCTTTTAACAAAATCTACAACCGTCTGACTTTCAGCATTCCACTCCTTGATACCATACCTACCCATCACCTCTGCTCCCTTCACCAACCATCACTCTCTCTATCACTTCATCTAACTCACTCCAGAATTCTTCTTTCTCCTCCTTTGCACAACCAACTTGTGGGACATAAGCACTAACGGCATTCATTATCACACCTCCAGCTTCAAACTCCTAAACACTTTTTTTAAATATATATATATACACACATACTCCTCTTTCACACTAATACTTACCCTATTTCTGCTTCCATCCACACCTTTGTAAAACAATTTAAACCCTCCTCAAACACAACTGGCCTTACTGCCCTTCCATCTAGTCTCAGCTAATACTCTACCTTTTCAAAAATCCTATCCTCACCACCACTCCTTCCTTCCCTCCTCCAGACATGCCTTCCTCCTTTTCTTCTATAAAGAGTTATTAGATTGCTTGGCAACTACTGCAGAAGTGGTAAGAGGGACAGCTTCATGTGGCATGTGGACTGAAGAAGGATAATAAGGGAACATGTAGGATTTCCAGGAGTGTATGAAGAGCTAAAGGCTGGCGAAGAATTGGGATGGCCAGAGAGATGAAGAAAGTAGACAGGAGTACAAGGATATGAAGCACAGGTTGAAGAAAGCAGTGGTGAAGGCCAAAGATAAGGTGTTTGGTGAATGGTTTGAGAGGTTGAACAGGAAGGAGGTAGAAAAGGAGCTATACTGATTGGCTACACAGAGCTGGGAAAGATGTGCAGCAGGTCAGAGCGATTAAGGACAGAAATGGAAACATAATAGCGAGCAGAGCATGTTTTAACAAATGGAAGGAGTACTTTGAGAGGTTGATGAATGACGAGAATGAGCAGGAAAGAAGATTGGATGATGTGAGGATAGTGAACCAGGAAGTGCAGCGAATTAGCAAGATGGAAGTAAGTGCAGTGATGAAGAAGATGAAGAATGGAAATGCTGTTGGTCCGGCTGATGGTACCAGTGGG
This sequence comes from Hepsetus odoe, assembly GCA_017165825.1. NCBI lineage: Eukaryota > Metazoa > Chordata > Actinopteri > Characiformes > Hepsetidae > Hepsetus > Hepsetus odoe. The sequence continues at coordinate 18,656,809 of CM029379.1, read as the reverse complement.
AGCATGGAGGTGTTTTAAGGGATGGCAGTGAAGTGTCTAAACAGATCAACACAATCTTAAAAAGTGAGAGGATCCCTGAGTGGAGAATTGTACTCTACCAATATTCAAAAAGAAGAAATGGAGACAAATGAGCTGCTGTGGTGACAAAGAATTAAACTGAACATTCTGAAAGCTTCTACCTCGTTTGGCTCTCTTTACTCCTACCACATCTTAGTTTAATTAAATAGGCTACTATAATAACCACTCAAAGCACTGGTTTAGGACTCTCTTTAGGAATTTAGCACTGGCAAATATTCAGAATAGCGAGGTCAAAAAACCTGATCAGGTCAATTTAAGTAAATATAGGGCCCCAGCCTAATGTCCCAAATAAATCTAAGTAAGATTTATGAGGTGTTTGTGGGAGCAGTGTTAATATTATTGCTCTGGTTGTCTCAGATGAGTGTTCATAAAAATGTAAATAAACAATTCAATGCCACCAACTCAAGTCTGGACCAAGAGAAAAAGGGTAAAAGTTAAATCATAAGTCTTACTCAACTTATAGCCAAAGTCTGCTTACCCTCAGAATGAAGTCCAGAAAATCATCCAATCAAACTTTAAATTCCAAATGAGACTTTTAAACTTCTAACGTTAATCTTGTTTAAACTTCTGTCATGCTATAGAGTTTTGCTTTAGTTCCACCCACTCACACCATGAGAACATTCAGTGGAGTGGAATACCCTGTTGCAATGACAGCACTGTGCTGTACATGTCATTCTTGCGCATGTCATAACTGAACATATTTAAACCTTTTTACAAATTTATATCTTTGCAAGGGGGGAAAGGAGGGAGAGAAGTGAACAAAGGGCTCCTTATACTTTGGGAAAAGAACAGACCTCAGTTTTGTCGTGTTTTTCGTCCTGGTTTCACTGGCAACAATGTCATTCTGTACCACGGTGCAGGTCCTGTAGTGTACTGTCACCAAATTCAGACATCAGAGGGTTATTGCAGTAGGACCGGGGAAAGTGAGGAATCGCTTACTTTCAGAAACCAAATGCAAATCTCTTCTCTTACCTCCAGTGTCCAGACTCGGCCTGCAAGCAGGACCTGCTGGCGTACCTGCAGAGAATCGCCCTCTACTGCCACCAGCTCAACATCTGCAGCAAAGTCAAGGCTGAAGTCCAGAACTTAGGAGGAGAGCTCATTGTCTCAGGGGTATGTTGTTACATCGGCTCCTACACTGCATATTCAGCGAGAGAAAGATAAACTAGGAGAGCGGCAAACATGAATGTACTTATCTGGTAAATTAACTACACACATTTAATTACAGGGATATTCATTTTCATTACATAAAGTTATGTTTGAACAACCTAACAGAAGATAAAGATTCTAAAATAAAACATAAAAACAGCATACCCTATTTACACTCTACAATACTCGCTGGAGAAGCCTGATCAGTCATAGTAGTCTTAGCCAACAATAGTGTAGAGAGTAATGTAGTGAGTAATAAGAGTAATGGGTATGTACCATAACACTTCTGTTTGGTTTAGTTTTTTTTTTCCCTTCCAAATAGAAACGTTAATGATAAAGATTAGCAATGTACATTAAAAAATATTCTAAATGCCCTTTGCAAACCACCACAAGCTGGGATGAAAAATTAAACTATTCAGCATTATCAGTAATGCGCAGACTAACCATTGTAATCTCTCTTCACACTAACTGTCCTTTTTATATCAGATTAATTTTCCACACGGGTTTTACAAATGTAGTGTGTGGAGCATCGGGTCTTGTATGGCATTTGTTTGCCCTTTTACCACACTGATCAATGCTAAGAGCCCACAGGACCACCGCTCAGGTGATATTATTGGGGTGGTGGATCATTCTGACTAGTGACATTAACATGGTATTGGCATGTTAGAGTTTGTGTGTGTGTGTGTGACACTAAGGTAAGGACCCCTCTCAAGTTTCTTTTCGAACCAATAAACCCCCCCACCCTATTACTCTTACTTAATCGAACCAAAATGAACAGTGTCCAACACTAGGATTTTAACAAGGTCTTACATTAATCGTCCTTGTCCTGTCTTCCAGCTGGACAGCGCCACATCCCTCATCCAGGCAGCCAAGAACCTGATGAACGCCGTGGTTCTGACAGTCAAGGCTTCTTATGTCGCCTCCACCAAGTACCAGAAAGTGTACGGCACGGCAGCAGTCAATTCACCGGTTGTTTCCTGGCGTATGAAAGCTCCGGAGAAGAAGCCGTTGGTAAAGCGAGAGAAGCCAGAAGAATGTCAAACCCGTGTCCGCAGGGGGTCTCAGAAGAAACACATCTCTCCGGTTCAAGCCCTAAGCGAGTTCAAAGCCATGGACTCCTTTTAATTCCTGAAACAACACAGAAAAAGCTCCTAGTGTTAATCCACTTCCCCACCCACTTCCTACTCTCCCCCTCTCATTTCTTTCTTTATGTTCCCCCTCCAATTTGCAACACCATGTATTTGAGCCATCTCCAAATCTGCAGAGGTACAATGGTGCCTAGTAAATGTGTCTAAGTTGGAGTGGTTAACCCCCTTGACCTCCATTTTCTACCTTCAAAAGGACAAAGTGCGTTTCTTTGCCAACACCCACAAAACCGACACACAAACAAGCATACAGTAGGGGGAGAGGGACATCCGTTTACCATTTTGAGCTTTAGTACAATTCATGTGGTGTTCATTACTTACCAGTGTTAACTGCTGAATGGCCATATTTAAACCAGTATATGAAAGAAAATAATATATGGTGCGGTAGTGTGGGCCTATAGCTGTCAAGGAGTGCTGGAGCTCCTAACAAACTTTTGGTTTGAAACTAAATATGACTTGTAGTGCTAGAAATAAGTTATGTTGAAACACCTGTTTACTTTGACCCTTGATAATCCATATAATCCACATGGTGATGAGAAGCACTAGGTTTTTGCCATTTATTTAATTCAATTACTGCATCACTAACTATTGCAACCTGGTTGGCCGTAGTGTTGAACATACTACTAGAAAATGGACTGAAGCAACTAGTTGTGCGGTTTGCTCAGAGAAACAAGTAGAAACCCTGCATACCTTTATAGTCACAATTCTCTAATAAACCCTGCAACTGTGTGTTCCGAGTCTGCTTCTGAATCACTTCTTGAAAGCCTAATGCTCTCTTCCAAACTCTTTAATTATTATGAAAGGTTCCAATTATTTCTGAAGGGGAACATCTGAGTGTTCTTTATTTAGCCAAAAAAGAGCTTTCTCCTTCTGCCAGAACCAGTAATGTAAGAAACTAATGCAGTGCCCTTCGTTTCACTTCACTGATATTCATATTAAACTATTGTTTTTCTTAAAGATCCTGCTCATTTAGCACCTTTGTCTTCAAACCTTTTAAGAGAACCTTCATTTTGCAAGTACTAATTATATATATAATATGTATATGTGTGTATATATATATATATATGTTTTTTTTTTTTTTTTTTTTGCAAACAGTAATGAAGACTAGCTATCTTCCAGCTTTTCGACAGAGTCGTGGGCAAGGAATCCCAGATCTATTAAGCCCAAAAGCAGGTAACAGCGCAGTGTGGCCTCCACCTGATCACGTTCTGACTGAAGTCATCCCCACTGTTCCTTCGGGTTTAGTACTGTGACCCAAGTCTAATGAAACTCATTACAGGAGGATTAGCGGTGAGGCCGCTGTGGCAATACTCATACCTGCCATTTACCTTAATTAAAATCCTTCTTTAAAACCCACAGCTCAGCTGGAGGAGAATTAACATGGAACGTGGGCCAAGAGGTGAAAATCGAAAGTGGCTGTTGGAAGGGCTGATCAGGACAAGGAAGGCTAAAGTATTTTTGAGGCATTTTTGGCTGGGTGCAGGTCAGATGTTTAATGCAGTCTTTAAATGTCTCCCAACACACTGGCTTTACGTGGATGTAAATGGCTGTTTTTTGTTTTTTGGGTTTTTTGGCTTTGAGTTCTCAGGCTAAACCTGATGCTCTTGCAGCAAAACAACTCGGTAAACAATTTGGAATCAGCAACATGTTTGGCTTAAATTTGAAACTAATATTGCTTAAAAGAAACACAGGCTATGTTTAACTGAAATATGTCTAAACTTCAAAATTTCCCTTGACTTGTTTTGCTTGGTTCACCTCCACTTTTGGATGCAAACACAGAGAACGTAGACCATTTCAAGCTGACATGAGATGGTAAATGGCAGGACCTGAATAAGCTGCAGGCCTGCCGTGATTTTCTTTATAGCTCTGCCATCTCGTGCAAAAGGAATTTTTGAATAAGCTGTTGCATAATTAATGTGTAACTTGTTTCACAGATGTTTCTCTCGACAGTTCCTACCTCATAAAAGAGGTTCAATTACTATTTAATCAAAAAGTTCACATGCTTGTTATGATATTACAATATGGTGGATGTCGCGAGGGCTTTCATGTGAAAATGAACTGTGATGTACACTACATACAAGATCGAGAGGAAAATATATATTCAAACCAAACAGAGTTTACAAGCTACATCTTGAGATGCTACAAACGCAAAAACAGTTTGTGCACATTTAACAAGCTTTGAAGCATGGCTGCCCGTGCATGTGGCTCTGAGATTATATGGAATCTTAAATGGCGGATCAAGAGGAATATTTTCCGACAGCGCCTCACAAGTCCTGCCAATCAGTTTCCGAGCAGCTTAAAACAACCGCCAAGCTCACTCCATGCCTCTGTCCACTTAAACACAAGTAAAACAGCTTTGGTGTCACTGCTTGTGTTACAATCTATCTAACCTCTAATCCCATTGTTCTCTAAACATCCTTATGGCTGCTCCCAGGACTGACGACCCTGCTTCACCACTAATGCAAGACCCTACTTCCTTCACGTGTAGTTCTCAAATCACATTTATGGTGGTACACCGGTAAGATCTTGTTTGATGAATGGTGACAAGTTTTCAAACATTTTCGATTCAGTTTGATTTGATCGCTTCTTCTTTTTTTAATATAGCAGACTGATTGCACTTATTACAAAAAATATTTTGTGGGTTTTTTGAAAATATTTATACAAATGTATGCATAAAGGGTCAACATATACATACTGTAAACCAAATATATGATAGGTGGATTATATCCTTTGCAGAAGGGTCAGTCTGAAGATGACTGAAGACTGCAAAGTCATGACAGGGGATACTGTAGCTAAACAGCATAGGATGGTGGTCTGTAGGATGACCTTGGAGGTCAAGAAGAGGAAGAAAGAAAGGGCAGAGTCGAGGATGAAGTGGAAGCTGAAGAAGGAGGAGTGCAAGGTGGTATTCAGGCAGGAGTTCACACGAGCACTGGGAGGTGTTGAACAGCAGAAGTGATGCGGCAGACGGCTAGAGAATGTACTTGGTGTGACATTTGGAAGGAAGGAGGAGGATAAAGAAACTTGATGGTGGAACCAAGAAGTCCATACTCGAAGTGCATACAGAAGAAGTGGGTCAGTCAGAGAGATGAAGAAAGTAGACAGGTGTACAAGGAGATGAACCGCAGTGTGAAGAAAGCAGTGGTGAAGGCCAAAGATAAGGTGTTTAGTGAACTGTATGAGAGGTTGGACAGTAAAGAGGGAGAAAAGGACCTTTACTGATTGGCTAGACAGCGAGACAGATCTGGGAAAGATGTGCAGCAGGTCAGGGCGATTAAAGATAGAAATGAAAACGTACTCACAGGTGAACAGAGCGTGTTGAGCAGATGGAAGGAATACTTTGAGGAGCTGATGAATGAAGAAAATGAGAGAGAGAGAAGACTGGATGATGTGAGGAGAGTGAACCAGGAAGTGCAGCAAATAAACAAGATGGAAGTAAGGGCAGCGATGAAGAGGATGAAGAATGGAAAGGCTGTTGGACAGCATGACATACCAGTGGAAGCATGGAAGTGTTTAGAGGAGATGGCAATTGAGATTCTGACCAGATTGTTTAACACATTCTTGGAAAGTGAGAAGATGCCTGAGGAGTGGAGACAAAGTGTACTGGTACCGATTTTCAAGAATAAGGGTGATGCACAGAGCTGTAGTATCTATAGAGGGATAAAGTTGATCAGCCACACCATGAAGTTATGGGAAAGAGTAGTGGAAGCTCGGTTAAGAAAAGAGGTGATGATCAGTGAACAGCAGTATGGTTTCATGCCAAGAAAGAGCACTACAGATGCAATGTTTGCTCTGAGGGTGTTGATGGAGAAGTACAGAGAAGGTCAGAAGCAGTTACATTGTGCCTTTGTGGATTTGGAGAAAGCATATGACAGGGTGCCTAGAGAGGAGTTGTGGTTTTGTATGAGGAAGTCTGGTGTTACAGAGAAGTATGTGAGAGTAGTTCAGGATATGTATGATGGCAGTGTAACAGTTGTGAGATCTGCAGTGGGAGTGATGGATGCATTTAAAGTAGAGGTTGGATTACATCAAAGATCAGCACAGAGTCCATTCTTGTTTGCAGTAGTGATGGACAGGTTGATGGACGAGGTTAGACAGGAGTCTCCGTGGACAATGATGTTTGCTGATGACATTGTGATCTGCAGTGAGAGAACCTGGAGAGATGGAGACATGCTCTAGAGAGGAGCGGAATGAAAGTGAGTAGGTCAAAGACAAAATACATGAGTATGAACGAAAGGGAGGAAAGTGGAGTGGTTAGGATGCAGGGAGTAGAGGTGACAAAGGTGGAGAAGTTTAAATACTTGGGGTCAAAAGGTCAGAGTAACAGTGAGTGACGAAAAGACAGGAGGCGGAGCTGGAGGTGTCAGAGTTAAAGATGCTGAGATTCTTGTTGGGTGTGACGAGGATGGACAGGATTAGAAATTAGTATATTAGAGAGACTGCTCAGGTTAGACGTCTTAGAGACGAGGTTAGAGAAGCAAGTTTACATTGGTTTGGACATGTCTGAAGGAGTGATGACAATTATATTGGGAGGAGCATGTTGAAGATGGAGCTGCCAGGAAAGAGGAGAAGAGGAAGACCAGGAGGAAGATTATGGATGTGGTGAGAGAGGACATGCAGAAGGTTGGTTTGAAGCAGGAAGATGCAGAGGACCGGAAGAAATGGAGATGGTTGATCCGCTGTAGGGAACCCTAAACGGGAGCATCCAAAAGAAAAAGAAGAAAACAAATATATGATATGGTCCTTCAGTACTTTTACATTTTGGAATGCTTTTGGTTGTAATTAACAAGCTTCCAGTGAAATTACTGGATTTGGACCTCTTGACAGAATTGGAACAGTTCCAACAAATTTGCTTGTTTGCTGGCACGGGCCATTTTTCAAGCATAGTTTACAAATGCACAGGTTTAAACAGGTTTTTAAAGTGACCGCAAATCTATACATAATTTGTGCTTATTAACAGTCATTCTGATCTTGAAACCTGAAGTTGCTTGAAAATGGTTCCACAGGACATTCCTGTCTGCGTTCTCAAATCAAAGCTCAGTGAACTTTCCCATCGTATTATCTGATGGTTATTATCTCTGTAAACTCTGAATTATAATCTGGGCACCAAATCTTTGTAATAAGGCTTTGTTTTGCCTGTGAACTATAAAGTCTGTCCAGCAACAGAAAGTATGAGTTTGTAATCAGCGCATAAAAAAGTACTAAACACTAAAATATACTGAGGGTCCAACTGAGCCCAAGATCTTGTACAAATGCAGAGTGAAGTTTGAACAAGCATTCCCCAACTTTTAAACACAACTTAAAGTAGCAGGGATTGGCAATTTCTTGTTTTTGGCTCCCAGGCAAAAAGATGTGCAATGAAACGGCTGCTTCAAGTTTTCTTTTATCCCCAATCACAAATAAGTTCTCCCTCGAGAACATGCAGATACATCTTTGCTTTCGGGGGCCTTTAATTGCATCACGACGAGACAAAGCGCCGGCCATTTTGACTGACTAAGCTCCTGTTAAACACCAAATTAAATGCACCACAGCTGCTGTGGCCCAGTGCCTCTCGGTCATACTGTATAGGTGCTTCTGCTTACAGAGAGGTACCATTTTTTTAGAAGAACTTCCAAGTGGTATGAAAAGGGACTGAAATTCACAGTGAGTAATAATATAACAAAATACTAAGTGAACAGTCAATTAAAAGCACACTGATTGCGATATTCTGAGCACAGAGGCCTAGAAAAGTTTTTAGCACTCTGGGATGTAGTAAATCCTGGCATAGAAGATGCTTAGATAATCTATAAAGCCCTATTTCCAGCTCCTATTAGACCACAGCATTTAAACAAAAAAAGACTAGACCTTTAGGCCCTTGGAGATGCTGCTGTTCTTGTGAACCCAAGTGCCAAATCCAGCTTGGAAATGCTCCACTGCTTCCATTTCCCTCTGTCCCACTTTAATCCACTTCTTTTCTTCTATCAAAAATATGCCTTTCCACCCACAGAAGTGGAGGAGGGAGGATGAATGGATTTCATTTACTATTTGGCCTTCTGGATGCTTTCAGTTACCCGTACCCTTGTGTGACATGTTCTGTTTTTTATGTTTCAGGGAACATTTACTGCATCCATGTTAAAAGTCATTCTCCGCAACATGTGAATGGGTTATTTTTAAAATCTCTCAACAAACACCTGCACACACTCGGATCATAAAAGCAAAGGCTTTAAGTTCCTTTCATTAGCATGTAAATGTCCTTGTCTTACTTTAAAGTTGAAAATTAATTATGACGGGTATGAAGTGATGGCTCTCGTTATTTGCTCTGGAATAAATGCACGAAAGGGAATCATAAAGAGGTACAAACAAGACAAAGCCATTTGAAGCTTCGCCTCTCCTCTGTGGAAGAGAGCTACATTAATTGGCGGTTAATCGTCTAAACTTTGGGCAACAAAAAGTATTCATTTCAGAAACTCCTTACAATTTACACACAAACAGTCACCTCCTATCTTAGCATACAAATGTGCTTTGAGTTTCATCTACTTTGCATATTACCTTCTATATTAGATTCCACACAGTGAGAGTGAGTGTAGTGAAAGTGACAATTTGGCATTGTGAGCACACAGGACAGGACAGCACAGCACGAACCACAATGAAATGGTCTCTCTGCATTTTACCCATAAACACATATGCAGCAGCGGGCAGCCATTCATCCGGCACCCAGGGAGCAGTGATTGGGATGGTTCCTTGCTCAAGGGTACCTCAGGGTAACCTACTGGTCTGGGACTGAAACCCACGACCTTCCAATACTGGGGAATAGTCCCTAAACACTAGGCCACTACTGCCCTAGGAAAGCTAAACAGCCTTGAAAACTAAGGGAAATTCATGCTGATTCACTTCTTTTGGCTGCTCCTGTTTTTTTTTTTTCCTCCTTCAAACCGACCACCTGCATGTCCTCTCTCACCACGTTCATAATCCTCCTCTTTGGTCTTCCTCTTCTCCTCTTTCCTGGCAGCTCCATCTTCAACATCCTCCTCCCAATATAATCCTCATCTCTCCTCTGCACATGTCCAAACCAAAACAACCTTGCATCTCTAACTTTGTCTCCAAATCTTCCAACCTGAGCTGTCCCTCTAATATACTCATTTCACTCCCAACAAAAATCACACCCAACAAAAATCTCAGCATCTTTAACTCTACCTCCTGTCTTTTAATCAGTGCCACCGTCTCCAACCCGTACAACGTAGCTGGTCTCCTTACTGTCCTGTAAACCTACTCCAGCTACTCTTCTCCACCCATTCCAACCTACCTACACTTTCTTCTTCACCTCTCTTCCACACTCACCATTGTGCTAAACTGTTGTCACTTCTACTCCCTGCATCCTAACCACTTCACTTTCCTCCCTTTCATTCACACTCATGTATTTTGTCTTTGACCTACTCACTTTCATTCCTCTCCTCTCTAGAGCAGATCTCCATCTCTCCAGATTCTCCTCAAGCTGCTCCCTACTCTCACTACAGATCACAATGTCATCAGCAAACATCATCGTCCACAGGGACTCCCGTCTAACCTCGTCTGTCAACTTGCCCATTACTACTGCAAACAAAACTTAGTGCTGATCCTTGATGTAAGCTAACCTCTACCTTAAATGCACCCATCAATCCAACTGCAGATCTTACCTCTGTCACACTGCCCTCATTCACTTCCGTATGCAAAACTACAACTACTCTCTAGGCACCCTGTCATATGCTTTTCCATTAACAAGGGATTCCTTTGAAAAGCTGGCATGGTTGATGCAACGTTTAACGTACTTACTTAAGCCATGCTTACCAAAGTGAAAACTAATACAGTTTAGTTCTAGCCAACTAATATCTGGCCATTGCAAACATTGCAAATTTTTTTTTTTTTTATTATATTAAAATATATATATATATAAAAAACTTAACTACTTTACTACAAAACGTCATGCCACCAAAAAGATTTAAAAAGCAATGCAGAATTTAACCTGCAGATAAAGATCCTAAAGTTTGCTTATGAAAATAACATTCGATCCACAGAAAGAAAGTTTGGAGGGAGTGAAAAACTTGTCAGGGATTCAGAAAGGCCAGACTAATCAGAACTGAGGCTGCTGATAAGTGACGACAGACTGGCAGAGGAGGACACGCCTCTTCATCTTCCCCCCGGAGTTGGCAGAATTGTTTTTTAGTGGCAGTGAGGAAGAAAGAATTCAGTGGAGTCAGTGATGCTGAAAGAGTCGTAAACTTTCTCAATTGTGGCTTGAATTGTTTAGGTCAAATAGAAAAAGAACCCCCCCTCAAACAAGACATTTTTTGACATAGGCAACTACCTAATTCTCCTGTCTGGAAAATCAGTATGAACACAACCCCTGTATACCAAATACCAAACACCACTGTGAAATTTAAGGATGGTATGAAGAAAAAAAATAAAAATAAAGATATTGCTCAAATTTGCTGCTGACCATCAATTCATCTTACTTGTAATCTAGTGGACAGATGTATAGGATTTCACAAAGAATAATGAATAGTAATGTGTAATTCAACGCACATCACATGAAGTTTTTGACACTATTACCTGCAGTGTCAACCGTACCAATATAGAAAGGGCTGGTTTGAATGCTTAACTATGCTGGGTGTTCAAATTATTTACCATGTCAGTTTGCATCTTACAGCCCATCACAGATAATAGTTCTGTTTGCCACAGCGATGTATTCTAATAACAGAGATAAGCAGCTCTTTATCGACATGTCACAGTGTTTCCTCCCCATCACTTTCTTTGAAATGTATTCTTATGAGAGGAGGTTACATTCTCCTGCTCATTAAAGAAACATCTTAATTGAAAGAGGATAAAGCTTTTGGCAATTAAAGCAGCATTTCTTTTTTCATCAGTATGACTTTACAACACCAGCATCCACAAACAGAGCCATTGTAATCGTTTTATCTCTAATAGCAGACAAACTCTGAAAAAGTTTGCATGAAGGATGTGCTTAATCCGCTTCCAACCATTTCCTCACGTTAGCTGAGGCAACCAAGGCCAATTGATTGGCACTTTAATAAGACGGAAAATGCTGTTAAAATGTCAACAAAAGCACCCAGATTGACCAAGATTGTTATTGTCGAGGAACATTATGAAAATCCTATGAGAGGAAAACAGCTCATTTGCATGAGATTTTATGCACACCTAATTGGCATACGAAAGCGATACCCAGTTTCAAAATTAAATGCCTGTGCTCTAGATAAGACACCGCTTGGACAGGCTGATCAAATTTCACCACTCATCTCCTGTGTTCCATCTACAGGGCTGAGGAGAAGAGGATATTAAAAGAAAGCTCCTGCAACATCCTGAGTAGAAGAAGAACAAAAATTACCTCCTCTCTTCTGCTTTGCTCAGGTTGTCTGATGTTTTGATGGCAGAGCAGATGTGGAGATTCCAATGTATATGGAGCAGGCCTGGGAAAAAAAATAAATAAAAATTCACGCTGAAAACATACTCTTGAATACAGGTCGATCATTTTCAGTGATGTTTCAAACATACGTCATGGACATCACAGACATAAATCGTAGCCATGTGATATGAAAACGGATCTAAATAATGATGTCTAAGTTTCCTGTACATGGCATGCCGCTCTTAGTGACATACCGATGCTTGTGTGTTCATAAAGGACATGGATGTCTGATCAGTGTGATATAATGACAGGAAACCACTGCCCCTTTTTTCTTTTCTCCTGATTTTTTATAATAACTATTTGGTTGTTTAACAAATCATTTTCCTATATTAAAGATATAACAACAGAAAATGCAACTGAGCATGGATGTGGCTTTGCATTTAGTACAACAGTAAGAATGAGAGAAATATTTACATGCTGAATATTCCTCCATATCATAGCTGCTAGTTATGTCAACAAAAGTCCTGTCATCTGCGAAAGGCTAGACTGACTTTTTGATTTGTATAGATCGTCCTGTTGTGTGATCGTTGGACTTTTTGAAGCATTCACCATAAAAAAGGGTTGTATACTCTGACAAGCCACTTCATGAGGTACGCTCACCTTGTATCTGCAGTGTCTGTTTTATCAGCTCCACTGACCATGTAGGCACACTTTGTGGTTTACAATTACAGTGACACGTTAACGGGAGTGTGTACTGCTGAGAGTGGATCACAAACAAATGTTTTTGTTTGAGTTTTAAACACTTCAGTTTCACTCCTGGCCTGAAAATAGTCCACCAAACAAAGATCAAGCCAGCAGTGTCTTGTGACCAGAACCTCAACAATTCTCATCAACAATTTTACATTTGCAAAATGGCCGGGCAGATTAGATATGTCTAACAGATTGCACTGTAACAGGACAGTGTTCTGAAGCCAGATCTTGATAAATCTGGACTTTCTCACATTAGATAAATGTATCGTTATCAGAAGCAATTTTAACGTAACATAGAAGTACCTCATTTTTAATGAAAGATGTCATGTCACCCCGCTAGCTATAACACGACACTGTAGCTGGGTGTGCACTGATAAATTTTTCATTAAATACAGAAATATCTAACTAAATAAACTAATATAGTATGTAATAAAAGTCTGCATAATAACTCTTTTTTTTTTCCTGTTATTGTTAATTTAGGTACATTTCAGCTGTCTGTTGTCGGTATAAGTGGCAGTTAGCGAAAGCTGCAGTGGGCTCTAGAAAAAGCAAAATCAACTCCCTGTGGACTTCATGTGCTTAAGTGTGTGTGCCATCAAAAAATGACAGCAAAACAGAAGCTGTAATTAAGTTTCAATATTAACACCTGTGCTTTTCCATTTCTCTACAAATACACCCAACACCAATATATCATACATACATAAACATACATGCAGATATTTAGTTTATATATCTATATCTCAAGTCATTTAAGTATATGTGTGCACAGAGACATGTACAATACTTCACTTTTAGCTGGACAACAAAATCTACATAATGTTGTTAATAGTTCCTGCAGGAATCTTTGTGCATTCACTGTATTATTGTACACGAATACTGAATTTAAACCAGTTAAATTGTGGTGAAAATGAGATTTCATGGTGCACTCCAAAAAAATCGTGAGTAAATCACATTGTTGGATGATCTGAGATCTACAACTCCACTGACTGCGTGTGTAAGCATTCAGCATCACTGGCTGAAAACGCTCATGCAGTAAAACTAGCACACTTTGTTTGTGGGCTCAGGCAAAATATAGATGTTGTCGTCGTTTTGAAAACAGGTAATACACCACCAAGTCACACGTTCCCATATTATAAATCTTTGCGAGTGTGCACGCAAACTTACGTTGTCAGGGATTTATGGAGCTTCAGCCGGCTTCGATTCCTTTAGTCTCCTACAAGCAAATAGAATTGTCAATCTTTGAAATATAGAAAGATTCACTGTAGTCAAAAGCATAAACTCATTCTTAGAACTGGCCTTATTTTTGATAAAAGATCTGCATTTCTTCTGTACAGAAATAATCCCTTAGAATGAAGGAAACTAATTCTCAGGACCAAATAGACAGGCATCAAACTGACATCACAAAAATGCATAAATATGAAGAATTCATTATACATTGTTGATTAAAATCATATCGATAATTTTATTTTTTTTTATTAAACATTTTTAGCTGTGCGTATACACATTTATTGTTCGCCCCTTTGAGGTTTTAAGGGGTTCCCCTCTGCAAGCTGAACTGAGCCAGCAATGGCCTCAATCCGCTAACATTATGAAATGAATTGGATTCAGTGGGTGAGCTAAAATCCTCGCACACGGCACACGAGTATGGCTGCATTTCTGCCACGGGCCTAATCTGAAACATCTGCTCATAAGATAACTTTAAAAGGTAGCGTTTAAATTCTGCAAAGAGAGAAATAACTCCAGACGGCACCATGTCCCCTGAATCTGCCTTAGCGATGGCACCATTACCTCCCAGTGTCATTAACTGAGCGAGGTTCATAATTACACGGCCCTGCTTCTCAGACAAACGCGTAATGAGCGCGCAATTACCGCCAAACTCCAGAGTCCCCGGGTCTTCGCCTCTGTCTGCAGGGGTCCCTCAGATGACTGTGGGTTTGAGACTGAAAGCATAAGTGCTCGAGGCACAGTGGCCCAGGGCTGCGGTGTTATGTAATGAAACGGCTGCCAGTTCAAGCAGGTTAAATCACTAATGCAGCAGACCTGGGTAGATCTACAGCGCTGTGGCTCCTAATGATTCACAATTACCCTCATTTGGTCACTTTACTGGCACATGATACGTGTAGGATAGAATAAAAACACTGAACCCAGCTGGCAAGGGTGGCCTAGCGCTTAGAAACCTGACCTAGGGTTGGGTAATATGACGGTTTTTATCATCGCCGTGATAAATGAAGTCTTGATATTCTTTTCTGAGCGTATGCCGATCTCCTCTTTTTAAACACGTGCTTGCATGTTTCTATACCAGGAGGGCATGAATAGTCCTGTTTAATCCGATTGTGATTAGATAGTGATGTATATAAAAACATTTGGATTCATGGTTGTGTAGCTACGTATTTGTTGTTACCCATTTAAAATAAAAAATAACATGAAATATTGTGAAACGAGCATTTCCTAAAGTACAGAGATATTTTTTCCATAACATTCAGCCCAAACTTGACCCGTGTGGCTGTGGGTTCGAGTCCCTGAGCCTTATTAAGGTATCTTCTCCATCACTGCTCTGGGCTGAATATGGTCAAATGTAGGAGGCAGTTCAGTGTGGTGCCTGCCCATAGTGACTAACAGTCACGTTCACCTGTCAGGTGTGACACACACACACACACACACTCTTGCTCATTAAATCAGGGTGCACACAGTAGTTCACACACTCATGCTCAGCTCACTTTACCTTCTGTACATTTTACCTGACTAAATTGTTCCACAAAAGCCCAGAAGCCCCATAAACGCCAGTCGGATGGCTGCGTGCCAAATTAGAGTGCACTTCCCCTGGTTTCATACTAGTTTCTAAGGGCGCTAGAATGTAGTTTAGAACGGAGCCGTGGGGAAAATGCGCCGGCAGCTGTTAGTATTTAATGAATAAAACGTATAATATATGAATAAATATTTATATCTCATTTATAGTCTTTGTAGTGTTTAAAAGTACAAATAACAGTAACTCTAAACTAAGTTTAAAGCGATAGCAACTGCGCGCGCGGAGCTAGCAAGTTAGCTTTCGATAGTGTTTCCGACTACAGAGTGGTCCAAACTAGTAGTGCGGGCTACTGCTTGTGGAAATGAAGCGTTTGAGTTACTTTAACCCACCTTTTGTGTTTGTTTAGTGTGCGTTTTAGTCCCATTCGAAGCTACTTTTCTGCGCCGCGACCGTTAGGAGACGAAACGACTAGAAATCACGCGAGACTTCGCGAGATCTCGTTTCTCACTACTCCCTCCCCAGTGCACTACTACAGGCTTCAGATCCAACATACAGAAAGATGCTCCAAATCGTCTGTTTAGGCTACAGTTATGTGTGTACGGTAAACAGCACGTCATTTATGGAGCTGGGAGGCATTTCAGTGTCAAGAAAAACTATTAGTTTGAGCAGATAAGCTTCTAATAAAAAGCAGGCCCTTCACTTTTCCCCATCGGTCAGCCGCCTATGGTGAGAAATGTGTATTTCTGGCCTTGGAGCCCTCCTTTCCCCAGCTCTACCTGTTAGATTTTGTTGCCATTTGAAGATTAAGTTTGGTGAAAGTGCAGAAGGCATGGATCAATAGATCTGTGTTATGAATGAAATGTGTTCGAGAAAGAGAGACAAAGGGGGGGAGAGAGAGAGAGAGAGAGAGAGAGAGAGAGAGAGAGAGAGAAAACCACCCTATACACAGCACGGCAGCTGTGGTGGAAGGAGATCAATAAATGTCACGGCTTTTCAATAACCCTCCTGGCTTGAGTAAACCTTCATCAAACACACAGGAGAGAGCAACCAACAGATGAAAGTCTATCCGTCAGCCACATCCCAATAACCTGTGAAAAGGGAGAGGGGAGAGAACTGCTACTGCAATGTTTTAATTAACAGTGATAGACAGAGGAATGAACAGACAAACACACCACATGTACAAGGCCCCAGAATAACAACATGACTAAACGAAGTTAAATTATTACGCCACTAAAACAGAAAACGTAAAACTGTGGAAAATAAGGAAGCCAAGTTATTAATGTTAACGTGGCATTTCTGAAAATGAATGTTAAACTCCATTTGATTTATCAGGGGAGGAGCGTTTAGTGCTTTGTCTCCTGATTTAGTACAAGTGCAAAAAGCAATATATTAAGAAAATAAAATATATATCATATGGTGTTGCATTTATGCTAATTTTACTAAAATGACCTTCCATGATAACAGGAAGTTTTATCTTGATTAAATATATTGTTTCATATATGCAATAATAAATGAATAAATGCATGAATACATGCGCGCAGAATAAAACGTATAACAAAAACAAATGAATCCACATGATTTAATTATACTTAGGTAAAAGAACTATTCATTTTCATCTGTTTACTATTTAAACTTTTTACCTTATTATTCTGCTGCTGGATTTGTTAGACGTCCAAAATTTCTCCAGTAAACTGGAGTGGGAGCCTGAGATACATCATTCAGCTGAGAAGTGCTGTCCATCTCAATCTGTGAAACAGAGCATATCTTCTGAATCACAACTGAATCAGGCACGACTTAGTGCTACCGACGACTCTGAGCCAGCCAATTACTGACTAGGGCCAGACCCAATTTGTTGAAGTTAGCTGATCAAATAGGTGGAAATTCTGGCTCTGCTGTCTCCATTCCGCCAGAAGCCAGCAGAGACATCCAGCACAGGCAGTCTGTGGAAACACTAGTCTGGATTTCTACTCTTTAAAACCTGAATTATGATCAAGCTTCCCATCTTGCCAGTTACCGTTACATCTGAAGCTGAACTGAGAAGAAATGAATGATCAGCATGCCTCTGTTTTCCATTTCCATTTACGCAGACTGCTTATCCAGAGTGATGTACATCAGTGCTTCAATGTCCACATCTGTTCTTCCATCTTGTGAAAATCAACAACCATCTATACACTAGCTGAGTAACATACTTATAAGCCCTGTCATTGACCAAGGCAAAAGAAGTGAATATCTACACCAACTTACCCAAAGTTACAATTTATGCCAAAAGTTTTTTTTTTCTTTTAGAGCAGAAGAAAGTGTAGAAAAGTGTAGGAATACTTGGGAAAGTTTAGTCCCCTAGGTATTCCTTGAGCAGGTGGGTCTTGAAGACACTTGAAGACGATGCTTGGAAGGCAGCAAGGGACTCAGCAGTTCTGACCACAAGGGTAAGTTCCTTCCAGCACAGAGGATCCCGCACTGAGAAGAATCTCCATGTGTTTCTTTTTCTTCTGAGGGGGAGCGGAGGTTCAAGCCAAGCAGTGCTTCACGTTCTGAGGGGACAGGAAGAGACGGTTGGTTTGATTAGCATCATCAGATAATAAGGTGCAAGACCATTCTTGGCCTTGAAAGCAAATGATAAGGATTTAAACCTGATGCAATATGTGATACTATAAATAATATAAAAGATCAATAAATGTGCATGAAAATGGGCAGAGGTTTGTTCCCATGTTTAGCATGACTATACATGTTGAATGTTTTCACTTCTTATGACATCCTACCTGCGCTGTGTTCCTAAAGCTAAGCTGCAAGTCCCTGAAAGGCTGTTTTTAAAGAAAGAATTGAATTAAATGAAGAATGTTAAATTCACATGCTTTCAGTGAACAGTTTTTATCTAGCAGGGTAAGATTTTATAACAAATAAATGTTTTGTTTTGTTTTTTTGTGGGTTTTTTTTCCAGCCTACTGTCATTCACAGCAGCAGTATTTTCTCCAATAACTATCTGATGAAAAACAAAGTGGCCTTGGCAGATCATATAAGCCTTCATCCAATCACTTTAAAGCAATATTGTGACAATTTCGATTATGAAAAGCGCCGTACAAATTGAGTTAATGAAAAAGTCTGCTGAGTTGATGAAAAGAACTGCATTCACAGGACACTGTTGTGGAACAGTATCTTTTTGTAGCTCTTCTCCCAAACTGACTCAGCTCCTGTCTTTAGTCCTGCTTTCCCAAAAAAGGTTTTCCAGCCATTTGCAGTTAGTCCTGGACTATATATAGATTTACATTTACATTTGCAGCATTTAGCAGACGCTCTTATCCAGAGCGACTTCCATGTCCTGATTACAGCGATTACTTGCTCAGGAACCCAATAGTGGTAGTGCTAGATGTGGGATTCAAACCCCACATGTGGGATTCAACCCCCCCCCATCTAGAGTATAAAAAGTATATATGGTTTATTCCAGCAAACACTTTGATAGACTGGGAGTAGTTTTGGTCCTTGAATAGAGCATCACCATTTAAACAGTGCACTTGTTAGTGCAATTTCAAATCAGAAGTTTTTCTGAAGCTGTTTCAGTGCTTCCTACCAATATTTTTGGAATTGGATTTAATTTGGTTAAATCTTTAATTTAGAAATCAAATATAACACTCACTGACTACATCAAATCTGATTTTACATATTCAAGTGCTAATTCAACTCACCCTCCCACGTCATACAGAGTTTGGCACTGCGAGAGGGAGTAAGTTAAGGCCCTTCTCTCTCTGCCAACAAGCTCTAACCATAATATTAAGACTGATTTGTGGTTCTTTTGTGATTTTTATTCACTCTTGATTCTTGGTGATCCACAATGTGAATCTTTACAGCCCCAGTAATTCCAGTAAGCTCTTTTAGGTCATTGAATCATGATGATGTGTCAGCAGTGCAATTTCATGTACAAAACTACCTGCATTTTATGCGTTTTTGACACCTCTTATACAACTGCCATAAACACATGATTTCCATGTGTTTGTTTAGACTGCAAGAGCATTGAATGCTTCTTATGTAAGCTGTAGGCTCTGAAGCTCGTAAGCTTGTATTACTTTACTATTTTGTGGTTTCTCGGTGAATGCTTCGGTTGACATGAAATTTTATGTATAATTCTGAATATCATTGGGGTTCCTCTATAGCTTGTTATTTTTTTTTGGTTAAGCGCCTCTAAGATATAAATAAGCTCATGCCTAGAATCCTATGAAACTAAATCCTATGTCCAACATTAGGTCTGTTCCTGTAATTGGAAAGCATAAGTCCCCCTGGAAAAGAGTGTCAGCTAAATGACATTAAAACCGAAAGCTTGTTCAAGACTCAGCACAGCTGACTTTTAAGAAAAACACCTTTAGCATCAAACAGATGGGAGACTCTTTGTGTAGAAGACGCCTGGAGAATAATTCCTTACTGCACAGTTCACAGTGGTTGAAACGTCAAAATATGGTGTTTTTGTTACACTGCTGTTGGTCAGCTTGTGCATAGGTTAAGTCAATTCAGTTGTATTTCTATAGTTATTTATATAGCTGCATTGTCCCAAAATGAAAGCACACAACAGATTCATCAAAACAAACCTGCTTGATAATGATCTAGAATGATGATTTGAAACACATTAGTCACTTTCTGCCAGAATATTTTGTTGAAGTCTTATAAAAATCATTTTAACTTGGTTCAACATTTAGGCTGCTGACACAATATGCTTACTATTTTTTTTTAAGTATGGAACAAAAGGCCCAATACTTTTGGGGCCACTATGTATGCATCCTTATACTGAATAATTTTTAAATGAGAAGCTTTATATTAATCTGCTCACTTAGGGACAATGTGTTGCCTTCAGATAAGACTTTCATTACACACTACACCTCATTCATTTACCACACACGCAGCATTATAGGCCCCAAGCTTTTTCGAGCAAATGTTGCGGACAGACATGAGCAGCCCCAAACCTAGTTAGGATACCTGCCAGGAAAATCACTTTACTGCAGGCCCAGGTATGAAATGTTAAGAGAGCTTTTATTAGCTCTAGAATGGGCCATACACCTTGGGACCTGAAGGCCGGCAGAAGTGTCAAGTGTTGGAAGCCAAGAGCTTTCTGAACACTGTAATTAGTACAGATTGTATATGCAGATTTCTCTTCACTGAGCCGATTCTTTACCTTTCCTATTATTTTAGTTCTCCTTTCTGAGGGACCAATTAGCAATGAGGAAAGGGATAAGACGGTCCATCCTGCCAAGTCATGTTCAGACCTCAACTTCAGGCAAAAGTGAACTCACTCTCTCTCTCTTTCACTTTATTCCTCCTCAACCATCACTCTCTCTCTCGTTCTCCTTTTTCTGACATTGTCCCCATCCCTTTTTCTCTGACTTCCCCCATCACCCTAACCTTTCTCATGCTCAATCTTGCTCACTTTCTCCCTTTTTATTTTTCCTTCTATTCTCTTACTCTTATTCTTTTTTCTCTCTCTGCCACCCTCTCTCCATCATTCTCTCCTCTTTCTCTCTTGTCCTTGCCTCTGTACCCGATGCTGGATGATGTCGATCTCCTCAGCAGTGTGAAGACACAGTAGCAGATACTGTGCACTGATACAGCATACAGCACATAACCTGTTAGTGCCAGACACAGGATATTACAGACAGGTCCAGCTCAGTGGAGACAGAATTTCAAAAGCTCCATGAGACCATTCATAAAGATGGGGAGAGAGAAAGAGAGAGAGTGAGAGACAGACAGCATGAGAGAAAGACTGGCATACAGAAACTGAAAGGTTGAGAGAGAAAGAAAGAGAGAGAAAATAAATAGATGAGAGTACGTGAGAATAGACAAAAAGTGGGAGAAAATCAGTGTGAGAATGTAAGAGAGAAAGATTAAGTGAAACAAAAAGTAAAGAGAAGATGAAAAAGGGAGAGAAATAGAAGGATAAATAGACAAAGAGAGACAAAAGAGCAAGGACAGAAAAAACTAAGAGCAAGATCTCAAGAGCAAATGAGAGAGTAAATGAAAATAAGTGAATAGAGAAAAGAGAGAGAGAGAGAGAGAGAGAGAGCGAGAGAGAGCGAGAGAGAGCGAGAGCGCACTCAGATGGAAGAAGGTGGGAGAGAGTGGGCTGCCAGATGACATGATGGAGAGGAAAAGAAATAAGGAGAATGAAAATGAGAGGAGCTAAATAAAGAGAAAGGGGGTGGGGGGCAAATGCAGGACAATATGTACCTGATTGGTCTGACGTGAGATTTACTCTTATCTGCTCAAACACACGCTGACAAAACTGGTGTACCTCCGCTCAACAACTAGCTTTTCAAAATGTTTTTGGTTCTAAAAAAAAAAATAAAAATTGTGTGTGTCAGTTTACAAAAAACTATAAAACATATACACATTAATAACACAAAAGATAATTTATTAAAATAAACTTTATTTTATTAACCCTTATTAAGATCTATTTTCTATTTTTTTAAATAATAATAATAACATACACCCAAAAACAAAATCCTGCCAATGGTGAAGGTGCTCATCAAAATATTTCTTAGATACGTCCAAAAGGTCCATTTAAAATGATGTTTTTTATTTTGCTGCCTTTTTTTAGATTTTGCAAGATATTTGGATATTTTTTGCTATTTTATAGTGTATCCCCTGAGGCTTATTAGTGGTGATTTAAAGTAGTGATTTAAGGGTGCACTAAAGAGGATACTCAAACAAAGGCTAATCAGGTTTATTCTGAAGTTTTTAGCATCATGTATGATAATAATAGTGACCAATATTTGTGATAGTGCAACCTGGGAAAAATTACTTTCTGTTATTTATACTTTTGACTCCAGTGGAAAAAAAAAGATTATCTTTGAATACATCATGCATATCGAATATGATCTACACTTAAGACTAAGACACCATTGAATTACAAATCCTGTTTACGAATGATTATTGCCTGGTCTAGGCTGAAGGCCAGAATATTTTGTACCTAATTTGAGCAGATCTAGCTCACAAACCGATATTTGAAGCTGATAACCACTGAGGTAATGTATTTGTTATTTTTGTTGTCACAGTTTTCTATGACACAGAAAGCGATGGCCTAGTGATTTGGGACTAGGGCCCAGTATTGGAAGGTCGTATGTTCAAATCCTAGACCAGTAGGTTGCCCTGAGATACCCTTGAGCAAGGTACCATCCCCATCACTGCTCCCAGCACTTTCAATAGCTGCCACCCTGCAGCCTGTTTGTGTGGGTGAAATGCAGAGGTTGAATTTCATTGTGTCTCATTGTGTGCTGTGTGTAGTCACTTTCACTTTACGTTCACTTAGGATCTTCAGGTCAGGGTTGCAAAGATGACAGACAAATGCATAGGAAGGTAGGATGGCAATTCCTCCAGACCCCCAGGAGAATGCCATGGTGTTTGACTACATTTTAGTCACTTCTGCTTTGGACCTTCTCCTGGAAAGAACATCACTGTGTATGTCACCCATCTTTAACATCTTTCATGAACCTCAACAAAGGTGTGAGACGAGGCCAGATTTGAAGGCAAGGCTTTTCCCCACAATGAGAATTAAAAAAAAAACTTTATTGATTCCAGGGAAATTACAAAATCACTAAGTCTCACAGTCTTTTTCTGTTGTTACTTGAACTAGGGCTGATCTTAAAGTCTTTGTGATTTACCAGCCATTACTGAACCATTACCTTGCTGAAAGGTATTGTTGAACGCCACTGGCATTAAGGGTCAAAATAACCACTGCATTAAGGCTAGGAACCAAGCTTTCCCAGCAGGACATTGCCTAGCACTTGCATCCTGGTGCCATCTCTTCCCCAGACATGCAACACACACACACACACACACACACACACCCTGTCATCCAGAGGATTTGAAAGAAAACATGATTTTTCGGTCCAGGCCACCATCTTCCATTGCTCCATAGTCCAGTTCTGATGCTCATTATACGTAGTTTTGACAGCAGACAGACATTAGGATTCTGACAAGTCTGTGGCTACGTAACAAGCGAGCAAGGTGTGATGCGGTGTATTTCCTGACACCTTTCTATCATAGCCAGCATAAACTTTTTTCAGCAGCCGGTGAACAGTAACTGTACTGTGGAATCAGACTAGACAGCCTCTGGTCCCCATGTGTACCAATGCACCAGATGTTTGTCAAATCCAAGAAGCACCCCAGTGCTTATGAATGATTAAAGCTGGCTTGAATACACAAAGAAAATCAGGTGGAGAAGAATTATGTGGGTAACTGGCCTTTCAGGCATTTGTTTAGTTTTAATAGTTTTTTGCCATAAACAAAATAATTTGGGGTGATTTTATGATTTCATATTTCTAGAAAAACTAAAGTCTCTGATGCCTATATAAACTACTGCACAAAAAGCTATTACACCAAATGATTATAAACACATTACCCAACACTTTTTATCCTGCCAGAGAATAGTTATCATTTTGAGATAACATGTTAGCTTAAAACATATTTTGTAAACTCAAAAAATGGCAGGTACATGCAGATCACTGCAAGGCAACAATTCTAATTTAACAGTGTTTTTTCCCATTATCAGAGAACATGGAAAAAGTCAAATAGCTGTTAGCTTTTATATGTTAAACGTTTGTGTATTTTTATCATATTTAGTCAAAAGTTTTCAGCAATAAATAAAAACAAATAAACAAATAAGAAGGAAAAGGCACCCCCAAACACTATGCCATAATTGTGGCCACATACAGTTTTGCCAGCATGCCCACTGATCAAGTGAACTTGAGAGAAATGATTTTTCCAGCGCTGTAATTAGTTTAACCCGAACTGTTACTGTTATTCCTGTACAGGTGAGGAGAGAGACAAAGACAGAGAGGGGAAAAAGAACATGGAGCTGGTATTGTGGGCCTCTATGCGAGACTAGCCCTAAAATGACCTTCCCACCACTGCAAATTCACACTCCAGGACACAGTTGGACACGTAATGACCCATAAATAACCTTACCTTATTACTTAACCAAGTGTCCCCGTTTGCACTGGCAAACCCGCAGCTAAAAACACAGTTGAAGTCAGACATTTCAACAGCCTCCAACTGCACAAATAAATATGAGCGGAAAGCCTGGGAACAGAACGGCTATAAAGCACTTCAAGCAAGGGCTAGATATTTTTACCCAAGAGGCCACATTTAAAGCATAGAGGAACTTTATGCATTGCCGATTATCCGCAACTACAGTGCTTTAAATTGCAGAGAGCAGAACAGCCGACACAAAGAAATGCTAATAGCTTGTTTAAGATGCTCAGCTTGTGGTGCTGACTGCAAATAGTACCTGTTGAACAGATAAGAGCATAATAATCTAAACTTTGAGAAAAGCTTAGTGCTTTTAAGGGAATAGTTCAGTCAGATGTATCTATTATATCTTGGATTTTAAATGGTTACAATTGTTTTCCTTGTTTGCTGGTGTCCAGTCACATAAAGGAAACTCATTCGACATTTTTGAGTTGCCAAAAAAAAGGAATAGGAAAACATTTTTTTCATTTTTGCAATTGCATGGTATGATGAAATAATACGACCAGTAAAAAAGGTCAGTGTTGATTACTGGGTGCCCTTTCACAGTTTATAACTATTATATAACAAGCTGTTATATTATATAACAAGCTAACAATTCATGAGATTTAAGTCTCACATTGCTTCAAGCATTCATGGTCTGATAAAGATACGTATGGTGGACCACTCTCAACATTGTAGTGACACAGACACGCCAAAAAAAAAACCAAAAGGATCAGCACCGCTGTGCCTGTTTTGCTCGTTCAAGCGGCACACACACTACCATGTCAGTTTCATTGCTGTGAAGAGAGTGCTCCACCAGCCAAATAAAATCTGCTCCACAGCAGCCCCGTGGTCAGGGTAGGAAGGTGTACCTCATGATGTGGTCACTGAGTGGAAGTATAGGTGTTTTTACAAAAGCAGACAGGCTGGGATCATTTTGAAAAATTGATATATTGGAACAAAAGCATTGCTAAATAATAGACTTTAAGAATAAAGAAGACTGCTTCTGAAGTTCTGCTCTATATGTGTCTTGTCACAATCACTCGTAGGTCTACACTGCTGAATTATAAAGGAAGTAAAGCCAGGACTGGAGTTTTCTATAGTAAACATTATCAATTCATTTTAGAAATGTGTTTGTAGTTTGAATTTTTTGTGCAATTTGAAAATACCAGCTGGCTTTTCCTTTGTATGAACAGTTCTTGATAACCTGGACAATAAATGTGTTGTACAATTACTTAAAATGACTTAAATGAACACAAAACAAAGTTGAGTATTTTTTTCAATGTAAAAGAGCCCATTTCAGAGATACAAGGTTTTCTAACAATAGTCTCTTTTCAATACAGACATAGAACTGATACACAACTGTAGACAGTGACATAACCGAGTCAGTGAGTCACCAATCTATTTCGAACAGCTTCTGCTTCCACCACAACTGAGTTATTTAATGCCATACCTGGAAATCATTCTCTCTTCTTCAAAGCTCTTAAGAACAATATGAAGTGTTAACCCTGATCTCACCCCCAGTGACACAGCTCCAAGAAAAGGCGAAAACACTTTCCAGTAGGTGTTCTTCAATGAAGTGGGTAATTAATTAGCCCCCGTGGACAGTAACAAGTGTAAACCTCCTTGATGTAAGGATGGGGGTGTTTACATGAAGTGTCATGTCTAGCTTGATAAGAAAGCAGCTGCATCCTTTATACAGAAACATGTATGCACTTTATATCACTCTCAGTCACATGCACAAAAAAACTAACAAGCATAATAATAGCAGTGCATTTTCTAGAACATCTTGTATATGGAAGTAGGAAGCTAACCAATAATAAAAAAACCTTTATATTTCTCTTTGCTTTACAGTGAAAGTACTGCAGAGATGGAAAGGTAATGGTTGAACAATGAACACAGAGCCCTAGTATCCCCAAACATGTTCTTCAAAATTGAGCATCATTATTTTCTGTTGTGGTACCAAATTGGAGAAGCAAGGCTATCTAACTATGCTTTGGTTGGGTCAGATGTGTCCAGCAATGCTTTTCTAATGTACTAACACGGAGTTAGTCTTTTCATTGCTAAAAAGAGACCAAAAAAAAAAACCCTCTACAAATACAAACACACTCCATGTTTTGGGATCACCAACACAAAACGTTTCATGGCTTCAGCGACATAAAAGACAAACTGCATTTACAATCAACTAAAGTTTAGCCTGCATTGAAGAAAAAAGGATTTTTTTTTTTAATCACTAAAATGAATTCTCTCAGGCCTAAGAATTCAAACAGGACCAGAGATTAATTACACGTTCTTATAGAAGAATCATTCATCCATATACTAATGAAACAATGACTGTAAGCCAGTAGGTGCCAAATCACTTGAATTATAAATCATTATTAGAGAAATTAGCATTTCTGACCATTTCACTTCATTTCAAACATACAAACTCTACAGCAATCATCATCATCTTCTTTTTCTTTCAGCTGCTCCTGTTTAGAGGTCGCCACAGCAGATCAACTGTCTCCATTTCTTCTGGTCCTCTGCATCTTCCTGCTTCAAACCGACCACCTGCATGTCCTCTCTTACCAAGTCCATAAACCTCCTCTTTGGTCTTCCTCTTCTCCTCTTTCCTGGCAGCTCCATCTTCAACATCCTCCTCCCGATATAATCCTCGTCTCTTCTCTGGACATGTCCAAACCAACGCAACCTTGCTTCTCTAATCTTGACTCCAAGACATCTCAGGTTAGCTGCCCCAATAACATACTCATTTCTAATCTTGTCCAACCTCATCACACCCAATGAAAATCTCTGCATCTTTAACGCTGACACTTCCAGCTCCGCCTCCTTCCTTTTCGTCAGTGCCACTGTCTCCAACCCATACAACATAGCTGGACTAACTACTGTCCTGTAAACCTTCCATTTTACTCTAGCTGGTACGTGTCTGTCACAAATCACTCCAGCCACTCTTCTCTGTTGATCCCAAGTATTTAAACTCCTCCACCTTTGAAAGGTGAAAGTGACAATTCTTGCCATTGTGAGGTCACAGCACACAGTGAACCACAACAAAATTGGACCTCTGCATTTAACCCATGCACACAAACACTGTGCAGCAGGGGGCAGCTATGGAAGCACTCGGGAGCAGTGATGGGGATGGTACCTTGCTCAAGGGTACCTCAGGGCAACCTACTGGTAAGGGGTTTGAGCCCACGATCTTCCAATCCAACTCCCTAACCACCAGGCCACCCCTGCCCTTTGTCACCGCCACTGCCTGCATCCTTACCACTCACACGCACACACACTGTATTCTGTCTTTGCCGTACTTACTTTCATTCCTCTCCTCTTTAGAGCATGTCTCCATCTCTCTAGGCTCACCTCAAGCTCCCTAAACTCACTGCAGATCACAGTATCATCAGCAAACATCATTGTCCACGGAGACTCCTGTCTAACCTCTACCGTCAGCATGTCCATTACTATTGCAAACAAGAATGGGCTCAGTGCTGATCCTTGATGTAATCTAAGCTCTACCTTAAATGCATCCGTCACTCCCACTGTAGATCTCACCACTGTTACACTGCCATCATACATATCCTGAACTACTCTCACATACTTCTCTGTAACACCAGACTTCCTCATACAAAACCACAACTCCTCTCTAGGAACCCTGTCATATGCTTTCTCCAATTTCACAAAGGTAAATCCTTCTGACCTTCTCCATCAACACCCTCAAAGCATGCTCTTTCTCGGCATAAAACCATACTGCTGTTCACTAATCCGTTTCTTAACCTAGCTTCCACTACTCTTTCCTATAACTTCATGGTGTGGCTGATCAACTTTTTCCCTCTATAGTTACTACAGCTCTGTACATCACCCTTATTCTTGAAGATCAGTACCAGTACACTTCGTCTCCACTCCTCAGGCAGCCTCTCATCCTCTCACTCTCTAAGACTGTGTTAAACAATCTGGTCAGAAATTTAACTCTCATCTCCCATAAACACCTCCATGCTTCCACTGGTATGTCATCCGGTCCAACAGCCTTTCCATTCTTCATCCTCTTCATCGCTGCCCTTACTTCCATCTTGTTTATTTGCTGCACTTCCTGGTTCACTCTCCTCACATCATCCAATCTTCTCTCTCTCTCTCTCTCTCTCTCTCTCATTTTCTTCATTCATCAGCCCCTCAAAGTATTCCTTCCATCTGCTCAACACGCTCTTTTCACCTGTGCTGCACATCTTTCCCAGATCTGTCTCTCTGTCTAGCCAATCGGTAAAGGTCCTTTTCTCCCTCCTTATTGTCCAGCCTCTCACACCAAACACCGTATCTTTGACCTTTGCCACTGCTTTCTTCGCCCTGAGGTTCATCTCCTTATAAACCTGTCTACTTTCTTCATCTCTCTGACTGTCCCATGTCTTCTTTGCCTCCCTCTTCTTTTGAATACACTCCTGGACATCTTGGTTCCACCATCAGGTTTCCCTATCCTCCTTCTTCCTTCCAGATATGACACCAAGGAAATTTCTAGCCATCTGCCCAGCATTCGCGTAGCTTTTCAACATCTCCTAGTGCCCATGTTAACGTCTGCCTGAATTCCACCTCGCAGTCTTCCTCCTTCAGCGTCCACCACTTGATCCTTGGTTCTGCCCTCCCTTTCCTCCTCTTCTTGACCTCCAAGGTCATCCTACAGACCACCATCCTATGCTGTTTAGCTACACTCTCCCCTGTCATTAATTTGCAGTCTCCAATCTCCTTAAGACTGACCCTCCTGCAAAGAAAATAATCTACCTGTGAGCATCTTCCTCCACTCTTATACGTCACCCTGTGCTCCTCCCTCTTCTTAAAATAAGTATTAACTACAGCCATGTCCATCCTTTTTGCAAAATCTACAACCATCTGACCTTCAGCATTCCTCTCCTTGACACCATGCCTACCCATCACCTCTGTTCCCTTCACTAACATGACCATTAAAATCTGCACCAATCACCACTCTCTCTCCCCTGGGTACACTCTCTATCACTTCATCTAACTCACTCCTGACCTGGCCTTACTACCCTTCCATCTAGTCTCATGCACACACAAAATTTCAACCTCTCTTCTCTCCATCATATCTGTTAATTCTTTGCCAGTCATAATAATAATAATAATAATAATAATAATCCTTTATTTATAATCCAACGAATGGGAAATTTGCTCTCTGCATTTCACCCATACACACATGTTCAGCAGTGGGCTGCTATTGAAAGCGCCCGGGGAGCAGTGATGGGGACGGCACCTTGCTCAAGGGTACCTCAGGGCAACCTACTGGGAAGGGGTTCGAACCCCCGATCCTCCGATCATGTGGCTGATGCCCTAACCACTAGGCCACTGCTGCCCTACATGCTCATGCTGCCAACATTCAATTTCCCTACCCTCACTTCCACTCTCCTCTCCTTCTTTCTCTCCTCCTCCCTCTGGACATGCCTTCCTCTTCTTCTTCTTCTTCTCCTTTGGCCAACAGTAGTCCAATTTCCATCAGCAGCCTGTAGGCTAACAGCACTGGTGACGGTCGTTGTTCACCGGGGCAACTGGGGGGGTTCCGGTATGGAAGTCTGTTTTGTAAAACTGGCAAAGTTTTACACTGGATGCCCTTCCTGACGTAAGCCTCCCCATTTATCCGGGCTTGGGACCGGCATGAAGAAATACACTGGCTTGTGCATCCCTAGTGGCTGGGTTACAGCAATCATCAGCCAAAAAAAGAAAAAAAAAAAAAAAAAAGGGGGAAAAAAAAAAAAGGGGAAAAAAAAAGAAAAAAAAAGAAAACCAGAACAGCATTGGATACACCATTTAACATTTTAAATGTTAAATGTCGAAGGTTAAACACATTAAATTGTTACTAACCACTTTTAACTATGATCAAATCACTGTGATACCCAGCTATAAAAAATATTTCCGGTGGTTTTAGTTAGACTGGGATTAGGAAAGTCTTGTTGGCAGGGAAATTCCTAAGTTCCTCTCCTCCGTTTATGGATTTCCACTGTTTGTCTGGTTGTACAAATATACTGTTTGTATGGCTGGCTAAATTGCTACTTATATTAGCTGCTACCTATTACTGCTATGGTTTCCTGTACCTTTATCTTCATAATTCATTATCACAAAGCTTACAGCCAGCTTGAAAAATTGAAACCTTAATATTATTGGATCCCATTATAGAATGCAACATTTCATGTTTTAGGAGGCAAACAGCTTTTGAGAATTTTAATTTAAATATTTAAGAATATTTTTTCAAATAATATCAATTATAATTTGAAAGAAAACATTACATAGGATTATAATAAAAACAGATAGAGAGTCGTATTGAACAATCTGATGCTGATTAATGATTAGTAAGTCACATGTCGTTATGATCATATAGACAGTTTTAGTATATACAATTGAGTTGACAGGGCCCCTAAACCCTCGTCTTTTTAGCTCCAATTATAAGTGTGGTTATTTTGTTTGGTTTTGTTTTTGATTGTTTTGTTGTTGTTTTTTTTTTTTGAGTCATAGAAGTTTTATGGAAAGCATCAAAGTTATTAATCAGCAGTGATTTGTACCCAGCAGATAGAGACAGTTTAAGCTGAAAGGTGTTAGAATATTCTTTTAAATTTTGGTTTAGAGGAAGTGTTACTTGAATGTTAATGAAAGATCCATAAAACATGTACTGTAGATAAAGAAAATAAAGTGTTGCCATCCATTGCTTTAAATCTTGCTTAATTACAGAAATGTGATCTGATGAAAAATTATTCTGCATGGCTTTACAGTCTTGTCTTTCAGAGCAGTTCTAGAAGTCTATGTAAGTGAACTTTAAAGGGTCCTATAAATGGAAAACCCTACAACACCCTTGTGTAAACTTGTACAGCTGTTCTTACAGACGTCAAAATTGTCAGAAAGACATCAACAGAGTAAGGTAGTACAAGTCTGATTTTGAACTTTGTTGACTTGGATTTCCAACTTCTTTAGCTCCCTGCAGTTTTCCTGAGGTCGTTTCAGTTTCTTAAAATGATTTAAAGGGTCGCTGAATTTACTTCTCGTTGCCTCAGCGGCACAGAGTAGAGGTAGAAAAAAGGTCCCTCGAGTCTGTTTAAACTTTAGGTGTGATTCTCCAGGGTTTTGTGTGGTGATGAGGAGTGAATGTAAAGATTTCGGTCATCGGCCCACCTTTTGCTAACATCTGCAAATCTCAACTCTGTTGACACGTATAACATGGCTATTTGTATTTGAATTTAGAGTGAGGTGGGATAAAGACAGAAAAACTGCATTAGTGAAAGTATTCGGATCATATCAAAATGTCAAAATATAGGTTTGGGCCGAAAAAACACTCAAGAAAAAGTAGACCAGCAAGCAAACTTTAAAACAAGTATTTAAAAGTAAGTGTTTTAACAGAGGGGTTAACTGTAACTACCTGCCGTTCACATTGTCAACCACAGAAGCGTCCACTGCCTACATTGAGATTTAACCTTTCTGAGCAAACAAATAAAACAATCTATGAATTATTAATAAAGATACAAGGTGTCTAGATAAGATGTCTTCCACTTCTGGGCCACTTCAGAAGATCCACCTACTTTACAGCTCCACTGTATAGGTTACCACTTACAGCCAGCTGCCATCTGCTTCCTTCTTTATTGATCAGAACAGCTCTGTGGTCAGAAATTGACCAGTAATGTAGGACTAATAGGGCGACTAACATATTACGCATCAGCAGGTCAATCTTCAGCTGTTTCTAAAAGAGTGGCTCAGGGATAATCATGAAGATTTGACCCAGCACTATAAAAAGCCCTATATGATAGCTATCTTTTAACATGTGTTTAACCCTCACAACTGTGTGAGCGTTTTATTATAGATGGCGAATTATTTAAAATAGTCCAGAGGTTCTTGGACAAACCTTTGGTAATCTTAACGAATGGTTAAAAAAAATGCTTTGGGTGTAATGAGATTTTTATGCAGTGACAGTTTTCAGTGCTCAAAATCTAAATATCTTTCAGAAATGTGCAATGCCTGCCATCAGCAAGGGAGAGAATGCCTCCACCTACCTCTTTTAGTGAAAGGATAACTGTATGCAGGATATCAAACAACTGCAAAGACATGCAGGTGGAAGGGAAAGTTAGGGCCTTTTGTAACGTCCCTGTCTGCTTTGATCTCTTGGAGGACTGGGCCTGGTGCTGATGTGCTTTGAGGCGCTGCCTTGAAAGACCAGCGTAATTGGACAGTGAGCTGGCAGCGGTGTAATGCCGGAGCCACAAGGTCATCGCACAACAGCCGCATGAACAACACAGAAAGAGGAGCTCTAACGGGCCGGTGTCTGCTCCATGCTCCAGCAACCTGTGGGTGTCCTATTAGTGAGAGCAGTAGGGCTTAAAAAATTAGTTTAAATTGTGTAAGGAGTTATTTGGACTATTAGACTGGGAATACCTTGCAACAGTGACTGACCTGGTTTTTAGAACATAGTAACTGTGTTCCTCTCTGTATGTCTGGTCCTTAGCTCTTCTTTCTTTAAGCTTATTAAGAGAGTTGCATTAGGGGCAAAAAGGCTGACTGCTTTCACATTCAGGTTGATTGCTCCATCATATAATTACAGAAGTGTTGGACAGGATTCATTGGTCCATGCATTCTAACACATGGAAAAAGACAACATTTAAAAAATGAAAAAGAGGATAGTAAATAAGTAAATATTTGCAAACAAACATAGTTATTGAATTTGCCTTAAGCTTAAAACTAGATTCCTTTAAGACTCCCTTAGCTCATTAGTATTCAGCTGGATAGTGGAGAGGTCCGTGCAACGCCGTGCCAAAATGACCGAGATGGTTTGAATTTAGTAAGATAAAAGCTATCCATCATAACTGCTGCTGGTTGCACGGCACCAAAATCATTAAATCTGTGTTCGTGCAATTATGACTGAACAAAGTTCAAAGTTCAAAAACACTTCCTCTCCTCTAGTGAAACTGAGCAGATGCTCCACTCACTGTACAATCTGCTTCTGTCCTGTTTCACCCTCAATCTTCAGTTAGAGCTCATACCTTTAGGGCCTCCCCCTCCCTCTGAAGCTGTTTAGTCAGAACAGAGTATACTTTCCATTTCTTCTCTCCCCACATGGTGTACAAACACATTCATAGTATAACCCATGCAAATTCAACCAGAAAATGTCCACACTGTCCTCACTGCACACAGGCCAAGGAGAAAAAGTTTCCTTCTTATCTAAATTGTGATGATACTTTACAAATGGCAACTTTGTACAGTTTTCACGTATTAATACCTCCATAACACACTATAGAAAAGACAGAAGCTAGAAAAGCATTATAGGTCCCTTTTAAATCCCAATGATATTACGCCAACAGTTTTAATCTGAGGAAAATGTGTAGCTTGTGCAGCTTTAATTTGCAGATATTTACAGTTATATTGGATGAACCAGATGAATATATCAGATGAATCACCCTCCTTTCTAAACATATCACCTACACAAGCTGTGAAGAATGAAGACTTAAGAGGCTTTCTAACAGCTCATCATGTCCTCACATGCGTCCGACAGAGGCTAATCTCTGCAATTAGCATGCTTATATGCCATGCCACAACGCACGAGAAGAGGCTAGTGTGTTTGCGAACGAGAACGAAACATGTTTGATGTCGCAGCACAGAAGGCTCACACTCCTGTTGTGCTGATCACACATTTTTCATTCTACTTCCCTTTAAATGCTCCCTCGCACTGATGTTTTGTCATGTCTTTTAAGTGTTTATTTTTACCGCTTCTTTTTCACACACTCTGGTGCTAAACACAATACTTCATACATTCCCAGCACTGCATAAATGTACACGTGAATAAATGTAAATGTATCATTTACATAATATACATAGATGTACAATGTGTCACTAGTGAAAACCATGTCAACTATGGCCTGATTCTATGACAGCTCAGTAAAATTCAAGGTACACTGCGATATTAAATTGTTTCTTGTCAAAATGTATTGTTTGCAAGGCAAGCTATGTTCTGAATAAATGTATATATATGATTTATTCATTCATTCATTCATGTTTTGAATGAAAATATTAAGAATCCTGGGTACTAACGCATTACAACAGCCACAGGATATTTTTTTTCCCTCGGCTTAATAGACATGGAACACATCATTTTGTTATTTTTTACAGTTTTCAAAGTTTTACGCTTGATGTGCCTGTTCCACATAATGCTTTTGAATGTAAAAAAAATCCAGAAGCCATCAGTTATAAAGGACCATAGTCGAGACCATTAAGTACACTCAAATTCAAAAGCAGAAGGTAATTTCTGCCTTCGTTGTGGATTTGCTAAGCAGAAACGAGTTAGAAAATTGAGTAATAGAGCTCTTTCTCCCTTGGATAAGAACTGGAATGACTGCATTTTCAAGGGCCCATATAGCAGAAACAGAGCGAAATGATTTTACTATAGAATATAAACATTGCTTCAAGTTTCAAAAACCTGCCATTTATTCTTCAAGCCTAACGATCCATGTATACAAACTAAGCTAAAGGATGGCCTATTCTGACTCAACTCATTTACATATCCACTTATTCAACTTACTGGAGTTGAGCCCCACGCTTTCACACAAGACGTGGCTTAACTGCACACACAGGGCCAATCAGAGCACATTAGAGGCACATGTATTTAGCACATAAATTACACTAATATAATAAGAGAAAAAAAAAAAGTTGGATATGAACCTTTTTGAAGTGGCAGCTACCCTGGAAAGAATAAGAAATGCTCATGCAAAATTTATGCTTTTTCAATGGGAGATGTTTTTTGATCCAGAAATGATCTCTTTTTCACTCCAGTGTGCTTGGTCAAAAAATCTAGAGCATTTTAAAAGATTTAATTAGTAAATAAGGTTTTCCAGAGTGGTGTCAGGTGAAATATGTCATTGTAGAGAAACTCATAGTTTTCTATGTATTTTTTACACACATTTCAATATAGTGACCAAATAAAATGGGGTTTTGTTCTTAAACAGACAAGAAATAAAGAAAATAACTGGTGAAATTCTTCCTTTTTATATGAGAAAAGACTGAGCTAAGAATACTGAAGGTGAATAAAATGTACAACACCTTTGCACCAAATAGAGAAACATTGTAGATGACCTTTACTGTAAAGTATTTTAGAAATGGGTGGCTTATTTCAGTATAAGCTGTAGGTTGGAAGTGCAGTTTGCAAGACGTGTTTTGTCCAAAGACATAGCAGACGTATCCACTGAGGTTTCCTCTTCTTTCCGTCTCCTCCTCTCTCACACAGAAGTTTTAAGGAGAGACAAGTTCTATTTTTCTAATGCCAAAGCCTGGCTTAGCACCAGAGCAGTGTCTCAATCCAAAAAAGTACATGGTTCGCACAAGCCCCCTTATCTTCTACAGGAGAGACAGAAAGAAAAAAGCTCTTTTTGCAGGGAGCTATTGGGTGCTACTGGTGAAATACCAACAGCTCACTGTTCAGGCAAGTTTTAAGCCTGAGTACTTTGCTGTAAAGCTGACCCACAGTTGGCTTCTCTGCCCTTTTTGCAGCCCTGAGTCACTCACGGAATTGAGTACGTGACGAGCAGAGCTACAGCAGGATACAGCAAAAACATGTCTAGGCACATGGTAGCAGTATTACTGTTACTATTTATTAAGTAATCTATAGATTTAAACTTAAAAAAAAGCACTTTGCAATAAAACAAACAGTGTTTGTTTTATTGCACCTTTAAAAAGAAAATGAAAGTGACTATTCTTGTCATTGTGAAACACAGCACAAAGTGAACCCCAACGAAATTACACCTCTGCATTTTACCCATACACACAAACACCTGCAGCAGGGGGCAGCTGTCGAAAAGCGCCCGGGGAGCAGTGACGAGGACGGTACCTTGCTCAATGGTACCTCAGGGCAACCTAATGGTCTGGGATTAAAACCCATGGTCGTCTGATCCTGGAGCCTAGCCCCTAACAACTAGGTCACCGCTGCCCCCTTTAACACTCATATGTACATTATCTCAGCTCTAATAGGCTGCCCTGTATTAAAATGTGAAATGTGTGTAAATGCTTTGATTTTCATGATCTTAAATGTAGATTACATATAAATCTAAAATATTTATAATATTATAGATGTGGGTAAAATGCCTCAATGGGAAATAATTATGATGTATGGTGTTCCATTGTGAAATCTGCATGCACAGCTTGTATGCAAAGTAAAGATCATGAAAGGTTACAAGGAGCAATGAATTAATATATATATAAAAAATACTCCTTCCTTCACATCACATTTTCTTCATTAGATCAGATGACCAGACTTCAAAGGGCAAAATTATGATTTGTAGTTAGTATTCCATCTTAGCTGCACTTTTTGGCAGAGGAATCTACTCCACAGACTTTTGGAAGCTGTGAAATTACATTAACGTATTAATGCCTACCCAAAAAGTACTTTTCCCTTTTAAATGTGCTCTCTCTCTCTAAAATAATGTGATTTATCAAAGCGATGTTACATTTTGATATTTAAAGAATGTGATCAAAAACGGCAGTTTTTCTTTTTTTTTTTTTTTAACTGACCTTTATGAGCAGGCAAGCCCATGAGTAGAAAAATGCGAAATATACTTCCCACTTCTCAGTAGCCTTGGAGCTTCTCTCATACAGTGTCATAAAACGTAGCCAGTCTTTTGCAGTCTGGAGTAAAAATTGCAAAAATGCTTTTTTAAATAGATTACTTCTTATAACTCACTCACCTTTTTATAGTCTCTTGTCCTGATTAGGGTTACTGGTGGTGCTGCAGTCAATCCCAGCTCTCATAGGGTGAAAGGTAGGGAAACACCCAGGACAGCTCACCGGTTTATTGCAGGGCAAACTCACAGATAAACACACTCGTATACGTACACTCACACCAAGGGGGCAAATTTAGCATCTCCAATCCACCTGATGTGCATGTCTTTGGAGGACATGGAGAGAACATGCAAACTCCACGCAGAAAGGACCCAAATGGCCCTGGGAACCAAAGCTTCTTGCTGTAACGAATTGGAATCTAGTCTACATTTATGGCATTTAGCTGGTGCTCTTATCCAGAGCGACCTCTGGAACCCAACGGTGGTAGTGCTAGAGGTGGGATTCAAACCTGCGACTGACTGGTCTGTATGTGAGTAGCCTACCACTAGACCACCACCACGGTTTGTTTGCTCAATACAATAATGCATTAATAATCCCAATACAGTGAAAAATCCAGTGTATAGACGGTTGTCAACAAGATCTTAGAGAATAACTTTCTTTTTAAACTATCAAATTCTAACTTTTTGTTATTCAGGCACATTCGAGCTTGTCTGGGTTGTTTTGTGTCCTTTCTTGCCCCTCTGAGTCAGAGAGACCAAGCTAATGGCTAGAGGAGATCACACACGATCAATAAATGGAGTAGAATCACTGACCGTCAATCAATGGCAAACTACTCACACAGAGAGATAGAGTAGGCTCTCAAGTGTAGCCCTTACACTCTCTCCACCTCACAGAAGAAGCAACTCTCTCCAGCTCACAGCACTTCTTGATTTCAGTTTCATTATTAACCCTAATCTACATCAACCTGATTCTAAACTACATAATGCAAGACTGCCAGTCTGTTACTGTGAGTGCATTTCAGGCCTAAGGGATACATATTTTTAACAATCCACATTTTTACTATTTCAAATTTATTACAAAAACACATGATCATGTTACCAAATGACATGACTATATTTTGCATAGTCCACCAAAAAAAATCTAAGAAAAGAGAAGACATACCTGGACCGAGTTACCGACATGCCTGATAAACCTAAACCACATGGTACCATCGGGATTCCAGTTTGATAATTATTACATAATGCATCGTTCAACAGTTTTAATTAAATTGTTCAAACTGAAAATGTGGACTTCAAACATGTCTCGCCCGGAGAAAGGCCTTCAGAGAGATGCAGGCCATGTGTAGCTGGAACTAACCATTTTTAAATAAAAAAGGTAACAGTAGATATTCAATTAACATTTTACAACAAATGTGTATTTGCAATTAATGCCTACTTGTCATAATTATCATCATTTTACTGTTTTGGGGTGACTGAAATTACCATGTTATGGACCAGTAATCTGCCCTGCAAGTTTCTCCCACTTTTCTCTGCCTGTCAGGAAAAACAGCCATGATAATGGATGGATGGATGGAAAAAGTTATTTCAGCACCCCCCCGCGACCCCGTTTGGGACAAGCGGCAGAAAATGGATGGATATATATATATATATATATATATATATATATATATATATATAAAATTATATTATATGATTAAAGGGCACATTCCAGCCTTTATATAAGTCTAATTTTTAGTCTCTGTACCTGAGCAGTTCCAGGGGCAGAAGCAGTGTGGGACTAATTTAATGGGTAATGGGACAAAAGGCTGAAAATGTATTTTTATATATATATATGCTTTGAGGCATTCCTTCTTTCTTTACATTTTACAAGGAAATGAGGTTTGGAAATGATGCACATATAACAAAAACCCACATTCCAAAATGATTCAAGAAGATAGACAAAGAATGCAGGATGTGTGAAATGGTCATTTTTCTTTGTTGGGTAAATAAACCATTTTGTCAGACTGGAGAGCTGTGGCGGATTAATCAAGTAATCAAGTGATCAATCAGCTATTGAATGCTGTCATCAACCTTTAATCAAGATGTGATTAAAAGGATGTGGCCTTACATTTCTTCTCTGAGCTCTTTCTATCAGCTGCTTTCACTTCAATCTAGCGTTAACTTACAGAACTATAATGAATAATGGCTCCAGGTGAAAGAGCCTTAATCTGCCAGACTCTCGAATTGGGAAACAGAAACAGACAGCTCTATTCAGTGCGGCTTAAACAAGCTGAATTCATGCACCAATTAATGCACATGTAAACACAATAAAAGTAATAGAGGACCCATTCATACTTCACTGAAAAATGCTATCTTTTCGCAGCCGTTGCTAGGATGGAGGAGGTTTACAGAATCCCATTCTGCAAAGCCACTTTTTGCAGGCTCCTTAGTGGCCATGCTGCTAATTAAAATAATCAAATCTGAATAACAAGGACACTGGTGCTTGTGTGTGTGTAATGTCGCAGCTCTGTGTTGAGCTGCTAATGAGCAATGCCACCCATACCTCTCACAGCTTTTATTTATTATTACATTTTTACAGCTACTGCAAAAAACAATTCATGCATTTAGATTGGAGTCTCCATTGGCTATATAAAGATGAGTAACCACTTTAAAATGCTTTGATACCGAGGTTGGACAGTACGCATGAAAATGAATCCCCGCCAAAGTAAAATGAACGTTTTGCATATTTACCATCAAACCTGTTTCTCACCAAAAACCCATATTTACCCACAATTATGAATTCATTAAGATACATTTATCACATACCGAATCCTTTTGTGAGGAAAAGCTCCCATCTGAATACATCATTACTTAAGTCTTCCAACAGCTGCTGTGTACAGTTATGTCTGGCTGCTACAATATCTTTTGGGTTGCTGTCAACAGTAATGACCACACATTTGGTCATATTTACATAGCTGAGCTTTTCCCTTCTCCATTATTACTCTACATAGTGCATTCACTTCAATTTCCAGATAGCAGTGGAAAAATGGCATCGACAATAATACATTTTAAATGCAGACTGTTTAATAGGCTATGGTCTGCTTCTTTATTGGATTTCATCATGATCTATCAGAGGAAAATCAGACATCTTCTTCACTTGTTGTCTGGACTTTTTGGTGTTCATATTTAGGGGGACTGGAATTGCAAAGTGTGCAGAGCACATCATCAAGTGTCCCAAAATGTGAAGGAATATAGATGCTTAAAATTTAGCATATGTTTTACACAAAAAGATAGGTTAAGCTTGTGGACCTTGGAAAATGAACCCAAAAAACCTCTAGTGGCAGCTTTTTTAAGACGTGGATGAGATCCTGATGAATTTAATGATGCCTGAATTTCCCTTAATGTATTGCGTCTTCTTGCTGAAATAGTGGTC
Organism: Hepsetus odoe; assembly: GCA_017165825.1. Classification (NCBI taxonomy): domain Eukaryota; kingdom Metazoa; phylum Chordata; class Actinopteri; order Characiformes; family Hepsetidae; genus Hepsetus; species Hepsetus odoe. Next base: position 18,616,602 of record CM029379.1, on the reverse strand, counting down.
CTGATACACACATTTGACACAGCTGCCTGAGAGTTATACATGAGTGAATGGTGTCGGTTCATGCAAGCAATTTTTTGACAGCTACTGTAAATATGTATGCCATACAGTTAAGTGTTTTCATTATTTAAAAAAAAATTACCAAAATTTTTAATCTGTCTTTCCATTAGTATGTATTTCTGTTTTAAATCAAAGTACAATATACAGTAATCAGCTGGATATGCTAAACATGTGAGATGCTGAGATAAGCACTAGGCATAAAAGTGAACATTAGTTAGAATAGTTCAGTGATGTGTTACTAAACTATACAGACATTGGAAACTCATTGGTTCTTTTAAGTGAAGGTGACTATTCTTGTCATTGTAAGAACAAAGCACAGCACACAGTGAACCACAACGAAATTGAACTTCTGCATTTAACCCACCGTGCAGCATGGGGCAGCTATGAAAGCGCCCGGGGAGCAGTGACGGGACCGTACCTTGCTCAAGGGTACCTCCGGGCAATCTACTGGTAAGGGGGTTTGAACCCACAATTTTTCCGATCCTGTGGCCAACTCCCTAACCACTAGGCCACCGCTGCCCCAAATCTGATCACGACTTATTTAAATTTAGATTTATTTTAGTCAATAATTAGCCCACCAACAGGACTGCTTCTTGCTGTGAGCAGCTTAAGCAGTCGCTTAGGGCTTCCGAGCCACCAAGGACTCCTTTGTGCGAGCACTTTGAAAATGTTTTCAGTATTGTTTATAGAAATACCGCAGACACTCAGGAGACCTGCTTTTTCTTGATCAAAATGAAATACGTAGTTTTTCTTTTATCTTTTACTAAATACAAAATATGTTGGGATGACTGGGGGGCATCCCAAAGGATGTTGTTTAGGACCCCCAAGTGTTCAAAAAATGGCCATGCTCGATACTGATGTGGTGAAATTCACTGATTTAACAAGATTCCTGTAGAGGAAGAGCCCAAATCACAGCTTTAGCTTCAGAGCCAGTGTATGTGAGAAGCACATCTTAAGATAAAGTAAAACTGCCACTGCCGCTAAGGTCAGTGTTTTAAGTTTACTTTAATTTATGCCGCACATATTCCTCTTTTACTGACTCCTAACTTCAGGCTGCCGTCAGTGCTGACCTAATCAATGAGGCTACTCAAGTGTACAGCGTAATCTGAAAGTCAGGATGGAATTAGATCCAGGAAAGAAGTTGCTTATCAATCCAAATGCAACATATTAATCCCAGCACAACCACATGTTCAAACACTCCCAGGCTGTGTGATATGTTTTCGCTCCGCTGCTAAATTTAAACCTTATAGTCTTAAGGACTGAATACCTTCAATGAGCTTTAAAGGTTCAGAGCATTTCATTTTTTTCAGGGGAAATGGGTTTATTTGTGCCTTTTCATAATTTAACATCAATAAGCGAAATAAATAAATAAATTCAATTCAATTCAATAATAAAATAAATACATGAAATAGTAAAATAAAAAAGACAGCATAATATAATACAGGTATATTCTCTAACTAAAGATGTACCCTTAAGGGGACAACCTTTCCAGTGTAAAGGGATATAGTTGTGCCTTTTTATATCTTAACTTTTTTGAAGTGGGGGAAAAAAAAAAAAGAAAAAAGGCCTGGAGTCAAGACAGGGTGAATAGATTCAATGTGGTTTACTGCAAAAAATACAACTGCAAGGAATGTAATACATTTGTATCATGTGACAAAAGGTATTGAACATGCACCCTTGAGGGTACCACCCCAGTGACAGTGTTTGAACCCTGAAAGGCAGCGTTTTCTGAGAGTGAATGGAAAGATCTTCAAGGTGTTTAAATAAAAAAATCATGCGATGAGGCCCAAGGCTAACTTTGCCTGTAAGCAGCAGTTCCAGCTGTACAACTGTAAGTCATAACAGCATAGTTAAACAACTTACTGTACTTGAAAGGGCATGGCCAGCCAGATTTCTGCTTGTAAAAAATGCTCATGAAATCCACGATACATTATGAATGACGTATCATAGTGGACTGTCAGATGAAGGAGCAGTGGCAGACGAATGAAAACGTCTAGACAGCTTGCTGTGTTTTGCTGTGTTTTGTCTACTGATTAATTTATGCGTACCCATAATGCGGAGAATCATACTGGACAAATTGCTGGGAGGATTCAGGAAAAAAGACCTCCTCCACTTAAAGGGCTTCGGTGCCTCTCGGCCTCTTTCCACAGAAGCAGCTGCTCTGGTCCAGTGTGGATGTTTCAGAGCCACTGAATGCAATTCGAGTGAAACGGCTGCATACTACTGAGCATGTACACATACACACACGCTCAGGCTCTTCGGATTTCTCAAACTCTAACCTCTTCTTTCGCTCTCTCTTCCTCTCTGTCTCTCTCTCGCTTGCTCTCTTTCTTTTTGCCTGCTAAACAATTAGGTAACCTCACTTCTATTCCGATGGAGACTGACCCACTTCAAGAGCAGAACAGAAGCCATGTGAGCAGACCCTTACAAATCACACTTAGTTTTTTTAAAGATCTCCATGGAAACTATAATATATGTCTGCCTGCTTCCATAAAACCTGGGTTTTTAAAGTGACAGCTGGATCAACACAATTTCATATATATTAATCTCTTTGGCCTACTGTATTTTAACTTCACCCTTTTGCACTGATATAGAAAGAGCTTTTTTATTCTTCATCTGAATGAAGCACTAAATGAGGCAGCAACAGATACATTTAATTACAAATGCTTGGCCTTGTTACAAACACAGCCTGTTCTATAGAACAGACAGAGAGATGGGAAAATGCTAATGTAAAAAAAAGTATGATACCACACAAATATCATTGGTGAATTGGCCCTTTAAGTAAAGCATTAACAGACCTGAATGGGCAAAGGATGTTACCATACTGTAACCATGTTCTCCGGTCCCTGCCTTTTAGTACCCATTAGGCATTTTCCACATCGAGTCCTTCCTACATCTATTAGTTGTGTTACAGTTGCCCAAATACAGAAGGTGCATTGCTGGGCTGCATATTGTGCCTCATCTTCCTTCACCCACCATTCTGAAGGACAAGTGTTCGCTAACGTCAGGCTGATGCAATTATTCTAGAAGGGTTATAGTGTTTAAAAATATGAACCACATGCCCACTATAGCTGATGTAGGATAAGATTTCCTCTGTGCAATTAAACTGATTTTGAATCTATGACAAGGGGGGCACTGTAAGTGATAAAGAATTACACATGTAAACTGTATCCAGAGCCTTTTTCAGAAGTGAAAACTGAGAGAAAACAGTCAGATACTGACAGTCCTTTAAATCCTTCCCACTATTGTTTCAGGGCAGGAAGTATATGTATAGCTGTGGCCAAGTTCTAAGAATGACACAAATTTTAATTTTCACAAAGTTTGCTGCCTCTGTTTTTATGATGGCGGTTTGCATAGACTATAGGATGTTTTGAAGAGTGATCAGATGAATTGCAATTATTTGCCTCTAAGTCCCTCTTTGCCATGGAAATTAACTTCATTCATCCCAAAAACCTCATTACCACTGCATTTCAGCCCTGCCACAAAATGAGCTGCTGACATCATTCCAGTGATCATCTCATTAACACAGGTGAGAGTGTTGAGGGGGACAATGCTGGAGATTACTCTGTCATGCTGACTGAGTTAGTAGAGCAGACTGGATGCTTTAAAAGGAAGGTGGTGCTTGAAGTCATTGTTCTTTCTCTGTTAACCGTGGTTACCTGCAAGGACACGTGCCGTCATCATTGCTTTACACAAAAAAGGCTTCACAGCCAAGGATACTGCTATAGGTTGCACCTAAATCAACCACTTATCGGATCATCAAGAACTTCAAGGAGAGAGATGCTATTGTTGTGAAGAGGCTTCAGGGCACCCAACAAAGTCCAGCAAGTACCAGGACCATCTCCTAAAGTTGATTTAGCTGCATAATCAGAGCACCAGCTGCTCAGGAATGGCAGCAGGCAGGTGAGTGCATCTGCACAAACAGAAAGGAGATGCCTTTTGGAGGATGGGAGCAAACTTTTCTCCAAGAAAATCATCAGGAACAGACTGATATTTTGTAAACCTTACAGAGATTTGACTGCTGAGGACTGGGGTAAAGTCATTTTCTCTGATGAATCCCCTTTCAGATTGTTTGGAGCATCCTAAAAAAAGATTGTCCGGAGAAGGAAAGGTGAGTGCTACCATCACTCCTGTATCATGCCAACAGTAAAGCATCCTGAGACCATGTGGGGTTGTTTCTCAGCGAAGGGAGTGGCTCACTCACAATTTTGCTGAACAACACAGCGGTGAATAAATAATGGCACCAAAACATCCTCTGAGACCAACTTCTCCCAACCATCCAAGAACAGTTTGGTGAAAAACAATGCTTTTTCCAGCGTGATGGAGCACTGTGCCATAAGGCAAAAGTGATAACTAAGTGGCTTGGGGAACAAAAAACATTGGGCATGGCCAGTAAGCTTCCGAGAATGTAATACCATTGAGAAGTTAATGGACAGCATGGCTGGGCGAATTTCAGTGGTCTTGAAAAAGAGAGTTTACCCCCACTAGTATCTCAAGGAACGCAGAAAACAGACACTCAGGTTGCCAGTCCCTTAGACACACAGTCTCTACATCTTGAGCCACCCTTCTGTTTATTGAGCTTCCAAAGATCATTTTAATTTACTGTTGAGTAATACTTTCCCAGGGATCGTTTCAGTCCTTGTACTTGACAAATTTCAGACGACTGCTATTTTGCTGGGTAATCCACACAGTGACCTACATCCTTCAGGTAGAACAAAGTGTCTAACTTAAGACTTGAAGCAGTGAAGAAACAGGTGCAGATGATTCCAGATGATTAGGTTTGTGATTAGTTTACTGCTGATGCTGAAGACCATTGCATTCAGCAATTCAAATGATTCCCTCACAAAAATAAAAAATGAAGGATAGCTCTGGACACAGACATGCACACACACAAACACAGAAATGAAAGTAATGAAATTACAGGTATGCAATGACATGACATTGTTTTTGTTGGCTTTTTTCTATGGCTGAGACCATGGGGATTTTCTAAGCCACACACGTCATGCCACCTTCATCAGCAGCAGAACATTATTTAGGCCGTGGGCGGCATTAGCCCAGGCAGGCCAGGGTACACTGAAAAGTGGGACATGATTGGCGACTGACTATTTGCAGTTAGTCATCTGGCTGACGCAAAAATCCATAGGGAGTAAGAGTTGCCTCTCCCAGTGCCTGGAATTGACCACCGATCGATGCCAAGGGAAATTGGTCGTCTGAGTTAGGGAAGCAGGAGAGCGGGAGTAGGAGAGAGAGGAAGAGAGAGGGAGAGAGGGACAGAGAGAGAGAGACACAGAGAAAGGGACAGAAAGAGAGAGCGTGTGTATGTGTGTTTGGTAAGGTATTAGCAAAGCATTATTTATGACCATACATATATCCTGTCCACAGGCTAGCTCTCCCAGCTAAAGGTTATGCGCTATTTTGCACCGCTGCAGGGATTGTGGCTTTGATGCAAGGTAAATAAATAATATGTGGTTTGAGGGTCAGAAAATGAATGTTGGCTGCATTCATGCTGCATGCAAAATGCCCTAGCACTACTGCCCTCTCCTCCTTTAGTTGTGATTAAATTAATATTAAAAGTTTAGCTTTAGCTTTCTGCATCAACAAACCCAAACTTAACATTGTTTCTGTCATGTTGATAAAAGTGAATGTGTCGTCTGTACCATTAATGTCATAGTTAGAGGCACTAAACAAGTATGTTGTAAACCTTGTTGGAGGCCATGATTAAGGGATAGGTTAACTTAAAACCCAAACAGAACAAAGATCTTCGCAAAACACTCAACAAAAATCAATGATCAGAATCTTAAGGGCCGTATCAGTGTAGTGCTTTGTCACTACGACTACAAGCTACAGCAAAATACCATTCCCACTGCAACACATATTTCATTGTTCACTCTAGTTAGAATAACATACATCCTAAAAGTTAGAAGGGTTGTTTATATTTATTTTTATTTATTAATATTCAGATTATAATTACACATTGTGCCACATTTATTTTTTTTTAGATGCTATAATACTACTACTACCACTACTGCTACTAATAATAATAGATATTATTTTAAAGAAAACTCTATTTTCACCACCTCTACTCCCTACATCTTAGACTCGATGACTAATTCTTTTCCTCTCTATAGCCTTTTAGAGTGTCCACCTCTCCACTCAAGCTCTTGTTACAGATCACAGTGTCATCTGCAAAAATCACCGTCCACAAGGACCCCGTCTAATCTCATCCGTCAACCTGTCCATCACCGTGGCAAACAGGAAAAGGTGCAGTGCTGATCATTGATGCAATGCCAGCTCTACTGTCCTGTACTACTGTAACATGCTTTCCTGCCATGCCTGACTTCTTCATACAAAGCCACATCTAGTCTCTGATCTTCCTCTCCTCTTAGTGACCTCCAAAGTCTTCCTACAGGCCACCATCCCACTCAGTTTAGCTAAACTCCTACTCTGCACCAATCACCATATACACACACACGCGCACACACATACACACCTTTTAAATAATATTTAAGAAAAAATGTGTATGCTGTGTATGCATCGCCAACACACATGCAATTTCAATTAACGTGCCATTACGATGTTCGTGCCATGCGGTGCTGAAAATAATCCTCCGCCCCCTGCTCACTGTGGTCCTGTGGGGATTCTAAATGGAACATTTTTAAAAAGAGCAACAATAAAAACAGAGTACCACACATAAAATAATTAAGAAATGGTTTCTATACTGTTTTTTTCTTTTTAATAACCACGCTTATTAATATTAAATATATTTACAACCCCTGATATTTCACATTTTAATTTTGATAAATTTTGATTTTAGCTTTTCCTTTCCTGCATCTAATTTTTGGCTCTACATGAACGGTAATGCATTACATTGAATAATTCCATGATTTAATAAGCGTGACATGGTTTCATTTTATCAATCTTCTCCCTCAGATTCATTTGAAAGCCCACTTGGAGCCCAGTAAAGTTCAATCTCATTGGCTACTTGTCAGGCCTGTTCAACTAGCTTAATAATGAATGAGTTTCTCAGATGATGAAAAATCCTGAGCAAGAGAGCAGGGGGAGGTGAGGACAGGTTAGCTCATTCTCTACATGCAGACCATGTTAAAAATGGGAAATTTAATCAGAGCTTAAGATTAAACATGACCCTTTGGGACTTTTGCCAAGCAGGGGTTACCCTCTGACAGAGCAATGTATACGGCTGTGTTTGAAATGAATTATCTAGGTGAACACTGTACACACTCATTGCAAAATGAATTGACATCAGGGAGCAAGTGAGCAAAAGAGTAACAGAGGAGATACATTTAGGCTTTAGCTTGGCAGACTTTTCTATGTCAGTCTGGCAGTCACCAGTGTCTTCAGACATGATTGGTCTGACCTCACTATTAGCGTGTTAAATTTATAAAATGGTAATATTGGTTATATTTTACCTTTACAACATTTGGCAGATTTATTTATTTATTTTTATCCAGGGCCATGTACACGGTTTCCAAAGGAAACTTATCACACTAGTAAAATTGACTTGAAACTTGAATTGACTTGAAAGGGGCCAATTTGTTTTGACTTGAAAACTGGTCCCTAAAATCTAATACACATGAAGTTAAAACTACAGAATACAGACAAAAAAAAACATGATACATTCAATATTGTCTGAGAAAAGCATGAAGGTGTAGCTCATCATCATAAGAAGATAGTGAGGGTCTCAGCAGTTCTGATGGTTAGGATAAGTCCATTCCCTCACTGAGACGGTGAGGGGTGTCCTGCTTTTAAAAAGTGGAAGAACAACCTAGGCTGAGATCGATGCTCTGAGAGGGCGAGATATGACCTGTGGGTTTGATCATTGCAGTTGAGCTGAAGAAGGAGCTGGACACTTTCTGGCTTAGCAGGCCAGCATTAAGGATTTAAATTTAATGTGAGCAGCCACAGGAGGTGTTGGCAGCAGTGATGCAGTGTGTGAGTGTACACTTGGGTTTATTGGAGACTGAAGGGCCCCGATGAACTTGAGACGATGGCTGACAAAAAGTGAGTTTTAGTAGTTCAGATAGATTTTCCTCATGTTGTAAAGAAGGTACCTGCATGGATCAGTAATGTTGAATGAGGATGAAGATTTCTCATTAGAAATGGAACCTGTAATAAATTCTTTTTAAGACTGAAAACTTTTATATTTGTCTAATTTGTAGCTTTTTAATAAATTTTACATTCTTATAGTGTATGGGGAAATGTTGTGTTTTCACATTATCAAAGTGGATGCTTGGGAGGGGTCCCTAACAAGGTGCCATACACTCAGCAAGATACCATTACGATATACATCAGCATAAATATTGAAAACCTTATTGATTACCTCATATGTCGATATTCACTGGCATTCAAGTACACAATCAAACCGAATGGTGAGCTATGACTGACTCTGTAATTCAGTCTAAAACAGTATTCAGATGGGATTAGCTTGACATTGGAAATTGGGGCAGTGTAATTTTACCAGCATTTCTTATTGATTTTTGTTTTCTCCTGACAAACAACCTCAATGTCACTCATTTCTGCAGATGGCAAAATCTCAAAAAAGTGAAGATTCTGGCACATTTCACTATAAACTCCAAATTTATGTTAGTCCTGTGTAAATTGACATGTTGGTAAAAAATCTACTCTGAGTTTTCTTAAGTATGGAGGCACTCAAGGAAATGTTGGCTTCCCTGTGGCTCTAACTATGTAATGTACTGTCCTTTCTCAGCAGTATAACTCTGAACATGTGCACAGTTGGTTTTATATTCCCAATAATAAGGACACTGGATTACCCCAGAAAAGCTGGGGGTTATAGCCGTATGAAACATTTTGATTTGCTTCTACTCTTTTCTGTAGCAAAGGTAGAGTAAAAGTCTAGCTGCCACTTCCATCTTTGTCATTCATATCAAGAATGTATTAATGATCCCCTGGGTGCTCCAAAGCTTTAATGAGCCACTACAATATTAGATGGTGGGTACAAGATGCTTCCTTTATACACAGTTCCTTTTTTTCACCAAATGTAGTGATCTGTGCCAATTCAAAAAGTTTTATCTTTGTCTTATTTGACCACATCACAAGATTTCATTTGTAAGTTTGATGGGATTTTTCTTTTGTCTTTTTTTTCATGTGATGTCTGGCTCTGAGGAAAAACTTTGATGGCACTTCTTCAGAGTTAGCATTTGAATTAAAAAATTTGAAAACTACAGCTTTCAACTTAATCGTGCATTTAGTTTGCTTGTTGTTCTTTGCTTTGCTTAACATTCGCCTTACTGTACAAGTTGGAAGTATGCGCATGTTATACAGAGAAGGAGCAAATGGTCGTTGATAGCAATGGAAATCCCTGGGGGGAGCATTTTTTCCCACACCTGCATGAAACCTTTGCCCAGTACTGTATATAAAAAGCAATATTTTTTTATATATAATATGTATTTTTATGACTGTTTTGGCCAATTAAATCTGTTGCAGCACATTCTTTGACAATTCCTTACTTATCTGTAAGTGGAAACAGACCACCATGAGACCCCTAGTGATCAGATATTATTTGGGTAGTGGACACTTTCACAGCACAGCAGTGAGGCTGACTTTATAGTAGCGCGTGTAGTGATGAGGTGTATCTTGTATCTTGTGTTGGTCTGTCTGCCTATCTATCCATCTAGACCTGCATAAATCTGCTGCATCCAAATCTTGCAAATAATAGGCAGGTTATAATAAGCAGCTTGAGACGGCGTGAAAGCTAGAGGACCGTTTTTTTATTGGATTTTGGCACCCACCCAAGAAGGCTTGAATGGTTTTCCCTTGACGAGATCATGGTTCAAAGCCATCTCGCTGTGTGTGTGTGTGTGTGTGTGTGTAGGAATAAGCAGTCAATGTTGGGTGAATCAAAGCCTGGCTGGAACAGAGCGGGATCACAGGTCCCTGTTTGCTTTCTGAAGAATTTGGTTTGAGGGTGGGGGGCAAGGATGGGGGAAAGGAGAAGAGGAAACAGAGAGAAGAGAGGCGGGACCTTGGCGGGACTTTGATCTAGCAGCATATCACCATATAAGTCTTTTCACCCATGCACTGTAGAGGAGTGTGTGGCGGAGGATTTGCTCACTTTATGCCACTCCCAAACGCACAAAATATACACACAAACAGAGAGAGAGAGAAAGAGAGAGAGAGAGAGAGAGAGAGAGAGAGAGAGAGAGAGTGTAGTAGTATTGATGGCAAGATCAAAGTCCAAATACAAATGGCCGTGATGCTGCTCTAATCCTGACAGCTTCATTTCATGTTGCACCTAAGAGTGATTTCTCTCAGCTGTCTCCATATGCAACCGCACTTCTATGTAAATATCTTTCGAATGGGAGTTAACAAATGAACCAATAAATTAAACAGGGATCACTCATAAATCATGTAACCCGAATCGATCGCCATCTCAAGATGTCTCAGGGAGTAGCTTTGCAGTGCTATTACTAAGCTGAAGAAAAGACAAACCTATTTACCGTGCTGTATTCCAAAGTTATCTTCACTCATCAAATACTGTTCAATGTCATTTCAAACCATGACACTACGATTCTGTGACCTTTTTGCCATTTCTGAATGCACACAATGAGTAAAAAATAAGTTATTGGTAACGTTAAGCTTGTTGTTTGGAGCACCGTGACAAAGTACTGCAAAAAAATCCTTGACAGCAGCCAACTGAATGTGACAAGCTTGATGCACTGCAATGCCAACAGCCATAAACTGTGAGATTCTGATCTTAATTTCATTCTGATTGTCTTGTTTACTGTCAAGGTAGAAGCATGTGTGCTGATAAAGGAGCAGCAGAACCATTCTGGTAGAAAAAAAAATACTTCTTAATACTTAGCCTGTTCCATTCAGACGCGCTTCAAAACATCAGTGTACTTGCTAGCTTGGAATATGAAACATAAAACATACCATTTGTTAAATGCCTCATCGTTAAACAAGTAACAAGTATCTAGTAAACAAAAGGGAACTAAAGACTGACTCCTGTTACATTGTCCTAGTAACAGGTGTTAAAGATGGACTTTTATTATATATAGTAATAAACTGTTGTCTGTTAGTATGGCAAGATTTGAAACAATACTTCAGCTACCAACACCAATGGATGAGACTTAACTTCACAATGTATTTTTGGAAATCATCATTGCAAAAAATAAACTTTACAGTGCAGAGGACTGTATAAATCCAACAAACCAAATGTGCTTTTTTTTAGGAATTAATAATGAATTATTAATTAATTATCCACTATGAATGAATTCTTATTATTATATAATGCAAGTAAAGTCTTTATCACTTTACTTTGGACAAATGATTGATTCACCAGCACAATTTCATGCATTGCATAGCGTGTGACAATTGCAATATATATAACTGTAATAGGGGCATTCATATAGTCCAACTGTGATATAAAAAAGAAAGGAACATGCTTGCTAATTGTTGCAGTGGAACAATCCACACACTCCATGCTCAATTAGCTGGGTCAACAAAGTTGCTTATTCTTTAATCGCAATTTTTTTTTCTTTCTAGGCATTCTAGGCATATAAATGTTGGAATATTTTCATGCACCAAGGCGATTTGCTTAATGCACAGCTTGTCAATAGAATAGTAATGCCAAGATGAAAAGTCCCACTAAACGACAAATTAATTAGAATGCATGATCCTGCTCGTAATTGCGCCCAATAAATGGTTTAATATCATGGATTTAATGGTTTTATGTCAAAAATGATCACTACTCAGAAGGACATGATTTGCTCATACAATGCTTTGCAGAAACAAAGGAAACAGTGAAAGAAAGACTTTGACTGACAGGAGGTGGAATTTGTGGCACTGACACTGGCATGTATGGACTGCTGAAGGCCTTGACAACATGTCTTTAGATCATTTTTCAAAAGTTTTAAGACAGAATGAAGGCTTGATTAAGAGGCTGCTGTTCTATGGGCCTACCTTTCTTTGTTATGCTATATTTTGGAGTTCAGATGCCCCTCCCTGTGCTGGAAGGCAAATTATTCGGTTCGTGCTTTGATCAGGATCTGGCCTTCCTGTTTCTCCCCTCACTTCAAAGCACAAGGTGAAAGGAGAGCATGTGTCATGGAGGAAAAAAGACTAAGACTCTGGCCTTCAACCACTACATAACGAGCCTCTGTTTTGACCCAGAGTAGAGTTTTCCAATGCCAGCCATGGTGCCAAGATCAGCAGGGGCTTTTCTTAAATTGCACAATAAGGAAACACACATGAGCGTAGTGTAGAAATCAGCAAAGTTTTCAAGCAGACACAGACAGCACACACACACACTCTATATATCTCATGAGCTAAAGAGTCAAATATTTCCTGTTTCTATTTTTTGACAAAGCAAAGTGTTTCAGAAGAAATAACTCTTCCATGGCTCATGAAAAAGACATAGATCATGGTTGCCCATCCAAGAATCTAAACAGCTTGCAAATTACCTTTCATATAACATATGATTAAATGTTAAAAAATGAAATATTTGTGGTCTGCAAGCTGATGCACTGTTTAAGCTCCATTAGGAATTCAATTAAGAAATGTTTCCATATAAATATGCAAAAAATATGAATATTTAATATATTTAAAAAATATTTTATTCATAATATGTTATTTACATGGTTACATACTGGTGTTTAACTTTTTTGGTCATGAAACCTTTAGAGGTTTAAAGTAGGTGCAGTTCTGACGCTCAGAAAGTACTGTAGGGAATCTGCGAACCTTCCAAAGACCAAAGCTTTTTCTAAGTAACCATTTATAACCATGTGAGGATAAGAAGTTGCAAAATAAATACATCATCCAGAAGTTTTCAAGGAGCACAAGCCCAGTAAAACTAGCCAAAGTTAGAAGGCTAATCTGCTAAATGACAAATTGAAATATTTAAAATAATGCATTAAAGCACTCATTTGTGGTTCACACAACCATAAGAAAACATGACGTTGCTGAACTGGAAGGAAGAGGAAAGTTCTACTCTCCCATTTTAAGATGCAAAAGTGATTTGGGTGCTGTGCGTGTTCGAATCCAGTGGGACGCACATTTTTGCATCGCACCAAACTCTGAAATTATTCAGTGCTAGCACTTAGGCCTGGACAAATGAGTTGGAAAGAGCTGCAAAAAATGACATGAATTTATGATAAAGATGAAATGTCTTTTTTCTTTTTTAAAAGACCTCAAGTCCTTTATATTTCAAGATATTGAAGCTAAACTAAATTACAATAGCAGTCCATATAGTGTTTAAAACCAGAGGGGAGCCACCGAGCAGTACAGTGTATAATAAAGATTTGTAAATGCATAAACAAGATGTGAATGCATATTTGATCCACAATGAAGCTGGCTTCACAGTTTCACTGAATAACAATGGCATTATAAGCGGTATTATTAAATTTTCTACAAGGCCTCTCAGCTTGTTTATTCATGAATGCACAAGGCTAAATCATATCAAAGCAAGGTTACAGTGCCCTGCTGTTTGGCTGGTGCAAATATATATCTCCTCTTTTTCTCCAGGCCTTTTGGTACAAACATAACTCATTCGTGGACGCAGAAAAATGCAATCTTAAGCAGGGAAATGCTTTTCTTGCTTGCCGCGTATGAGAAAACAGAACACATTCAATAAGTCCATCGCAAATGCAATTTCCTGGAGAGGTTAGGGACAAATCTATGGGACAATATACAACGAGTGAGGTGGGGTGGTGCAGTGCTGATACAACAATGAAAGGATCAGCAATCACCTCCATTCAGCATAATGAAGTCACACATTGGCTGTCAGTTATGGATGTAATAAGAAGGACATTATGAATGACCAAGAAAAAAACAGGTGACACGTTAATGAAACAGGACACAGTTCAGTTAAGCCGCGTTCACAGTATCCCGGCAAGCAGTGTTATGCGCTGCACTGCACAGCAACAAGATTTGACTTCATCAGCACTCAAGGCGGCAATCTACCAAACACTGGAAAGGATCAAACATCCAAAATCTACATTTTAACCGATTATTTTATTTAACCGAGTCAAGAAACCCAGCAACTAGGGATGCACAAGCCAGTGTATTTCTTCTTGCCGGTCCCAAGCCCAGGTAAATGGGGGAGGGTTACGTCAGGAAGGCCATCCGGTGTAAAACTTTGCCAAATCAATATGCGATTTATGCAACGATACAGAATTCCATACCGGATCGGTCGAGGCCTGGGTTAACAACAACCGCCACCAGTACTGTTAGCCTACAGGGTGCTGATGGAAATTAGACTACTGTTGGCCAAAGGAGAAGAAGAAAAAGAAGAAGAGGAGGAAAGCATGTCCAGATGGAGATAGAGAGAAAGAAGGGGCGGAGAGTGAGTGGAAGTGAGGGTATGGCCACTGAATGTTGGCACCATGACTGGCAAAAGTAGAGAATTAGCTGATATGATGGAGAGAAGGAAGGTTGACATTTTGTGTGTGCAAGAGACTAGATGGAAAGGAAGTAAGGCCAGGTGTATTGGAGAAGGGTTTAAACTGTTCTAGCATGGTGTGGATGGAAGGAGGAATTTGGGTAGGTGTTATCCTGAAGGAAGAGTGTTTTTGAGGTGAAGAGAGTGTCAGGTAGGGTGTTCGACCAGTGAACACCCTAGGGTGAGTTTGAAGTTGGAAGTTGAAGGTGTGATAATTAATGTTGTTAGTGCTTATGCTCCACAAGTTGGTTGTGAGATGGAAGAGAAGAAAAAATTCTGGAGTGAGTTAGATGAAGTGATAGAGAGTGTACCCAGGGGAGAGAGAGTGATGATTGGTGCAGATTTTAATGGTCATGTTGGTGAAGGGAACAGAGGTGATGAGGAGGTGATGGGTAGGCATGGTGTCAAGGAGAGGAATGCTGAAGGTCAGATGGTTGTAGATTTTGCAAAAAGGATGGAAATGGCTGTAGTTAATGCTTATTTTAAGAAGAGGGAGAAGCACAGGGTGACGTATAAGAGTGGAGGAAGATGCTCACAGGGGGATTATATTCTTTGCAGGAGGGTCAGTCTGAAAGAGATTGGAGACTGCAAAGTAGTGACGGGAGAGAATGTAACCAAACAGCATAGGATGGTGGTCTGTAGGATGACCTTGGAGGTCAAGAAGAGGAGGAAAGTCAGGGCAGAGTCCAGGATCAAGTGGTGGAAGCTGAAGGAGGAGGACTGCGAGGTGGAATTCAGGCAGGAGTTAACACGGGCACTGGGAGGTGTCGAAGAGCTACCGGATTGCTGGGAAACTACTGCAGAAGTGATAAGGCAGACGGCTAGAAATGTACTTGGTGTGACATCCGGAAGGAAGAAAGAGGATAAGGAAACCTGGTGGTGGAACCAAGAAGTCCAGGAGTTTATTCAAAAGAAGAGGGAGGCAAAGAAGACATGGGTCAGTTAGAGAGATGAAGAAAGTAGACAGATGTACAAGGAGATGAACCGCAGGGTGAAGAAAGCAGTGGTGAAGCCCAAAGAGAAGGTGTTTGGTGAATTGTATGAGAGGTTGGACAGTAAAGAGGAAGAAACGGACCTTTACCGATTGGCTAGACAGAGAGACAGATCTGGGAAAGATGTGCAGCAGGTCAGGGCGATTAAAGATAGAAATGGTAACGTACTCACAGGTGAACAGAGCATGTTGAGCAGACGGAAGGAATACTTTGAGGGGCTGATGAATGAAGAAAATGAGAGAGAGAGAAGACTGGATGATGTGAGAAGAGTGAACCAGGAAGTGCAGCAAATAAACAAGATGGAAGTAAGGGCAGCGATGAAGAGGATGAAGAATGGAAAGGCTGTGGGACCGGATGACATACCAGTGGAAGCATGGAGGTGTTTGGGGGAGATGGCAGCTGAGTTTCTGACAAGATTGTTTAACACAATCTTGGAAAGTGAGAAGATGCCTGAGGAGTGGAGATGAAGTGTTTTGCTACCGATCTTCCAGAATAAGGGTGATGCACAGAGCTGTATTAACTACAGAGGGATAAAGTTGATCAGCCACACCATGAAGTTATGGGAAAGAGTAGTGGAAGCTCGGTTAAGAAAAGAGGTGATGATCAGTAAACAGCAGTAGGGTTTTATGCCGAGTAAGAGCACTACAGATGCAATGTTTGCTCTGAGGGTGTTGATGGAGAAGTACAGAGAAGGTCAGAAGGAGCTGCATTGTGCCTTTGTGGACTTGGAGAAAGCATACGAAAGTGAAAGTGACAACCCTTGTGACAACCATTGCGAGGTCACAGCACAGCACACAACGAAACCACAACGAAACTGGACCTCTGCATTTAACCCATGCAAAAACGTGCAGCAGTGGGCAGCTACTGAAAGCGCCCGGGGAGCAGTGACGGGGATGGTACCTTGCTCAAGGGTACCTCAGGGCAACCTAGTGAGGGAATTGTGACCTGGTGAGGGAATTGAACCCACAGTCTTCTGATGTGGGGGCAACTCCCTAACATAGAGAGGAGTTGTGGTTTTGTATGAGGAAGTCTGGTGTCACAGAGAAGTATGTGAGAGTAGCTCAGGATATGTATGATGGCAGTGTAACAGTGGTGAGATCTGCAGTGGGAATGACGAATGCATTTAAGGTAGAGGTTGGATTATATCAAGGATCAGCACTGAGCCCATTCTTGTTTGCAATAGTAATGGACAGGTTGACGGACGAGGTTAGACAGGAGTCTCCGTGGACGATGATGTTTGCTGATGATATTGTGATCTGCAGGAAGTAGGGAGTAGCTTGTGGAGAACCTGGAGAAATGGAGATCTGCTCTAGAGAGGAGAGGAATGAAAGTGAGTAGGGCAGAAAAGACAGAATAAATGAGTGTGAATGAAAGGGAAGAAAGTGGAGTGGTTAGGATGCAGGGAGTAGAGGTAACAAAGGTGGAGGAGTTTAAATATTTAGGATCAACAGTTCAGTGTAATGGCGAGTGTGGAAGAGAGGTGAAGAAGAGAGTGCAGGCAGGTTGGAAAGGGTGGAAAAGAGTGGCTGGAGTGATTTGTGACAGACGCATACCAGCTAGAGTAAAAGGGAAGGTTTACAGGACGGTAGTGAGATCAGCTATGTTGTATGGTTTGGAGACGGTGGCACTGACAAAAGACAGGGGGCGGAGCTGAAGGTGTCAGAGTTAAAGATGCTGAGATTTTCATTGGGTGTAACGAGGATGGACAGGATTAGAAATGAGTATATTAGAGGGACAGCTGAGTTGAGCGTCTTGTAGAAAAGGTTAGAAGCAGGTTGCGTTGGTTTGGACATGTGCAGAGGAGGAAACGATGATTATATTGGAAGGAGGATGTTGAAGATGGGCTGCCAGGAAAGAGGAGAGGAGAAGACCCGAGGAGGTTTATGGGCGTGGTGAGAGAGGACATGCGTGGTCGGTTTTCATGGGAAGTGCAGAGGAATGGAAGAAATGAAGACGGTTGATCATGCAATAGTGACCTAAACAGGGGCAGCCGAAAGAAAAAGAAGATGATTTTAGGAGTCAAGAAAGCCAGAATTGCAGACTACAGATTTTTATGCAACAGCAATAGTAAGACAATAATAGCCTACTGTCTTTGCTGCACTGGTTCAAAGTTTAATAAACGTTTTGTCCTGCACGCTCCTTAGTTTCATGCAGTTCTGAGCAGGGTGATAAACAATGCCCCCTTTCAAAGAAAAATTTTAAGACGCATATACCTTGTTGTTGTGTTAGTCTGAATGCTACTATATATATATATATATATATATATATATATATATAACATATATATATATATATATATATATATATATATATCTATCATGAAATCTTGTTTTAAACAATTTTTTTTTCCCTAATGAAAGAGTTTCTTATAGATTTTGAGATTACATTGCATAAAAGGTTGTCCTTTCACAGCTCTTTTAAACAGTCCATTGGTGGAAACTGAAATTCTAATACATTTAGTACTAAATTGATTGTTTTTTTGATCAGGAGCAACCGTCACATTTACATACATCTGCCAATTTATCCTTCAGGAGTTTAGCTCTGTCCAATCAGCTTATCAATGTTTCAGGCTGGTTGTATAAGAATGTCCCTGCGATGGACTGGCGACCTGTCCAGAGTCGTCCCCGTCCTTCGCCCTGTGTGAGCTGGGTTGGACACCAGCACCCCCCCACGACCCCGTTTGGGACAAGCGGCAGATAATGGATGGATGGATGGATGTATAAGAATGATGTACACTACAGTGTAGCCGGTCAGAACAAAGATCATTTACATATATCACACAGCATTACGAAAGACTTAAAAATAACTATAATATAGTAGAATGCTTTGCATCCAAATCATAATTACATTCAAAAACATAAAATACATTTCCTCTTCAGTTCAATTAAATTATGAAAAACATAATGATGATTTATACGGCTCAAGAGATACCAGAAGAAAATACAGGCGTTTATTTGTTGAGAATTGATCAGTATCTGCATTTGTTAAAGGAGTGGTACAATACACTAGACACAAAGCTTAGCACTGACCTATTTTTGGGCTTTGAAAGCCAACTTACTTGGGTTTTAATGCACAATGTTTGCAATAAATGGTGCATATGTTTTGAAATCTGTAGAGAAAAGTATTCCAAAATCTTAAACAGCAAAGAAACCCGTAATCTCAAGCGAACGCAGATGATTCAAAGCACATTGCGGCTCTTATGATTTTTTCTTTTTTCTCTATTTCTCTCTCCCAATGACTCAGTTGTTCAATGATTAATTTCACCAATGTCACCAAGAAAGGCAGGGCAGCTTTGTTGTTGTTCGCCTCAAGCATATTCCTGTTTGTCATGATGGGAAGGTTTCTGGAGGAGCGGACTGCATCATTACATGTGAAGGATATTTTTCTTCTGTTTTCACTTTAAAGAAAGGGGTCAGTGAAGCTTCTACAGAACCTGAATGCTATGATTTTAAAAGCGGTGCATTCAAGGACAGTTTTCAACAGGAGAAACTTGTTTTTTGCTATTTCAATTTATCCCAAGGTTGGTAAAATATTGTTTTAGCATTATAGTAATTGTGTAAGTTTTACCATTTTGTAAATAATACACCCCAGTTCTCTATTTAGCAGGGAAATCAGTTCGTATACACTAATCAGCCAAAACATTAAAAGCGCTTAGTGAGTTCTTAAAGTTGTGTTGGAACCTGGGAAAAAAAAAACAGGCAAGCATAAGGGTCTGAGTGACTCAAGCCAAATCCCACAAAACCTACTTTGCAGTGCAAATAGCTGGATGAGTAAATGCAGGATATGGTAGAAAAGAATCAGAATGCACAGTGCATCACATCATGGGCTACATAGCTGCATAGCTGGTCAGGGTGTTCATGTGGATCGCTATCTGCCAAAGAAAGTGCATGGCAGCATCAGAACTGGACCGTGTAGCAATGCAAGTAGGTGGCCTGGTCTGATGAAATGAGTTTTGCATTCTATCATGTGGCTGTATGTTTGTGTGTTGTCTAGAGAAGAGACTGCACCAAAATGGGAGGAAGGCAAACCAGACAAGGCAGTGTGATACAACAGGCAATGTGCTGCTGGAAAGCATTGGTTCCTGTTCCATTACAAATGGATGTTACATTGACACATGCCACCTATCTAAACACGTCGCAGTACAAATACGCCCCTTCATGCCAGGAACATTCCCAAATAGCATGGGTCTGTTCAGCCGGACATGCATCCTGACATGCTTCAAGAAAGGTTCAGGACTGGTTTGAAGAACACAACAAAGAGATCAAGGTTTTGATTTTGCTTCTCCATGATGTTCCCACCTTGTAAATTACAGGACTTAAAGAATCTGCTGCTTATATATGTACACTTTTAAATTTGGCAAGTGACACTGCAGTATAAATACAACTGGAAACTACAAGGGGTTACACAAACAAATAGTATTTTGGATGCATGGGGAGGCAGATTGTAGCTTGTTAAAGCATGCAGGTGTTTTCAGTGCATGCTGGTAGCTAAATTTGGGTCATGTGATGGAGTGAGAGAAGGTAGGGCGTGGGTCTCAGGGGGCGGTTTGGGGAGTCCCCCAAGACCTGTCGCCTGGGGCTTAGCCCTCTTTCTCCTCCACAGGGACGTCAGAGTGGGCTTTGATTGTCAGAATAACAGCCACTGTTGTGTTCAGGGCAGTATATGTTTGGTACAGATCCTTATTAAATTGGCTGGCTGGGGGAAAAGTCCCTGCAGAGTGGCGGTGGGCATGTGGAAAGCTCCATAATCCCTCTCTATAGGGAGGAGAAAGGGGCTGCAGGCCCGGCAGGCCTATTGCCTTTCCCCTGCCCTGCGTGTTTCCCCATGGGCTACATATATCCATCGTGGATCTCACACGGCAAATGTGTTCAGGAAAACCTGCATCCCGAGGTGCCAAGACACACACAAACACATGCACACACATGGAAATTCCTAATCCTGCCTTTGTAAAATGCTGCCCTCTATATGACTTTCACTAAACACTGCTGTGCTTCAAGTAAGCAAACCCTAATCTTAAAGAATTATTCCAGCCTGCATCTGTATCGTATATTCTATTTACTCAAAACACACTGATTATAAGAAGCCATTGGGTAGGTTATACTTTTCTTGCAGTCTTTTAATCTGAACAAGGAGATCCTTGTTTTGGGAGTACTTTAAAATATCAGAAAACAGGAAAAATGTTTAATTTTCAGAGCACTGTCAGTGGATGAGACTGTTGCCACTTTTCACTCCTTTTCTGAAATCCCAGCTATGGCCGAGCGCAGTTCGATCTACATGTTCTGATACTGCCATTTTGTTACTCCTGTTACTGCTGGACAGATTTTTGTAGTATTCGCATTAGAAAAGTAATTTTGCAGCACTTCTTAAAATGCCTGCACAAAGTGAAATAAAATTGTTCATTTCAAAGAGCTAGTTTTATAGAGTGAAGCTACTGTAGCAGTATGTTGCCAGTGCAGTGCTGTGATCAGACTTTTCTGACATGTTGTGTATGGATATTAGATATTACTGCAAATAAGCAAAAGCAACTATATATGTGGCAGAGAGGTAAGAGACCGGAGGTCAAAAAGCTTGGGACATTTGGTCCCCATAAACATTTAAATGCATGCACACACCAACAACAGAAAAAGAATAACAGGGTACGGGAGAACATGTAAAATATACAAAAGTACTTTCTGTCCACATTATGCAATCTCTGGGTACCCGATGTTTACTTTCTAATGAACAGGAATAAGTCTAGTGGGGGAGTCATGTGTGCTGCTTTATTTCATGCTGAAATGACTATTAAAGAGAATATAACCAAAACATTCTGTACCAACTCCTTCTGGAAGGCAGTTTCACCTTTAAAATATTCAGCATTACTTCCCAGAAATGTAGGCCTTAGTCACAGGAGTGTTACATAATGATCAAAATGTAAGTCTGCGAGTAGAGGATATTATCAGCGGCAATCATGGCAAATTGCTTGTGGTCAATTATAGCACATTATATCTAAAACATAAAATTAGATCAAACTCATTTATCAACACTGTAAGGTGCTATTACGTCATGTGCTGAATGTTTCTCCCTTGATAGTTCCTGAAATGATGCCTTGTAAAG
Source organism: Hepsetus odoe (assembly GCA_017165825.1). Taxonomy (NCBI): domain Eukaryota; kingdom Metazoa; phylum Chordata; class Actinopteri; order Characiformes; family Hepsetidae; genus Hepsetus; species Hepsetus odoe. Next base: position 18,595,044 of record CM029379.1, on the reverse strand, counting down.
GGTTGGGAAGGAAGCTTAAAAATAATCTAAATTATTAGAAACTTCTCTCGGCAACTTTATTTAAAGTCAGAAAAATATTAAAACCAGCTGTTTTTGATAAGATTGCTCATGTACATTAACCAGAACACTCTTAAACGATTCCATTTTTACATTTTAAAAGACTTGTTTGTGTTATCTGAGCCAAAGACCGCCAATGAATCATTTCATTTGATTTTCACAGTGATTTTTTATCGTGACATATTTTTTATCCTTCTTTTCCCATTCAAGTAAACAAACACTTCCATCTGTAGGCTGCAAATAATATTGAGTGTTGTAAGTGTATGAATTGGACAGGCGCACCTACAAGGACTTTGTGTAGGAAGGCCAGCTCAGCATGCTGAACTCAGCTATCCACTGCCTTTCCCATTGTTTACTAAGCTGAGAAAAGCTGACAAGGTGAAGGCAATATGCCATCCGTAAATTATTCAGTGAAGGAACTACAACCCACAACCAGAGTTCAGCCACTACAGGCAAAAAGAATGGGAGCAAGCAGAGATTAGTAAATGTCTCCAAAGTGTATTTAAATGAAGTCAACTTGCCAGCATGCTTGTTGACATTCATTACAGTGGTGATATTGAGCAGTTTTACAAATTTCAAAATAGTGAATTTAAATATATGAGTTATTGCTGAGTTAAATTGATTTGCCACTAATAGCAGCTCTGTGGTAAAAAGAAGCCACTAATGAAAGGCTATAGATTATCTAGCACACGATGTGGATAGTAAAATCTCTTTGCGCACTCTGCTGATTACATTGACTACAATCTCTATGTATGGACCTGCAGAGAAGGATTTTGTAATAAAGTGTCCAGTAAGTAAGAAATTAGCCTCGATCACACGCATAATAATAATTCAGAAATAAGCCCTTCATCAGCTGCAGAACATCCCTCATTGTACAGCACAATGTTATCTTAAAGTGACACATAGGACAAATGAATAGTCTGTGAGGTTTTAGAATCTGGAGACAGCAGCAAAAGGGCTTGCTGTGTCAGAATGCTTGAAATTGCCTGCCTCTAGCTAATGAAAATCCTTTATTGCCTGTGAAGTTGTGCATTACAGGTTCTGAAACCCTGTTAAACACTGCTTTAGGCATATTTCTTGAGAGAAGCAATAATATATAATTGAAGACCATTGTGGGCCAATATCATAAATACAATGAGCTAATAGCTCCTTTTATTTTTATGTTCTTTTCTGACCAGCAAAACAAATGAAATAAATAAAAAACAGCCAAAACTTTTTTTAAAGGCCAAACATATGCGAGTGGACATTTGCTGGACTGAAATATTTCTCTTTATAATTCTTGCTTCCTCTGCTATCAAGCAGATCAATTATAGCACTTAATGGATGAGGTCAAGGGGAAATTAACACTCTAAGTGATAAGTGACATTTTATCCTCCATACTACCTAACTGGCTCATTAACTGCATTTTCATATATCAGGCATTTGGACAAGGCTGGAAAACAAAGTCTGATTCTGATTCACACACAAGCACACACACATATACACTTGCGCACACACAGAATTGTTTTTTGTAAGATCCTTATTAGCTGATATCAAAACTCTACAACTTCATAGGTCATCTTGTATGCACAGCATGCTTAAGATACAATCACGGATTTTCAATAAAAGTCTGGGGATGGGCAAGGCCATTTCAAAACTTAATCTTTTATTTCTTAAAGTAGTAGATTTTTTAAATATTGCCTTGTTGTAAAATACAGCTGCTTTTATTCTCCTGATTCCTCACTGATTATAGGATACAAATGTCCTTGATTTTATTTAGCAGAATAATTCTATCCCTCTATCGAACAAAATATCCACAAGATCCTTTGTCAGTTGGTTTGAAGAGCCCATCTGCTGTGTGTAAACGCAACAGCCTGACAATTGTTAAAGTGTCACATAAAGCGGTGCACTCTAAAATTCTCTATACCTGACCTGGATTAAGGCCTGAGGGTCGATAAGCACCGAGACCAGAATATGGTTCTTCTTCATAACCTGAAAGTGCCAAAATTTCTCCACATACTTTATTTTCCTTCTGTTTACGACATAAACAACATATTGCATGTTTAATATGCCATATTTAAGGTGTCTAAACTTTCACATGACTGTATATATATTTTTTTGCTTGCAAAACATAATTTAGTTATTTTGTCTGTTGTTAATATGTAACTTCAGAAAAGATGAATTATAGATATGATCTAAACCCTTCATAACCTTCAGAACTTTCATGAAATGAAAGTGGATTTTTTTTATTTCACAATGTCTTGACAGTAGTGCATGATACAGATAACCTGTGAAAAAACAGCCTCTTCTGGCTCAACAAAATGCTTTTAACACTATTTGCAAGAATCCACTGAATCGAAATCTTTATCAGAACAATCAGTCAGAGCCAGGAGGAGTGTCTGACAGCGTCAATCACAATCATACTCTCCAGACCTCAGATCCAACTGAGGGATGTGTTAGACAAACTGGTCTGAAAAATTATTTATATATATATATATATATATATATATATACATACACACACACACTGTCTACTTATATATTTTTGCTCATGTCTATCAAACTGTCTTATTCATGTCCTACCTTTTGCCTAAAGATACAAGGTTCTAGATAAAGGGGTTCCAACCACTCAGCACTTAGCATCACCAATAAACTAATCACAGGCCTGATCACCTGTAAACATCTGCACCTGCTTCATCACTGCTTCATGCCTTTGGTCGTGGGTTGGGTTTGCTTGAATGTTTCATACATGGGCCAACGTGTGGCTTAAAAAAACCTCCTCCGAAACTGCTCCGGAATAGGGACTGCACTGAAAATGAGAGACAAACACTTCTTGCTTCATTCAGGATGTCTGGAGAACTGTTCAACAATATGTCTACAATATTAGGGCTTTGAGGAAGCAAAATATGAAGACATGAGGAACGCACAATTTTTTTTTTACACAGTACTGTACAAACATACGACAACAGTGTGCTTTTAATTGAATAGCTATGTGTAGATTACACTATTTTTTAACTGTAGTTAACGTCACCCTTTCAGCAGTGAATTCACATCATCACTAATCATATTAACACATACGCTGTGCAAAATTCACTTGGGTTTCTACACTTATTACTCCTCACATTTATATTACAAAAACACACTCTCTTGCTCTACCTTACAATCAGTCTCTTGCACACACACATATAACCTTGAAAAATAAGTTCCCCGCCTACACTGGAGTCAGGCAGATGGCAGCAGTGTTAACTACAGCAGAGTGCATTCTGGGCAGACAGCAGAGTCATTAAAACACATGTGTGAGCTGTGGCTGGCACCCGGCTCCGTGGGTCACTGTGCAAATATTGTACCAGCCTGCACAATAGTGTCTCCAACATGTGATGCTAATAATTACTCTGGCAGGTCAAACTCAGCAAGGTATGACCCTTTGTGTTACTGTCACTAAATGTGAACGATCTCTATCTGCCGCCGGTGTGCTGTACAGCTAACTACCGCAGACAGTAATTGTGACCCATTCTCCTGAACTTCTTCTGAAATGAATGGAACACATAATAGAAGCTATAATGAGTAGCCGAATTCTGCAAATAAACATCCCTAATGGTGTATGTGATGAAATAAGTCAACCTGACAGGGGAGTATTAAACATTCCTACATATGTATGAGTGCATTTACTGCATGTATGCTGTAGTGTATGCTGAAAGTGCTAATCATGGAAAAACTCAAGAACTTTTTTGAACCTTTTCGTGAATCAACAGACAGTCTGAAAATATGTTTCCGAACTGGATGGAGACTGGAAATAGCTACTTATCCACAGTGGATCTGGAGTCATTCCAGTGTCAGCAGATTTTCACTTTAAATATACTGACAATTTGCAAAATAGCAGCTTTCAGCATCAGCCCACAATTTCCATATCAGTGCCTCCCCCTGGAAACAAAATGTACAAATAGAACTAACGCAAAAAATGATATTACATGGAGGGAAAAAAAAAGAAAACCTTTTTGAGCCCTGCAATTGACCACCATATATTCTGCTTGTTCACACGTACATGCCTTCCTGGTCCAGTGTTAATTTTATCATGGGTTTAATGCAAACTGCAAGTAAAACGACCATAGAACGGTCTTCTGTTTCGAGCACAGCAGTGCAGATTTCCTCAAAGACAGCTTGTAATTAGCATAGCCTGTCTCTTTTAAGAGTCTGTGTTTTGGTTTTGCCTTTAAAAAAGTAAAAAAAGTAAAAAAAAAAAAAAAAAAAAAAAAAAAAAACAAACAGATGCAAAACTCATTTAATAATATCATTATCGTCACAGCTCCACTTCCCATTGGCTCCGTGAATATGAGCTGTCAATAATTAAAGCTAACAACAAACACTCATCACAAGCACCTCAGGGCTGAGCTGTTATGCTTTTGGAGTTGGTGCTACTGTGCTTAGTTTGGCTTTCAGAACTGAAGATTCAAGACGTAATGCTGCAGGCAAACATTTTAGACACAACAGGTCTGTTTTCTGTTTTCAACTACTGCTGTTCCAGAATCAGTTTTGGTGACAGTGGCTGTCAAATATGACTCTGATTGCAGGACTGCTTTGTGAGTACAATACAAAATCAATTCAAGCTCCAAGACATTTTTTTTTTTGCTGACAGAGAAACCAAATCTGTGGATTTTCTTATATATATATAAAAAAAGTATTTGTCTTAATGGGGACCAGTCAAATGTCCCAACATTTAAAATATTATAACCTGTACAACCTTAAAATAATTATACTTACCATCAGTCCTGAGGACATTTGGTGCCCGCATTAACAGCACAATCCAGCACCGACCCACCAAGGAGAGTGTTTTAATAAAATATCAGAGAAAAAGGCATAACATCAGCATCAGCTCTGTGGAAGCCGACAATGGAAGCTGAGTTTATAAATGTGGCCTAGCCGTCAGCCTCATTAAGCCTCAGATGCCATTCCTAACAGATGCCACTTTGCATCTGAAGCAGGTATTGATTCGCAGAAGCCACCGGTGCAAGCTGATTATGTTGAGGGAGGAGGCGTGTGAGGGCAACAACATCGGGGTCATGTTATTAGCTCTATATTAGCTGGACTGGCTAGCGCTTGAAAGAGTAGGGCGAGGTAAAGGGCACGGAGAATGAACACGTCCTCCCTTTATGAGACTTTTGCTTCAATTTACAGGTACATGAGTCCATTATGCAGAGCCTACCGGCTGGGCTGGGTTTATTAGCTTCAAACAGCATGAAGGAAGGCAGCAGAGAGAATGCAAAGTAGCATAATAAATGAACGATATAAGAACTGAGCAAACAAATGATTAAAGACATTTACATTCTAATAGGCTTATCAATGTTCAGGAATCTAAGACATTATAATACAGTGACACCAAACCTTCACAGAAGATCATCTGCATTGATTACATAGACACACAAAAGTCTGGAGTCCTCTCTTTATGGGCGGCTTATATTAATGTGAATGTGAAATGAAGGACCTCTATCATGGGTATTGCAAATGTCTTGCCATTTTGACTTAGAACGTAACCAGTGTGAAAGAATCTGTTCACGACCTGAGTCTGCACATGGAAACCAGCAGACTGGGCTGAAATTGCAACAGTGATGACATTTAAGTACATCACTTTAATTAGTGGTTAAATGACTAAAACCCTTTCATTGGCAGTTTAAGGGCCTATAAGATGGAAAATGCAGTTTTCCTCAATCTTTGGAAAAAGTTAAATGTGGTAAGTAAACACTATGAAAGTTGACTCTTCGTTCTGTGAGACTGAGAAGGTAGGTAGAAGGTTTCAAGGTTAAGATGCCATTACCATATGTCAGTCTTAGACCAGGCACAGTATCCAAAACTATTTTAATTCCAAGAGATAAAGAGAGACTGGAAATTGTCTAGAAAAATTGTCTAGAAATTGTCTAAAAAAAAAAAAAAAAAAAAAAAAGAAGAATACAGATATTGTTTAAACAAAAACCTTTACATTTATAATGAAGAAGCAGCGGTGGCCTAGTGATTAGGAACCAGAACTAATCCTGGACCAGAAGTTTTCCCTGAGGTATCCTTGAGCAAGGCCGCATCCCCTTTTCTGCTCCCCCAGGTGCCAGATATATATCTGCCCCTGCTTACAATCTTTTCTTGATAATTGTATAAACAAAGTGCCCACATGCATGCTCTCTCTCTCTGTTCAGTTCTATAGGCCACCATCACATAATTCCATCATCCCCTGCTTTTCTCCAATACTGCACTGTTTTCCACTGCTCCAATCTCTCTCTCTCTCTCTCTGTTCAGTTCTATAGGTCATCACCACATGTTCCTTACTATTACATTGCTTTCCTCTCTTTCCTCCTCAGCTACTTTGTATCTGCATCTCCCACATTCATATCTATTTGCATAATTGTTAATATACCTCAAGGCATGGCATTAAAATGTATCGTTCTTAGAGCAAACACAAAGTGGTTGGTGAAACCTTTCACTCTCGTAACACCCATACCCCACAGACAAGTGAGAGAGAGAGAGAGAGAGAGAGAGAGAGAGAGAGAAAATTAAGTCTCTTTCGCCACTTAGCTAGGCTTTTTCAGGATTACTTTTTTCACCCCTAAGGCTCACTTATAACATTCATGTGGCTTTATGCACCAAAAAAATATTTTAAATGACCATTATGCAACATTTTTTATCCCCTATAACATACTTGATCAGTTTTTGTTAATGTGCCTCTAGGAATGATATATGCATGACCAGAATTTTCCCTTGTTCCTTCTGGGCAACATAAGATGTCTGACACTATATATCTACTGGTGAGTTTGCACCTCCAATCCATTATTCATGCTTTGCCCCTTCCGATTGTACTTTGCAAAAGGTCTCAGTAACTACTCACTCTTTAGATTAAAAAACTGGGATGGGCATACATAATTATATTGTAAGCAGTTCAAAAATAGCTTTAGAGTTATATATACTGGACCTTTCATAAAAATTTCATATAACTGACCTGTCTGATATATTCCAACAGGTCTGAAATTTGAACAGGAGACAAAAATCTTCGTGTACACTATTTTCCACCCTACACTCTGTAGACTAGACCTAACCAGAACAGACTCTGCCTGACTGAGAATCAGGGTTAAAAAAGGAATACAAATGATGTAAGATAGCCCTGGCTTTAGATGTAAACCTAAGTGCAAACCTGCTATTGCAGATTCCCATACAAAGTATGATTTGGCCTTGAGGTTTCAACCACTGCAGCAAGCATGTTAGATCTGTCTCTGTAAGCATTCAGAATATTCGTTGCCCGTTCTCTACATGCCACTGGATGTAACCAGTGTATACTGTCAACAATTCAATCTAAAAATGCGCTGAAGAAAAGGTAATTAAGCAAGTGAAGCAAGTTAAATTAAGAAAATGGTATATAATTTATGGATAGGGGTGCACAGTCATATGTCTGGGAACATAAACACAAAAAACTACATACTGATCGCATCTTCAATCTACAAGCCGAAGTCAAAGTTTTTGGTGTTTCTCTCAAACAGTGCCAGCTTGAATTACAATTGGAAATTGAAGGCAAACAGTGCAGAGGCTATAGTGTCATACTTTAACGAAACATATATGGCGATGTGAGTTCCAGGTCAAATTTCAGGCTCAGAAAGAGTCTGCTTTGAGTAAATGCGAATCTAGTCCAGTTCACAGCATAATAACTTGAACAGGACTTGAACACTGGGTGACTTAATTCGACACAAGCTCCTCAACGGCTGCTTCCAGAAGTTCCTAGTTCCTGCTGCCTCCATTGCTTATACAACAGCTACTAATAACGATGCCAGCGGTGTCAGTGAAACCTGTTTGACTTTGGAAGCCCCATCCTTGCAACACTGTCTGGTTTTTGTGAGGCTAAACTGCAAGCATAGTTCACCAGAGCTTAATTCAGCACTCTTCCGGTGGAGAGGCAGTTTATGCTTTGCAGTTTCAAGTAGGTTGCTGCTGAAGAGAAATCTTTTAGAATACCAGCAAGATTAATGATGAGATGGAGAAAGTGAGCTAAAGTGAGCCAGAATGGGGAAAGGCTATAATGGGTTTGTTCAGCATAGTCTGAGGCTTTAAAGGGCCCATATCATAAAAAAACAAGCCATAAAAATCTTCTGTTTTTTAGTGAAACAGTTTGATGTAGTATATAAACAGTCGATTTGTTAGGAGGTGAAAAGTTTTTACCGTCTAAACAATGTCCCCAAATGTTCCACACTCTGTCCCCCATCCATACAAGCCACATATGAAAACAACACAAACAAAACAGCCTGTTTTGAGTGTAACATGCACCGTGATAACATAAGACACACATGCACAAATGCATCTATACAAGCCTGCAGCAGTTTAGCATTTAGCATGAAGCTTTAAATAGTCTTTCTACATGGATTGCTTTATAAATAATGCACAATTATAGGGCAATAAGAAACAATCACCCCAATAAGAAACAAACCCACTTACTCTGTACAACAATTTAGACTTGGCCATTATGCTGAATTTCAAACGGCAACTAAGCAGAGCAGAGATCATTAACATATATCAATCTTAAAGCTCCAATAATAAAAAATGAATTTCTTTTATTGGTAAAGAAAATAAGATGAGTACCTTCAGTGGATTTCACTATACAAGCTAATTGTAGGATGTGACCCTTTAAACGTGCTTCTCTACGAGAAATGAGGGTCGGCAGACTGTACACAGCAAGGGCAAAAACGTATGTGCCAGCCTTTTTTTCCCCAAGGAGTAAGCCAGGGATGAAGTCAGTGAGAGACAGAAAGAAAGAGAAAGAGTGAGTGAGTAGGGTAATGTTCTCAGTGATTGACTTCAGGACTTGATCTCTTTGCTCTGCTGTCCTCACGTCAGTCAATGGGCCACCTGCTCTGGCTGAGTAACCCTCACTAACACACACACACACACACACACACAGTCTATACGTTTCTATACCATTCATTTTTTATAAATGCTGGTGCTCCATAGTGCGACTCATTTTGGACAAGCAGCTCTGACAATGGGTAGATGGACTAGGTAGGTGTTTGTGATAAAGTGGCCAGCGAGCGCATGTCAAAGATTTGAAGCAGTCCAACACCACAACTCATAGCAAGCTTTTCTTGCTTTCAGATAATTCATCACATTCAACATCGGTATGTAAGCAAATACAGAAATGAATCTTTGAAGGTTGTTTTAAATGTCTTACACATAGTAAGCGTACAGTCACACAGTACAGTTTTTTCACAGATAAAAGCAGAGTGAATAGAAATCGCAACACAAAGCAATACTCCGAGGCGACAGCAAATTAAGGATTTGTGCCCTTTTTTTTAAATATTTTTTTTTACACTTAATCCACTTCTGCTTCTTTCTTTATTCATTTTTTTTTTTTTTTTTTGCATTTCTTCCCCATTCATATTCACTCGATTCTTTTCACTTAAACGGGGCTGGATAGTGGGTGGATGGAGGTAAGGGGAAGTTCAAGAGAGAGAATGAGAGAGAGAAAGAAAGAGAGAGAAGAACTACTTTGCCTGCCTAAATTTAATATTCTATTTATGATAAAAGATCCAGAAAACATGGCAGTTGTCTGTAAAAGTTGGCAGCATATTCCCAACTGCCATGAATTTTAAGTGGCCTGCGGTGGATGGCCTCTTCATCATGAATTTTCCATGCAATTGGATGTTGTGCTTTCCAGCAAAGTGTTAAAACATAAATTAAACAACTTGGGTTATGCAAACGGAAACCCCAGACATTATGAACATCAGCTGTGTGTGGCAGTTTCATTCAGAGGTCAGTTTTTCGGAGGTCTGCAACACTGTGACAGCAATAACGAATTAGCGACTATAAAAGGCGGGGTTAAAGATCAACATGCTCATCAGTCAAAGTGGCGGAGTTTAATTGGCTGACAGCAAGCGAGAGAAGCTTGCTAGCTGGCATTGCGCAAAGTTGCATAACCTAAGCTGCCCTGCCTGTGGGTAGCGATGTGAGCAAATTTTGGTATGCCACACACACATACACACAAAAATGTGCCGCTCTCAGAGGCTTAGTTACAGGCTCTTGGCTTGACTTGGTAAATTCTTCATGTGTTGTGCTTCTTCGAATTTTTCCCATTCGCCAGCAGTGAGGGGATTCGACCATGTGGAACTGGAGCAAAGATAAACAAAAGAACAAGGCTTCTTTAAGTGAGCATTACTAAGCAAGAATGGTGTCTTATAAGAAGTTGTTTTCGGGCAGAAAGAGTATTAAAGAGAAAAGTACTGGTGGATGTATTATCTCTTAAAATGTTGAGAGAAATCTGCTACAGCCAAAGCAGATAAAAAGGTACAGATGTGTGTTGTGAATCTTAATGGAGCTTTTAGTTTGGAACACGGTAAATTCTACTGCAACAGCACTGGACCAAATTACATTTGACAGCACAGTCCCGAGGGGGAAACGTGCCGTGTTCTAGGCAAAAAGTGTTGTTTAAAATGAATATGCACATTATTAGAGAAACCCTACTTACTCTGAACTTCTCACTGACCACCTGGCACTCTTGAGTCGGCCTTCATTTCTTTATATTTTGCCTGGGAATCGTGCCTGTCTATATGTCATATTTGGTTTATTGAGTAGTTTAAATTAAAGAAATGGGAGCAAATGTTTAACTGCAACAGACTGCAAAGTGCCACCAGAAACAAGGTTTTAGATAAAGGGCCACTCATGGTTCAGCACCACCAGTAAACTAATCGCTATCTGTAAACCTTAATTCATGCCTTAAGTTAGGCGACTTTGTTTTGTTTGATCGATTCATATGACCTCAGTAACCTCACTGTGCGGCTTGAAAAAACAAACAAACAAAAAAAAATACTCTAAAACTGGTCAGGTACTGGGACTGGACTGAAATGAGAGCCAAAAACCTTGTCCTTCAGGAAGCCTGGAGAAGTATTCCTCATCAGTGCATTAAAAATACAAGAAAATCTTGCTCTTTATTGGAAATCAAGACAGGATGGCTGGCTCAAGACTTTTGCACAGTACTGTACTTTCACTCACTGGCCACTTTAACTGAAACATCTACTTTATAGGTCAATTATATTGGCTCGGAGTTACAGAATGTATACCATCTGTATGTCAATCAGGCACAGGAGTGAGCTGGGGATTTAACACAAAAGTGTCAGTACTAGCTTGAAGGATTGGCCTCCAAGCAAAACTATACACGGATTTGTATTTGGAACATGGGCCCTGATTAAGGTCTACAGTATGATGAGAGACAGATGGGTTACAGTCTTTAATTGTACTCCACTTTTATTGTAATAAAATTGCCTGTAAGTGGACATTGAGGAACAGAGCTTCTTGTAAGTGGACACACTCAGAAAACAATTCCAAATGGTGAAATGTACTAAAAGATCAATCTGAATCATCCAGTCATTATCATACAGGATCACATCCTGCATTCACTACTCTCAAGGCTGAAAGGTGTTGGTGTAAAAGGGCACTGAAGTACTACCATGCATTCATCTCAAAGTCGTGACTCAGCCTTGCTCTGAAATATTCTAATTACTAATGACAATCGAGAAGTTATCTTCTCAGTTTTCTTTGGCTACATGCTACAGCATCATAACTCTAAACAATCTTTATTTCAGCAAAAGACAATTGTGTTACATTTTTTTACATAAGCAAAGTAAACAATCAAACGAGGAATGACTCAAAGACAATGGCTCACATCGGCACATTTGAAGGAAGCCGTAAGTTCAAGCGCTGTTTCAAATGCCGTACAGACAGATTCCTACCCAGACTGAGCACTTGTGGGGGACCCAGATGGGGCCCTCTATGTATATTCATTTAGCCAAGTTGTGGATACGCACAGCTGTCTTTCTAAATTGTCTTCATTAAAGCACTGCCGTCATCTCGCTCTGAATCATCTAACTGTCCTTGATGCAGGAGGACGCAATGCATAAAACCCAGTGATTGCCAAACGCTAGCTCAGCTTGGGCTCTTTTGCAAGGTTTCAATGGCCATCTCTGACAGCTCTGTGTTATGGGGGCACCACTGCGTAGGATGTGAAAGGAGCTGGGTATGAAATTTATGGAAGTTAATGTGCTTTGCTTTTTTTTGCTGTGAGCAGACATTTTTTCTCTGAAGCTATGATAACCAGAAATGCATCAAATGTTTCAACATTTACAGAGGTCCAGTTCTCCAATTATTCAGAACAAGTGGATAAGAAAGTAGACTGAGAAATATTCAGCAATTGCAAATATACAGCAAGTAAAGAATTTATTCAGGTTGAAAACCTGACAAACAGCACACAGTGAGGTAATTTCTGCAAGGTTAATCACATTTGGAAACCGGGTCCTGGTTCTTTATTAAAATTAATACGCTTATTCATATTCAGAAAGGAGCGAAGGTGGGGAAGCAGCACCACTGATGTGGAAATAAGTGTGACACCTTCTAGCGCCATTAAAATGAGTATTCCAGCACAGTTCCCTTCGTTATCCTCTTGTGAGAAATACTATAATTAAAACTAAGGGACCAGGTGAGTCCTTAAGGTTGTATTCTTCATGCCTGATGTGTATTATTTACAAAAGCCTTTGTGGACACATTATTCAATTTATAGTAACATGTAAATAAATAACTTTAGCCCAACTGGTAATAAGCACAACTGTGTAACCACAAAGCCATATGAAGCACAGCTTTCTAGATAACACTGTAATGTAAAGATAAACATCTAAAATGTTAATTAAACTGAGTATTATCAAATATATAAAGAACATTGGAATCTCTAATCTGTTTAAAACCTGCCAATCCTTTGAGACCATTTTTAGGGTAAGATCTTTAAAAAGTTTGATTAATGGGCTCTCAAAATAGATAAGTTTGAAACATTCCGTCTCACTGGTTTTAAAAATAGATTTTGTTTATTCATGGAATTTATTTCAAGACATTTATTTTTCTGCCTTATATAGCCAGTAGCTTTAAGTCACTTGTAATAACTAACAATTTTGACCACTACACTTGGAGCATGTTTTTCAGGTTACTGCCGCTTGAAAACAACGTTGAAGAATTATTCCATCATACCACATAAGATACATCACTAGAAATGAAAACATGCTGAAGAAATTCCAAATACTGACGAAGAGTCTCTTGAAATGATCTGCCATTTCTAAATTTACATTTGCGGCATTCAGCAGACGCTCTTATCCAGAGCGACTTCCATGTCCTAATTACAGGGACAGTCCCCCTGGAGACACTCAGGGTTAAGGGTCTTGCTCAGGAACCCAGTGGTGGTAGTGCCAGAGGTGGGATTCAAACCTGGGACCTTTCGATGGGTTATCTAAGGTGCCGTCGTGATTCAGTACTATTTCTGGCCCTCATAACTGAGCTAAAAGTTTTAAAACTCAAAATATCAATTTAATGGCCACATATGGACCAATGTGTAAAAGCACACGTTTATGTAATCACAACAGTGTCGCTGCAAAGATGCTGTCTGATCCATCCACTCATGTAAGCAACTCTTCCGTTATTCTCTCTATTTACCTGTTATTTCCTATATTTCTGGATAGAAAGAGCATAAAAAGCAGAAAAATAAAATAATGGGTATGGTTGATGATGCAACTTATAAAAGCCCATTTTGAAATCCATCCCTCAGAAATGCTTTTGACTATGTTGGCCTGATTTTGATGACATTATGCTATTTACAGCAGTAGATGTTAAACTAATAGTCTACTTAACTGCTGAAACACTGCTAGCCTCACAAAGCTGATGTCAGAAAACCTTGCCCAAGGTTAGCCGGTGTTTCATACTATTATGCTACGCTATCACACTAATCCTAATAGTTAGTCTAACAGTGAAACTGTATGGTGTTGCTATCTGTGGAATGAACCAATCAACTCCATTGACCTATAATTATAATGAAATCAACACATGCATGTGAAGGTTTCCTTTTCCTCAAGCTGATTGGGGGGAAAAAAAAAAAGGTACAAACCTATTTTTCATTATTATTAACTGAAGGGCAGGGCTTCATAAGGCTGCATGACAGCTAACAAACATTAACAGTAACACTGATAAAAGTTTCTCCTCTTGTCATGAAGGCTACTTCTAACTTTCAATAGAGAAACATTTTTGACAGTTACTTGATGGAATAAGTCTTTATAAATATTAAAGTAGGTTAAACCCCTTTGTCATTAATGCAAAGTATTGTCTGTACATTTGTTTTCAGGGCCACTCATCCAGAGCCAGTAGTAGCTGGCTGAAGAGCTCAAGGTGCTCCCAGGCCAGCTGAGATATATGATCTTCCCTCACAAGTTCCTGAGATACTTAAACTCCTCCACTGGAGGCAGAAACATTTTTCCCCAAACCCAAAGGGGGCAAACTACCTTTTTCCAGTGGAGAACCATGGCCACAAATTTGGAGCTGCTGATCCTTGTCCATACCATTTCACATTCGACTGCATACCACCCCAGTGCATGCTTTAGGACACAACCTGATGAAGCCCAAAGAACTGCATCGTCTGCAAAAAGCAAAGATGCAACCCTGAGACCACCATACTGGGCACCCTCCAACCCCAGACTGCATCTTGAAATCTGGTCCATGATTTCAAAGGATTGGGGATAATGGGCAGACCTGTCAGAGTCCAAAACCCACTGAGAAATGGCTTGAATTAAAGGCAAGAATACGGACACAGCTCTCACTGCATTTATACAGGGACCGAATGGTCACAGAAGCATTCCTGGTACCCCATATTCCCGCAGCAAACCCCACACACAACCTCTCGGGGTACCTTCTCCAGATTTACAAAGCACATGTAGACTGTTTTAGTCAAACTCTCATGACCCTTCATGCTTACTCCACCATTAGATCAAATACTTTCCCTTTTTTTTTTTATAGATTTTATACTATTTATGGGAAAAAAAAAAAAAAAGTTTTTCTGGCCCTTTTGATGCAATTGAAATCTTCAGTTTTTGCCTTGCATATTTTAAAATCCCATTCAGTCAATGACTGCTATCTATTAACTTACGTTTTAATGGAAAATTCCATTCAATAATGTGACATTTCTACCTAAAGAAATTTCAAGTTGTGATGACAACACTAGTCCAGACACGTGAAACCTCAATGTTCACAGTACTTCAACAGCTGTATATTTCTAATAATAATCCTAATTTTTAACAAATATATTTCTTGAACAATAGTCTCATATGGCTAGCAACTGATTTGCACTCAAACTCAAGACCAAGTTTACAGTTTCTACTATAGCAGCAGAAATCATTCACGATCATCCAGCGTGCTGACAAAATCTCAAGGCTGTACAGCAGTTAAAATAAAGCATGAATTCAAAAAAGGATCTAAATGTTTGGTGTTCATTCATACATATCAGATCTTCCAGCAGAGCAGGAGAATGTGAGGGATTAGTGGAATTGTTAGTCAACAGCTATGCAGATGAAGCTAATAAGGTGAAGCCAATTTAAAGGGCATGACGAAACGCCCTATGTACGATCAGTGTCCATTAACTGTTAACCCCTGTATGGTGTTCAGGTCAGCTGGATCTGTTTTTAGTGTTAGCTAAAAGAAAAAATGTACAATTACCTATTTTTAATGGTCAGACTCACTGCCTTTGGCTCATTTTCTGTGAAGAACATCTTAAACAGCACAAGGCCACGCTGTTCACTCTGTGAACACATTTATATTACATGCAGGAGGTTCAGGTCCACTGGAGGGCAGGTCCACTAAGGGCAACAAGTGCGTGGACTCTGTCTATCTGGGCCCGCTGTTAGTATGTGTGTACTTAATCTTATTTACATCTCCTGTTCCTGCACAAGGACCCAACATTGTGATATTCTGAGCACAGAGAACCCTGACTTTTCTCAAATACCTTTTCACTTCATCTTGTGAGAACCATTTGATTCTCAACAGCCAATAACTATATGTGATGTTTTCAAATATGATGAGATAAATTAAATATGTGTTAAAACATGGATTTCAAATCCCAGTAATGCTGTGGCACCACCAGACCCACCCAAGTAGCAAACACATGATCATCATAAACAGCAGATTTTAAAGTGACTTTAGCATGTAGCAACATGATGCTAAAAGTAACACAAACTTGAAACGGAATAGCAGCCAGCTATTAAAAGTATTTAAATTCACCTCTTATGTCCATCCACAATGATAATTCAGTGTAACTCAATGTGTCTTGGAGCAGTGCACTGAAGGGGCTTAAGCTTCTTCTGAAGGGGATTCTTACCCTCAGGATCTAACTTCAAAAGAAAAAAAAAACATTTTACAAAATCAAAATCTCTTCACACTGTACACAACTAATAGTTCGGTACAATAATATAATATAATACAATACAATAATGGTCTAGTGATTAGAGATTAGTCCCCAGGATGGGAAGATTGTGGGTTTGAATCCAAGACCAGCAGGTTGCCCTGAGATACCTTTGAGCAAGGTACCTTCCCTTTCACTGCTCCCAAGGTGCTTTAAATAGCTGCACCCTGCTGTATGTGTATGTATGTGTAAAAAGCAGAGGATGGATTGTGGTTCACTGTGTTCTGTACTGTGTTTTGCAATGACAAAAAATATTCACTTTCACAATATATAATATAATATAATATAATCCAATCCATCTGCCTATGCTTGAGCTCCTTGAACAGATAGTAGAGAAAGACACTGGACAGTTCATCAGAAGACTCACCTACACACACTTTCACGTATAGAGAATAATTTATATTTCTGGATTGTGAGAGGAAATCCAAGCAGACAAGGGGAAACATCTCACAGAAAGGACCCAGGCTGCCCCAACAGGGAATCAAACCCAGAACCTTCTCACTGAGAGGCAACAGTGTTACCAACTTTGCCACATAATTTATCAAAAAAAAAAAAAACAAAACACAATAATCAATAACTAAGAAATGCATTAAGATCAGACTTGAGCCCGTCATTTGCCCAGAAACCATCTAAACCATCTACTTTACCCCACCACACCAGTGGCCTGAGTCAGAAAACAACATACAGATGAGCAGCAAGCTGTAAAGAAAAATTTGACAATGGTTGTACTCTCCTGGAAAACTCTCCTGAAAGATTTTCCTAACTGTATGTTTCTTCTATGAAAGGTGTGGAGGTGTATTTGCGTTTGTGGCCGTGAAAGGCTTCTTCGCTGCTCTTTTCCACTATTACTTGATAAACTGGTCCATTTTAATGCTATACTCATATACATTGCACATTCGGGATTTAAATATTTCTCAGGTCACTATTCAGACATAAACAGGCCCATAAATGCATGATAGTGAACACTTTTATATCCTGCCCAGTAGCAAACAAATTAATACATTGTTTTATTTTACAAAGCACTATTCTCAGGTGATTATGGGTGTAATTATTCATTAGAAGGAATCTTAGGAGGCACAGAAGCCCTTTTAAAGGTAACAGCAGCCACTATGGGTGTCTTCTGGTGAATATCTTGGTAGAACAGAAAAACATAGCACAGTGAATTTACAGTGAATTCTGATTTAGTTCACTTTTAGATTTACGTACAAAGGCACAAACACCATTTTGCATTGAACTGTTACTATTAAGGATGTAGATCAACAGCTGAGTTTGAGACAAAAAGTAGAAACATGGCAAATGAGTAAAATATATCAAGTGACCGACTGAATAAACATTAACATTAAACTGTGCCCATTCTTTCACAGTTGTAAGAAAAAAGTGATTCATTTTTAGATCCACATGCAATCAACTCAGATTGATTAAACATGATCCATCATCCTATGCTGACTTTCAAAGATAACAGTCAAAGATAAACCAAAAGTTTTAGATTTCACTGCACCCCACACTCCACCCTGACCCATTCATGCACCTTTTGTGATGTTTAATCTCCAAATATCTCAGTTACATGTGAGTTTTGATTCGTAACTTTAATTCCAATAAAAAAAATTTAAAAAAAGGTTGTGGTTGCACATGCATTTTATGTGGTGACACCTCCTGTCCTGAGTACTACTGTTTCAGCTACAATCACGGCATGAAGGTGCATGAAATAAAATACATAGCTATGCAAGCTTCATAGTGAAGTACTAGCAGCACAACTGGTCATAGCGAAAGAGCCCAGTGACTTTAAAATGAATCCTTACTGTACCTTTGCTAGAAATCAGTTCATAAAATACCTGCCTGGCCAGATCTTTCCCAACTGTAAGTGCTACTTTTGCTGCGAGAAGAAAGAGAGCAACAGCAGCTCAAACATGAAGCGGTGCAGGCAAGTGCAGATGTGCATTGTGCATTATAATCTCCAAGCTTCTGTTGCATCACCCACTTCAGGAGTTTCCTGAATTGTCTCATCAACGACATGAACTACGCGTCTGGAGCATTATGAAATGGTTTTCCATAGCTGAGCAGCTGCACACAAGCTAGAGATCACTATGCACAATGACAAGTGTTGAAAGTGTTGGCTAGAGTGGTGTAAAGCAGGAATATCAGAATGCACAGTGCCATTCGAATCCCAACTCTGGCACTACCACCACTGGGTCCCTGAGCAAGACCCTTAACCCTGAGTTGCTCCAGGGGGACTGTCCCTGTTATTAGGACATGGAAGTCGCTCTGGATAAGAGCATCTGATAAATGCCGTAAATGTAAAAATGTAACGTAATGCCAGCATTTAAGTTTGGTAGAGGAGGATCCAGTCAGTTTGATGAGTTTGGTGGACTCCTCAGAGCCCTGACCTCAACCCAATGAACACTTTTGGGATTTACCAAAGACAGATTTTCTGGTTCAACAAAAAAATGCTTCTTTTCACGGAACTTGCTTAGAGAAGCAAGGTTGCGTTGGTTTGGACATGTCCAGAGGAGAGACGAGGATTATCTTGAGAGGAGGATGTTGAAGATGGAACTGCTAGGAAAAAAGAAAAGAGGAAGACGAAAGAGGAGGTTTATGAACGTGGTGAGAGAGGACATGAAGGTGGTTGGTTTGAAGAAGGAAGATGCAGAGGACACGAAGAAATGGAGACAGTTGATCTGCTGTGGCGGCCGCTAAATGGGAGCAGCTGAAAGAAAAATAAAATAATAATAATAATAATACATAATCAAAGCAATTCATCATACTGCATTGTGTGTGAAATCATATTGTTTTCATTCAAACACTTTAAAATTACTCATAATTATTTGATCAAATGTCTGTACTTATTATTTTTTTGTAGAATCTTAAGTTATGCTAATAAGCAGTATCTTATGGAAAAAATGCAATGCTAATATTACCGGAAAAAAATATGATAACCCAATGTTTTAGTATGTAAGGTCTTCTACTTTTTCATTTGTGTTATTTCCAACTATCCTGGGTAATCTTGGGCTTAGCAGTACATAATGCTTAAGTTTGATATAAGTTCTCTATCCAGTGTAAAGAATAAAATATTGATTAAAAAAGTCATAAATTACATGGGTGCTTTCATTTTTTGCTGTTTCTGTCAAGTCCTCTTGACATTTTAGAACCTCCGGGATGACAGGAGGAGCGCCACACAGCAAGGGGAGCAAGCAAACACAGAAACGCTCTTTATTTGTTTTAACCTCTTTGGTGCTGTGCTTTAAATAGGTCAAAATCATTCATTTTTCATCAGGACCCTGTAAAGGCTTGGGGTGGGGGCTTGGGGGAGTTGGTGGGGAGGATCGTTCAGCAAACGAGTGTCTCGCTGGCTGCCTGGCTCATCAAGAAGCAATTTGAAAAGTTTAAATTAGTAATGGCATTTTACCATACATTAATTTTAATTTTGTTTCAATTGGCAATTTATGCACATCTTAATGAATTGATTCTTTTTCATCTTCGCCCTCATGAAGAGGTGGAGACACATTTACAGAGAAGCCCCGGAACATAGTGGGCACCTAATACACCCCGACAAACAGCCCACCACCGGCTCGATAAATATGCCAGAGCCCCCTTACAGCTTCATAAAGCCCTAAACACTCAGAGCATGCCTGGGGTGAAACCTGAGCCATTTCTTTTTCCTTTTTCAAGGATGAAGAGATACGTCCTGGAGTCCGTCATGCTTTCTTCAGCCAAGGCTTTTTTGCCCACTCAAACACGTGACACCCTGGATCTTATGCATCAGACTGCAAAAAACTGTATTAAAACATGAAAAATGATGTTGACTAAAATAAATGGCTAGGTCACAGTTTACCACAGATTCCATGAGAAGCCTTACAGGCAATTTGACATTGAAAGATGTGATTTTTTTGGAAGGATTGTCCATGTTATTAATAAAGTCATTTTAGCCTCAGACACTCTGACTATAGCTGTGCCAGGAAAACTGAAAGAAAAAAAAAAAAACCCATTGTCAGCTGTCTTATATTAAATGCAATCAAGATTAAATGGGGAAAAAAAAAAACACAAAAATGTGATTTTTAATGTATAAGGCATTGAGTTTATTAACGAAAAATTATTCTCCTTCACGCTGATGCCAGTTTTCTCCAACCGTGTTTGTCTTATCATGGACAATTATTTTTCATCACCCAAAAAAATTCAGTTGGATAGTGTTCTATAATGTTCACTGGCCATGCCTTTGAGTTGATATTCTTTCCTAAAGAAAACTTTATCACTCTTTGTTCAGTGAGTTTGTTCAGTGAGTTTTAACAGATGAAAAAAGAACCCAGATATTTCAGTCGACCCCTGTGGGTTGCAGTAATGACGGATTTATCTTGGTCCTTTACCTGACATACAGCCTCAGATCATAAATGAATGAGGGATTTGATTTTTCTCAGGCAGTCATTGATATATTCTGATTAGCTGAAGTAAATCCCATTTCATTCAGCCCAATTCCAACAGTTCTGTCATAAATATTGCTTTGAATTTTCTAACCTGACATTTTGCATGGTCGTTTAAGCTATAACATACGACTCGGTTCCAGCAGAACATCGTAATTAATTCGGCTCATATTCCTGTTTTCTTCAGACACCCTCTACCTCATGTTAGCCGTTCTGTTACATACCTAATTAGAAATGTCTATTTATCTCTTTATCAAACACCATCCTTCTATCTCTGTCTTTCTTTCTCTCTCTCGATCCCCATCTGGTCTCAATTTCTCAGCAACATGGCTTTCACACACACACATTTTCACACATTTTAAAGTAGCCAAACATCAAACACCTCAACAGGCTCTCTATTTCTCTCTCTCTCTCGCTCGCACACGCATGCACACACGCACGCACACACACACACACACACACACGCACACACACACACGGCATTGTGGTATCAGACCTAACCAGAATGCACACACTTTTTCACACCAGTCTTTGAACAAGTCTGTGCTGTCACTTTGAAAAGTCAGATGTGTTTTTGTTGTTTTTCCATGTTTAGATCTCTGTGACCCAAAGCAATGTGTTAACACTACCAAACTTTCCGTAACCTCATCAAAATCCATTTTATACTTCAAGTCAACTTTATTGGGTCTGAGGATGGAGCTAAAAGTAGCTCAAATGGATTTTTCAACATAGTTATGAGTGTGACCCAGTTGGTGTCTAAAGGTCTACTCGTTATTCCCAGCTCTAACAGGTGTTCCTTAAACGCTTGGCTTTGGCGTCTGAGCTGATGTACCTGTGGAACGACAAGCTGGTCTCTGTTTGAGGGCTTACTGCAGTAATAAAAGAGAAAAAACTGTTAGAAAAATAAAAATACAAAGTCAGGCTGCTAGCAGAAAATGCTATATCCATAAAAACAGTTGAGATCCGTTTGAAAGCCATACTGGTCTAGACTGTTTCATGCTGCTTACTGCTAGCTGGGCCGATGAGCAGAGGCTGGATGTTTTTCAAGCATAGACTGACAAATTGATCGATTGTTTCATTTTGATAGCTCTGTTTAAGGCTGAATCAGTGGGACTTGGATAGTCTGAAATCTATAAAGTCCAGTGATGTATCACTCCATAACAGTGCATTGGATAGACATTAAACAGCTAGTGAGGTCAAATTCACAAGAACAAAGACGTGCTCCTCATTACTTGATTAGTTAAGTGCTTTTCATTTGAATTTTTGTAGACATCTCACAGGGCAGAGACTATACGTTGAAAACCAATTTGTCTTATAGCTACGTCCTTCTCTGGACTGTACTTTAGGGCTCCTGCAAGTGGAGGTTGTTTGTAAGGAGGGATGTGGTGCAGACTCCTCCAGAGACAATATTTACAGGCCCAGCGTCCTCGTTTGAGATTTGTTACCCCAGACGCGCTATCAAAACACGTCACCATGAATCACACCGCAGCACTGGGCCATTTTTCCTTCCTCCAATCTTGTCCCTTTTCCCTTTGGGAACATCCTTCAAAACTCTCTCGCTCCCCACATCCTAGGCTCCGAGACAGTGGGGGACGGTGGAGGGGATACGTACGCTCCCTGGCCATCCCAGCGGCCAGACTCCCTCAGGCAATGCTCGTCCCTGGGGATAGCTGAGAACAAGTGAGTTTATTATTAGCAGCAAGGCTTCGCTGAAAAAAATGCTGAGCTGGTAAAGAGCAGCAGGCTCAGTTGCTCTTCTTATTGCTTTTCTTTTTTTTTATGCAGGTAACTGTAAGCTTGCATCAACTTGTTTTTTTTTTCCTCTTTCTTTCTTTCTTTCTTCAGGGCAACTTTTCCAGAATCTTGTTTAAAGCCCATGTTCTGCTTCATGCTGTTTTTTTTCCCTATTCCTATGAGGTGCAAGACTACATGACATCAGCTTTTTACCTTGGTTTACTCGTAAATCATCACGCCTAAATCACCACACACTCACCTCAATCAAATCACATGGTAGGACAGCCTCAAACAGACTTGCTCAGGCTTGCTTTCTGAATATCTTTACTGCATAGACCTGAATTTGGTCAGTATTACTGTCCATTTTTTCCTTTTTCCAACTTTGCAGCAATTTCTTCATATTCTTCCCACCAAGTGACTTTCCTCCAATCTTGCTTCAGCTTCCCAGGCTAAACATGTGAGCTATTTCAGTCTGCTTCTATGAGGTGTGAATGTTAATAAAAGCAGCTCATTAGCTAACAAGTAATGGAAGCTTATAGGTATCACCTTATATTACCTGTCATAAATTCATTATTTATTGTGTATAAATATGACTTTGGTTAACCACTGTGTACAGATTAAACACCTGTTCATTAGGCATAATTAAAACTCTCAGAGAGCTGATGTGAATTTGCGTCATTTAAATCATTTATTCTGTTCTTCAAATAGTACAGGTTGTTATGAGATAAAGGTCAGTCTTCTTGTCATAAATGTGTATGTTGAATTGTACAGCAATTAGGTTTATGTGCAAAGCATAGTCAGAAAGAAGCTGGTACATTTTGTAGTTTTGAGCAAAATGGCACCGGTGACCTAGCGGTTAGGGCGTTAGCCGCATGATCGGAGGATCAGGGGTTCGAACCCCTTCCCAATAGGTTGCCCTGAGGTACCCTTGAGCAAGGTGCCGTCCCCGTCACTGCTCCCCGGGCGCTTTCAATAGCTGCCCACTGCTGCACGGTGTTTGAGTGTGCATGGGTAAAATGCAGAGGTCCAATTTCATTGTGGTTCACTGTCTGCTGTGCTGTGACCTCGCAATGACAAGGGTTGTCACTTTCACTTTCAATATCTCTGAATTTTCTAATGATGAGATGGAGCTTCTCAGCATTACTGCTTCTTAGTTTTTGATTAAGTTGCTTGAATTTTATCATCTGTTTTTCCTAACCCACAGATACACCTGAATGCTACATATTAGGCATACAAGTTTTAATCTATACCTAATCAATGATCAAATGTTATTACTATTAGAATTATTATTATTATTATTATTATTATTATTATTATTATTATAACCAGCAAGTTCCAGCTTATTCTCTTGAATTAGTCTAAGGTTAATTTTGTCTATTTTGTTACAAAATGCCTAAAGTAATCTTAGCAGGCTGATTTTTCTTTCCCCCAATATGTCCATTTTTATATTCATCAGCTTGAACAGTCATGTTTTTCTCAGGCTTTGACTGTTCCCTGATCTTGTTTTTGTATTCCCAGTGTTTCACTACATTCTACCTTTTATTGGCCTGCAAAAGTACATGACATCAGCTTGTTGAGAAACAACTTAAACACCCTCATTAGAAATGTATGGGAATGGGCCTCTTCTATATTTAAAAGGACAACTTCTTAGTAAAAGGAAGTGTGGGGGCTGCTATAGTTTCAGGCACTGTGTGCAAGTGTGTGTGAAACCAGTGGAGAACAAAGAAGAGCCCCCAGTGCGTTTTGTGCACAGCTTTAACTTAACTAATGGCAAAGGAACAGGCTTTTGTTGGCAAAGGAAATGTGTGATTGTTTTGGCGCCCTGTGTGTAAGTGGGGCAGGGACAGTGCAGCAAAATTCAGAGGGTGTGTTATATTGCTACACTGGTGTCTAACCAGAAGAAAAAAGGCAGCGGATAAGGAAAGGGCAAGGAAGCAAGGGAGTTGCATAGATGAATAACTTCATAAACGCACTGAAGTGAATGTTCCACTGACAGGAGAGTGCAGAGTTCCTCCTGCATTTTTTTTTTTTTCTTCAGAGAAATTTGCATCCAGGCCAATGGCATAAGAGCCACAGAATTTCTGCTACTCTGCTGGACACCCTAACCCACTAAACATCTCCACTTGAAGGATCAGACTGCAATACTGTAGGTTTGTAGAGTTTTCACTTTAAAACAATAGTCTAGTGTTTAAGTCAATATGTTGACATGTATACACACACTATGAACAGACACTCATGACACACACCTGGAGCAGAGAGCAACGATGCCTGCATGGGGGGTCAGACCTGCATGCAGGGTCAGACCATGCCTAAAAGACCTTCAGCCATGGACAGAGGAGGGAAAGTGTTGGTCAGACATCAGAGTGGTAACATGTTGAATAAAGAATCAAATATTTCATACCCTACAATTATTACAATTATAGAGTGACTTTGCTTATCTTATCCATGGTTTCTTTGTAACAATTCAGTACTTTAACTTAACTGTGGGAATCGTTTATTGAGATATTGTTAATATACATTATTCCTACTTAATGTAGTTAACCAGCCAAGACATGTTTGGTTTTTTTGAAGTTTCTTCATTAGTTAAAAAAAAAAAAAAGGGGCAGCGGTGGCCTAGTGGTTAGGGAGTTGGCCCCGCAATGGAAGATTGTGGGTTCGATTCCCTCAAAAGTAGGTTGCCCTGAGGTACCCCTGAGCAAGGTACCGTCCCCGTCACTGCTCCCCGGGAGCTTTCAATAGCTGCCCACTGCTGCACGGTGTTTGTGTGCATGGGTTAAAAGCAGAGGTCCAATTTCGTTGTGGTTCATGGTGTGCAGTGCTGTGACCTCGCAATGACAAGGGTTGTCACTTTCACTTCACTTTCACTTCATTAGTTTAGTGCTGGAGCTATGTGGGTTGTCTGGTTAACAGGAAGTCAATTACAGAAACCTAATGCAATTTTTACACTTCTCAGTTCAGACATCTCAAACAGACTTACTTATGTGATTTCTGACCATGTATGAAACACCTATCCATTAAAACAAAAAAATACCTTAAAATAGTATTAATTAACAGCACCTAGAGTTTTATAGCTCCTAATAGCACCTAGAGAGCTTCATAAATGATCATTAATTAAGGCAAAAGTGAGATACAGGTGTCCGGTTTATAAGGTGGTATCTTCGGTATTTCATTAATGAAGCAGCAAACTTAGAGCTGTAGACTCACCTTGGTTGAGTCACTGAACACGTTTCAACTCATTACCAAGCCTTACTGAGCTGAATGTCTGTAAACTGGCAGTGTTTTTGCCCTCCAGGACCTGGAAATAGCCTGAAGCTATAGACAAACAGTGACCAAGTGGAACCTGGTTGCCCAACAGAGCGTTAAAGCCTCAAATCTCCAGATAAAACTTGGTGCATAGTCAGTTACAGACAAGATGTCTATAGATGAGTGCTAGTCCCAAAACTGCTTATTACAGTGTCTCTCTCATGCAAGGAGGAGAAGCAGAAGGGTCCTGGGAGCTGCCATTGTAAGCAATAAGGAAATCGAGGTCACCCTCAAAATTAAGCAGGTGGGGCTGCAGATACTGAAGTTAACGGCGCTAACAGGGTCTATGCTCTTATAAAGAGAAGACAGGTATGACTGCCAGAGTTAACACTGGACAGGAAGCCTTTAGCCTTCTAATGCCAACGGGAGAGTTCAGGGCAAAGGTAAAGATCAAGAGGGGCTAATCAAATTGAGTGTGAATTAACAAGGGCAGAGACCAAGTTGAAAACAAGGTGGTGAAAATGAGATGGCAGAAGAAATGCTGGAGCATGCACATGTGAGTGTGTGTGTGTGTGTGTGTGTGTGTGTGTGTGTGTGTGTGTGTGTGTGTGTGTGTGTGTGCGCGTGTGTGTGCGCGTGTGTGTGCGCATGCTGCAGAAATTGATGTAGAGTCTCAGAGGGTGTTTGGGTCTGTCAGCAGTCTTCTTCAAGGTTCTGGTAATGAACAGGTAGAGCTGCTATCATCGGCATGTTAAAAAGATGACAGCGGCTTTTCATCAACATGACGTGCTATTAAAGCTAGTCAAATAGCGTCGTCATGCTAAAGAACTTTGAAACTAGAAGGGCTTTTTAACTATATCCTTACAGTTAGCATGAACCACTGCATGGGTGGCTATAAGGTTCAGAGGGAAACCTTCAGGGGATTTTAGGCCTTAAGAAAAAGCCCATTCGTTTCTGGGAACTGAAAAATCCATGTACTTTGTAAATGAATAAGATTCATGTATAAAAGTCTGAAAAATCATGCTTACTTCATGTGAACAAGTAGATGTGTGTTACTTTGTAAACAGATGGCAAGTGGATGCATGTCTGTTGATGTAATAGGATACTTTAGGCAATGCTCTGCTGGGAAACACTGGGTTCCGAAATATTATCTACCAAAACATGGTTAATATAGCAGATCACTTAATGGCAAAAGTGTACTCTTATAGCGGCAGATTCTTTCAGCTGGATGCACCCTGAGCCAAAGAGGAACGGTTTAAATAGCATGTTGGCATGGCACAAGTCTCAACCTACAGGACATCCACAGGATGACCTGAACAATCTAGTCTGATCCAAGAACAGACGTTTAGTTGAAGATTTTTCCTGCTCGGAGCATCACAACATAAACTATACACTTCATTCGACAGCACACCTTTAGTTTAATGACACTGATTAACTAAAGCAAGTATTTAAAATGAACAATAAATAAATAAATAAATAAAGAAATATACCAGGGATTCCCTGAGGTAAGGTTAAATAATATATTTAAATAAACAAAACTGCTATTTACTGTATTCTTTTGTACTTTAAAATATTTGTGGTTTTGTGAGTGAAATAGTGCTTGCTTCCAAATCAAAAAGCTTTTTAAATCCATTTCTTATATTTTTCATTTACAGTTCACATCTCATTAACATTATCATACTAATTAATAAATGAATTTACCTCTTAACGCTCCTTATTGACCCCTTATTCATTTATTTTCCTCAAAGACGCCTGATATTTTTTATATCACACAATTAATGTGAAATAACATAAAATGCTTGCGAGTAACTGAACGAAGGAAAGCAATTTTTTCCTCAGTTTAATTCTAGAATAATGAAGCATGTTTCATCCATCTGCCCAGTAAGAATGCATTATTATACTGGTCAGTCTGTATGACATCCACAACGCGCATCATGGTCTCTGCATTTTTACAACCTCACCTAGAAGAAGTCACACCATAAGGAGACAGTGCTCAAAGCCAACTGCTCATTCAGGAGCATCGTCACATGCACAAAGAATAAGCTCCAGGGCTCGGTTATACCAAAATAATGTCACCGAATTTAAATTTATCTTTGTCAAAAACCAAGCGTTGGAAACAAAATCAGACAGAACAGCAGCAACAGCTCTGATGTAGAAATACAACGTGAAGAATAGCAAAATGCCTCCCACTTCATATTATATTGGACTGCTATGGCATAGTTACGGATGGCAGATGAAAACTTTCAGTTCTTTAGAATGACATTTTGTCTGTTGCAAAAGCCTAATTAGGCAATGCCAGATTACACATGTACAAACTTGTACTGATCACGGCACACGACAAATCTTCTGAGCATGATGAGAGACCAGACGTTGGCAAGAGAGGGATTACAAATTGAGCTTTTCCCAAATAAATGGTTGTTTTCTTTTTCACACAGTGCGCATCATGGAGGCTATTGTTATTCATGTGCTGAGATAATATTTACTGAGCTTGCATTGGGGCTTGTCCAAATAAAAAAAATTTCAAAAGGCCGAACTATTTCTTTATTCTGATCAGAGGGTATTGGTGCCCGATTGCAGGCCCAGTTCAGGCACGGGTACAGTCCACTTCATTCACAATGAAAAAAGACATTTTGCGGTTCAGCTCGGTTCCTGGTGAGGAACACCCCAAAGTGGCTCTTCCACAGAGATGCCATCCTCTGTGATCCAAAATCCTGTACATATACAATACAATCAGTAGTGTCCTAGATCATTGGCAGGCTTTGGTTAATGGCAGATGTTTGTTTCTTTTGCCTTTTGTACAGCAGCTCAAAATGTAAGCAAACCTGTTACTCTATTTAAGCTGAGAATTGCAAAAGAAAAGTACATATCTGTGATACTTGTCTTTGTATTGTAATTACAGTACTGTCTGATCTCTCAGACAGAAATAATTAACACACACACACAGGCAGTTTTTTAGGCATGTAAAGTACAAAGAAGCACAAAGAAAACCATTAAACTACATATATTGATTGACCAAATAGCCACCAACAGAACACTACCACGCTAAAAAGGAAATGCTATTTGCAATGGAATATCCTCAGTGCCTTTTTACCCCATGTTTTCAAAAATATTCTCCTTACTATCAAAAGCATGAGCTTTTAATGCCACCTTTTCTTGTTTACAATGCAGCACATCACTACAGAGTCAAGGCAGTTCATCAGCTTTAACCCAGGCTGCTTAATGAACTCTCTCCTCCCCAATGCAATCACTCATACTCCCCTAACCCCATCTGCTTAAGCAACTTCCTGTTTCCTGGATTTCACCAAGCTTATTCTTTGCCATCTATATGGTACAGGCGCTGACTGAACAGAAACAGAGACCAGCTTATGTGTTCCTGCCCTTAAGCCTGTTGTTCTATTGCATTTGTATGACTGTGTGGTTTATTGAGCCTGGTATTGTTAACCACAGATGAAGTGGTGCTTAAAAATAACCGAAGCCTCATGTACAGATTATGATCTTGGCCCCTCTCTTTCTCTCTCTCTTGCTCACTGTCAGGCTGTGGGGCTCAAAGTGAGCATGCACGTGGCCTGTTCTGCAGATTTGGGCGCAGTGTCCTCTGGTGAAGGACACGCGTGATTGATTGGATGGAGGCAAATTTCTGTCAGGTTCACGTTCTTAAGGAGATAAGGCTGCTAATAAATTTTCCCCCGTAGCCCATGACACGTGTCAGCGGGTGCGTTCCTCATGAAGCACAGAGCCATCGGGCCCCTAGAGGCCCTCTAATATTGTTCTCTCACTGAGACTGGAGTGTCCGCATAAGACAAAGCAAAGAATAACTCTCCATACAAAAGATTAACCACCAATAATGTAATGAATTATTTTTTTTTTTGGTCCTAAAATTGATTCTGGATCCCATAAATTGCACTTTGGCATGCCTTATTTCAAACGACGACACTATTGCATCTGTTTCTTGATGCTGTTCTCACATGGCTTTTGGTAACACTGCAACCTTCATTGGATTATTGAACAGAAAGAAAGAGAAAGAACAAGAGAGAGGGAGAGAGAGAGAGAGACAAAGTGACATTACCAACCATTCAACTTTACTCTTTCACATGCTCCTCCCGGTGTACACACTGCATGAGAAAAGCGAAGAGAAAAGGGGAATTACATTATTGGCAAAGCGTCCTGACAAATTGATTTACACAATTAAAGCTGGGACAATGGACATGATGTATCAGGCTGGCCGTTTCTCTGCCTAAATAGGGCCATTTTCTTTTTCCCTTCACAGATCAGCGGCAAGGACTCATTATGAGTCTGTTGGAATGGCTGGAGAAAGAGAAGAACAGCTTAAAGAGAGCGACAGCGAGAAAGAGAGAGAGAGAGAGAGAGAGAGAGGACAAACAAAGAAAGACTGTGAAAGACCATTACTGGAGGCACATGGCATGGATATTGTTTCCAAATCCCTCTGGCCGCCCCCATCTCGAAGAACATCCCAGATGATCCATCAACAGAGCGTTCACCCATTAAACCACTGGTTGTGCCAAGTTTGCTCCTGATGCCCAGGTCCTGGCTTTTCCCAGCTAATCACCCCCCCTTCCCCTCCAACGCACCATCAATCTCATCCAGTTCAACAACCCATCCTGTCAGTTCTCAACATTTGGTGCAAATGACGAACATTAGGCTAATACATCCATTCTCCTCAGACAAAATCAGAAATTAATTAGTGGCCAAGCATTCATTTATTTCTTCCAGCTGCTATTAAGGTTTTTATAACACAGACTCCAATGAGCCAGAAACTAAGAAGAAATGCAAGCTTCACACATGGGCTGTTGGGGCACAAGCACAGAGACATTAATAAATGGAAGTCTTGATTAAATTCAGATATATAAGCTCTTGTCTAATCGCCAAACCAATTTATTCTTATTGAATTTTAAGCACATTTTTATGAAAAGGTCTATTTTTACACTTATAGCAGAAAAGAGGAAGGGTTGCTCAAGGATAATTCATCTCTCATATGGAGCCTCTAGCAACAAAAAAAACAAAAAAAAACAAAAAAAAACAAAAAAAAAACACTGGTGGCATCAAATGATCAAAGCTAATTGGATTAAAAAACCGATGGCATCAAATGGACTAAAAGATGGATTCTATCGTTCTTTAAAGTGGATGAAATGAAATAATTAGATGGCATCATATAATGTCAAAACCGATTTAATAATGACCCATATTGACCCAAAATAGATTCAATGAATGACACATTGACGAAAAGTCGATTCACCACTGACATCAAGTGGACTTGCATTATATGAAAGATGAATTCAATGAATAACATCATATTGACTACAATTTATTTTAAAATAGGAAGTAACAGACAGAGTGTATCTAGACATAAAATGGCCTAAAAATCTATTTTGTTTATCATATTGCATAAGCCTTAATCATGATTTTAAGTTCACAGGCAACTCTTACTCAAGGTTCCCAATAATTAGCAAATTTGTGTTGTGTTCTATCAGTCTCTCTTCAATCTCTATTTAGTAATCCAAAAATAAACACATTTTGCTCATTAATGCTTTAGGTGGGTACAATGGGGGCGGGAGAGTGTGATTTTAGGAAATACTTCAGTAAAACTATAAGCAGATCCAACATGTTTCTGAGCACCAAAGATCAGGATCAGCACTCTCAGGATCTCAGAAATGCTTGATATGTCTTTCTCCTCGAAACAAGCGTCATTTTAGCATTAGTTGGATGTAACCAAGCCTGTACTGCAACACTTTTAGCATACTAAGCTATTTTCACTCATTCACTCACCTCATTTTCATAGCCTCATTAGGGGAATGGGGGGTGCTGGAGAACATTCCAGCTCTCACAGGGTGAAAGGAGGGGAAACACCATGGACAGGTCGCCAGTCCATCACAGGGCAAAAAGGAAACCGGAGATCCCAGAGGAAATCCACAGAGAGAACATGCAAACTCCATGCAGAAAAAACCTGGACCGCCCCACCTGGGAATCGAACCCATGACCTTCTTGCTGTAAGGTGACGGCACTATCCACTGCGCCACTGTGATGCCCAAAGCTACTAACGGCTTAAAAAAATCTAAACACTGTAGAACAGGATCGACATTGTATTTTCTGCTTAATTCTAGCTACATTTATTCATTTTAATAGCAGTGTAGTGAGTGTAATTTTGTTGTGGTTCACTGTGTGTTGTGCCGTGTACACGAAATGGCAAGAATGGTCACTTTCACTTTCATTTTAAAAATGTGATCATATTGTTTAAAGCCAAACACAGATGAAACGAGCTGACCATGGTACTGCAGACCATGCATGCTATGAAAAATATGAATCAACTGAATAAAATAATATTAAATTAATTGGTCAGTTTTTTAGTTCCAGGAATCAGTAAGCCTTCTTTAAAGGCCTAGAAGGCCTTGAGGGTTCTTTGTAATTATGCAATTATGTATTCCTGTGGCAATTTATTATTTATTTATTTATTTATTTTTACAGCACTTGGATACACATATGATTTCCAGAGAAATTGGACACACATTTCTCCAGCCCTTTAGGCTGCTTTTGTTAAATAAAAACAACTGTTTTCATTGGAACTGATTACCAATTTGTGTTTATAACTCACATATTGTTAATCACCCACTTGGTAGCTGTAATACAGCTCTATTTTGAAGCAACTAAGCAATTAATAGCAAGAGTGTCTGTAATACACAGTTTACTGTAATGCGGCGCTACAGCCAAGGCTTTCAAGTTAATCAAAGTACACAATAAGTCCCCCGTTTAAACTGAAATCTTTTTGCAAGTGTTTACGTCTAAATTGATCAAAAATGTACTCCTGAAAGTCATTTAAAT
Source organism: Hepsetus odoe (assembly GCA_017165825.1). Taxonomy (NCBI): domain Eukaryota; kingdom Metazoa; phylum Chordata; class Actinopteri; order Characiformes; family Hepsetidae; genus Hepsetus; species Hepsetus odoe. The sequence goes on along the minus strand of CM029379.1, from coordinate 18,562,515 downwards.
AAAGCATTCATTTATATACCCAAGTGATGTCATTTAAAGTCCAGTTTGTGATTAAAAAAGCATTTTCCTTTCGTACCTACTCTTCTTTTCCTCATTTTTATTTTGTAGATATTTGAATGAATTTTTAACTTTGAAAAGCTTTTCTGGTTCACATTAATTCAAATTGTCCCTGTTTAAATCTGTTGTTAGAAGTCATTTTTGCACTCACTCTGCTTTTGGCTGTATTGTTCATTAACAGTAGATGTTGGAAACAAAGGTTAGGTTTTTGTTCATGGTACAGATGTGCAGATTGCTTGGGGGAAAAAAAAAAGTCTTATCAACTAATCAAATTATGAAGCAAACAGCAAAATGTGCTAGCTTATGCCCTGCTGAAGTGAATTCCAAATGGCAAAAAAACCCTTGAAGCTTTATACATTTAAAAGCACATCCAGATATGAAGTAATGCTAATGCATTTGTTAGAAACGCAGGCTAGCCCACACAAAGCCACTTCCAATCCCAAACAAATTTCATAACAAAGGAGCAGTCATTTATTCTTTTTAACTGCGTGTCAACTTCTATTTTTGCCTCTATATTTTTCGTGCACACAGAGCAAAGCCAAACTCATGCTTCAAGTACGTGACAAAAGAACAATGAAAGCATTCAGAGCTTAATTGCTAATTAATTGTGTGTGTGTCTGTGCATGAACGTGCCTTAAATAGATTTGATGCTTGTATACAAACGGGTTACACTGCTTTTACTTTGTGAAATAATGAATTGCAAAGTGAGCCGCCTCAGAAATAAGCAGGCAGAGAGAGAGAGGCAGAGAGAGAGAGACAGAGAGAGAGAGAGAGAGAGAGAGAGAGAGAGAATGAATTCCATTAGCTTGTTATTGTGGGTTTGGCTCAGTGATCCCCTGCCATCCCCTTCTTCAGACAGACAGTCTTTGACAGAAATGAATGGAGGAGTCAGCTTCTCCCAAAATCTTTGCCGAGAATTCTCTGAGCCGCTTTAAAACTGATGAATGGTGCCCGTGCCCTCGGAATCCCAATTCTTCTCTCAGAGGAGGGAGCAGATCTAGGCGAAATGTTGATTCATTAATTTTATATGAGACTATATTGATGAGAAGATTTGGGAACATATGCTTACCTTGGACTGGCTTTGTGTTATTGATTTTTGTCGCTGGCAGTACTTTTCCGTGCCGCTGCAGTCATTTGCACCCACTGATCTTTCATTTGGCCACCCGTGTTTATGGTATGTCTCTTGGTAAGTGGGATATGCGGCTGTCTTCATTCAGATAAGCTAAGGCCAAATTATACCAAGAAAACCAAGTTATGCATTTTAGAAAACCGAGCTGAATTCTCAGCATACAAGACTGCAGTTCAGGTCATGTCAGTTTAGGTTAATTTAATTCCTTTGGTAACACTTTACACTGAGGACTGCAAATAAAGGATCATGTTCATTCATGAGTTGTTATTCAGTACTTCATTCTTAAGATCTCACTGCTGAGAAAATGTTCATTTTGTCATTTGTTCATATCTTACTCATTCACTGTGTTCAAACTGCTGCCTAGTCCTAGATAATTGCCAAAGTGATTTATGATACATAAACCACAAAAAATAAGAATCATAAAAATCTAGGCTATAGGCTCTTAATGTGAGGTATTGTGGAACTCTAAGGTAAAATGAGTCAAATAAGATGTCAATAAGATGATTAGTATTACATGACATCAGTGAGCAGTTTGCCAGAATCGCCAGCTACCATTCCTTAAAGGCAATCAGAAACTTTTATTCACTGTCGAGCTCTGAATGCGGAGGCACATTTGATTGGATATTTCCCGTTAATGGATGACTCAAACGAGGTATTTGTTCGACGGTGATCATCTGGTCATAAATTGACCAGTGAGGGGGGGCTGCCGACAATCCACAGATGAATATTTAGTGGCCACTGAATGGAATTACAAAGGTGGTGTTTCTGAGCATCTCATCACTTTTCTGTAAAGTATCACAGCAGTTGTACAACACGGGCCAGCAATTAGAGAGTGAAAAACCACGCAAAGTGTGAATCACTGAAACAGAGTGTTGTCATGAGGTAAACATCTGGCTGAGAGGGAGAGTATTTGGGCTATGACAGCTTGAGGTATGGCCAATATGGCCCAATTATCTTTCGTTTGGGAAGAATGTTATAGGCTACATAACAATTAATTTAGCAGCGTTCCAGGATGAAATGAGTTTTCCCTCGCTGCATTCATTTCGCAGTGACAAGAAAATCCATCACTCTAGTCGTCAACTTTGGCTTGTTTTCTAATCAAAAGGGAATAAGTTTTTCGCCATTGTCAATGAGCCGCTATAAGCATATCATTATCAAGAACAATAAAGCAGCATGTGTCACTTTGAGCAGGTCTGCAATTGCCCTTATTGTCTTATTTTTTTACATTGTAGTTTCTGATTACATGTACAGTGACATTTCAGATCAGGCAGCAAAGTGTCCTTTTATGTATTTGGGCATTTACATGGTTAAATACAGTAAATGTCCTGTTTGCTGAAAATCATTTTGAGAGTCAATTATTCATGGAAATAAATATACAAATAACTGATCAATGAGCGTTTGACCGCAGGTTGTAAATATAAAAATATAAACAAATAGAAAATCAACTAAATTTATGTAAATCTTGAATAATCAGCTTTTTATCTCGCTTTCACTGTAAGGGATGGATTTGTACCCTACTTTTAGGAATTAGAGTAATGTTTAATTTCAGTCACACACACAAAACACATGTGTTTTTTTTTATTAATCTAGCCCATGATTTTAAGCTCCTGAAAAGCAAAAAGGTCAGCCTGTGAGTTCCCACTTTATTCAATGTGTTCCCCAGTACAACCAGTAGTACAGAAATGCCTCCAGTGCATGTAAAATCCAACCTCAACACAAGAATTTTTAAGTCTTCACTGTTGACCACAAAATAAAAGGTAATCCTAAAGATGCAGTGAACCACATTCACACCAAATCCTCATCTGGGACACCTTCTGCAAGAGTAGGTCAAAGGAACTCTTCCCTCACCCATCAAACTCCCTGTGGCTTGCCGACCACAGGCAGTGCGGACAGGAGAGCTGAGCCGCGGGGCTGAGACAGCCCAAATAAACTTCTAAAAATGACATCGAACCTTTGATACATAAGTGCTCAACTGGGACAAAGCTGTCAGGAAGATGAATTTCTGGAGTGGAGGAGGGCTTTCATTAATGTAACGCAGCCCTTCTGCCAGCTGTTTAAAGATAACAGTCTAGAGTCTAGAGAACAAGTCTAGAGAAAACACGCTCTCTGTGGCTCTCTTCTGCCAAGCTGTTAACTCTTTGTTGTGGTTTCCAAAGCATTTTGGGAAGTGAAGGATAAAGTATGTGTAGTTCCAGTCCCTCTGAAAAGATCTGATTCAATGCTCTTGCAAGAACCAGGCAGTTTAAGTGAAAAATAAATAAATAAATAAATCAAAATGCCCAAAAGGGGTTCTCTGGAGTGATCATAGCATAGAACACCTTTGACTCCATAACAGGTGACTTTTAAAGAAACTACTTTGTCAACTAACGGAGTGTGAAGAACCATTTTAAATGTCATTTTAAGGCTGCATTTGAACAAAAAAGCTATCGTGGACTAAATCAAATGGTCAAATTTAAAACCTGTGTTAACAATCTTTAAAAAGTGGGATGTTTGAAATTTGCTCCGTAAAAGCACAAATCAATGTCTTACTGACACTCCCCCAAACACTGGCATCTTCAAGAGTTGGAAAAAGTAGAGTGAGCACACTGAAATAAATGAAATCACTATTGTATCAATACTGAATTATCGAAAGTAATCAACACATTTTAATTGAGCTTATTATCCAATTATAAAGATACATCAGAATGCAATTGGAACGAAATGTTACCGAAGGGTCCGATTTGGACAAATAACACAGATGTGATTAATCACAAATTACTTCACATATTAAAGCTATCATTCCCCAATGGGTAGAGCAAAGTTGTTTCCTGCAATGCCCACAAACCATGTTCAGAAGGCCTATATCTTTGAAGTAAAGGTTCTCCACCATTACTTTTACAATGAATCTCTGATTTATTCGATTTTTTTCAGACCTCCCACTCAAAATCATACATAATTGTTGGGGCTTTTCAGGCATGCTTCTGTTACAATTGCTTGCAACTGAGACTGCAATGTGGATGACCTCTTTCACACATTTGAAATAATCCAGGTGATCCCAATCTTACTGGAAAGGTTGCTAACAATATTACTTTTTTATAAAAAAATAAATAAATAAATATATATAAAAAAAGAAGAGGACTTGCAGAGCCAAATTGAACATCTGAGCCTTGTGTGATGTTTTTTTCCTTTCACTCAGGTTTTGACAACTTTACCCTTCTGTATGGGGTGTATTACTGTACGCTCGGCACAGTTTCCATCATTCATTCACGTCCATTATCCCATTTTACTAAGACACATTATCTTCATCTACAAGCCATTTTCAAACAACATGAAATCCTATCTCAAGCTCTCAGAAAAGTAAGCTATCCAGGATAAATCCATCAGGCTAAATATATATGTCTAATTAAAGCCCTGGTCTCCTGCACTTTGAGTAGGAAATCCTTCAGACAGATGGAATAGCAATATAATGTAAGTCTTAGCTATCTCAGTAAAAACTACCCATCTGAAACTAACCTGAGTATGCTGAGTATTGAATTATGCACAGTGCAAGCAATGATTATTAAAATTTCTCAATGTGGATTACTGAAACTGGGAAGGCGACCACTCTTTTGCTGACCAGCAATGCTTGTGCACTTTCTTGGTAGCCTTCCCTGCTTCTCAAGCACTTACTTGGATGCCATGCTTACTACGCTTACGCTTCATTAGAAATTCATCATTTTCTTTCATTTCAAAAAATAAAGCACTCAGGATACAAAACAATTTATATTCTGTTCTAATAAACTGTAACCCCCACAAAGAATGTCATGTAAAAATATTCAACAAAGTATATCTCAAACTCTAAATAATTGAAATGCTGTGGCGAACACCCTGCTGCACACATGGAAGAGGCCACTTTCTGAACAGTTCAAGCTGTCTATGAAATATAAAACTATAATGTTAAAATAAAGCCTCAGAGTATTTACTGCCATGCAGCACATTTTAATGACTGTCTGTCAAAAATGTATGATTTTGTATAGAATGCAAGACTATGTACTGAGGGATATTGTCAAAGTTAGGTTAGTAAGTCGCTCTTATGCAGAGTGACTTACAACAGTGCTTTGTTTCCACATTATATCATCATATTAGTAACCAGCTCAGATCAGCTACTGCTGATTAACTATTACAACCGTTGCAACAAACTTAGTAACCCTGTGACCAGTTTTTTTTTTTAATAAATATAAGAGGAAGGAAAGAGCAGAGGTTTCTAGAGGAAGGGAAAAGAAAGAGCAGAGGTAAAAAGAGTAGGATGGTTTGGGAAGATTATTCCCTGAGAAATTCCTTGAACGGGTGAGTCTTTAATCAACGCTTAAAGACAGCAAGAGACTCAGCAGCTCTGACCATCAGGGGGAGTTCAGTCCACCACTGAAGGGCCAGGACTGAGAAGAGTCTCGATGCGTGTCTTCCTCTTTTCTTCAATGGTGGGGTGCAAGGCGAGCGGTGATTGTTGGTCTGAGAGGATCTCCATGCACTCTATCCAAAATTATGTCAATTGCTTTTCCATTGTAATTTCTCTCATCTGTCAAAATACATTTGAAGGAGCTTTGCATGGCAGCTTAGCTACAGACATTTCTATTAGAGTTACCTTGCAACACCACAAACCCCTAGGAGTTCTCAACTACTGAGAATCCCTACTTGAAAATATAACGGTGGCTTGCTGTTGAGCTACATTCATTGTGCATTTGTACATAAGCAGTGATGGGGGTATGTGGTTATAGTGCCTCACAAAACTTAACCCTGTCTAGGTAATGTTGAGTCAACAGTTCTTAAGTTCTAGAGTAGAGCTCAGGAAACCACATAAATAAATATACTAAGCGAGTAGAGAGAGTTAAACGTGTTTAAAGAATAAAGAATAATTGTGCCCAGGTCAATTAGGTCAGCTGTTAGCCTTTTACCAGGCATTGCAGCCGATTCAGCTACTAAAAAAAACAAAAAAAACAAAACAAAACAACAAAAAAAAAAAACATGATGTGCTGGTGCATTATTTATGCAGAAAGTTAGGAGTCGGCTGCCCTTTCTCCTTTAGCCCAAAAGTTTGTGTTTACTCTCAGATTGTCCTCCCCGGAAATGGCTGCCTCCACAAAATAAATTCTATTCATCACTTGGCATACACAGCAGACGAAAAAAGAAAAAAAAAAAAAAACAGCCAAGGTCCTGGCATACATTTTAAATGGAAAGAGAGCCTGTCTCACCAATTGCAACACCACCAACAAACCGTGGACACTGCTGTCATGTTCTCTGATTTTCCCCAATAGGCATGCGGTGTGTTTTCTCTCCTGCCTGTCCAGAACATTCTGTTATTGCCCATTATCTTTGTTGCTGCTGCATCAGGGTTTGTATTTGGCTCTTTGCTTTGGAGCTGAAGCTTATGGAAAAGCATGAGATGTTAATTTTTCTTAATCAGCCTCTTTACCATCTACGTCAGGGGCTTGAATAATCACAGGCCTTGAAGGTGGGTGTGCTTTGAAGTTTCATGGTGAACGACAAGGCTGGGGAGAAGGGAGTAATTAAGCAAGAAGACATAAATGCAATATTAAAGGCCATTTTAATGACAGATCTCAGGAACTGCTGCGAGAGTTGCAGCGGAGAGAGTGTTCTCGGCCTGTGGTCGCGCATGGTTAAATAGCTATACTGCAGGGATGTTGTGTCAAGAAAGGGCTGTAATCATCGCACTGAATGTCCCCCCCACTGCTGGCCTGGTGAGTTACTGCCTCGTGGAACTAATCGAGATTGTGAAACTGAGCGTGCAACAAGAAGTGTAAATATCGCAGGAAAAACCTATCACAGTTTGATGCAGAGAAACTTAGAATAAACTTGCAAAATTTTCCACTCACTCCTTAAACCATATTGTTCACATGCTGCAGGAACTTTTTTTTGTACTCATTCTTTTAGATGTCATAGAATTCTGAATAGAGGTCTACACCTAGCCCAGCGTTAGTCCAGTAATCGCTTGTTTACTTAAAAAAAAATGTTTAGAGACTGTAATATTAAAAATGAATTAAACATTGAACATGGGTACCATAAGAGCTTCAAATGAAGGCCGCCGATGAGGGCAGGGGAAGTTTTTTTCCCTTTTTCATAACCACTCCCTCATTGTAACTCAGTTTTAATGAATCTGTTATTAATTCGCAATACAATTTAGACAAATACCACAACTGCTCTTGCAGCTGCATTGCTTCAAATTGCAGCTGCTGCCTTGCAATATATTAAAGTGCACTGGTGAATCAGCAATATGGCATGCATATTTTGACCGATATGACCACTGGATTGCATAAATACCCTGATGATCAAAATAAACAAAGAAACATTTGCTGTTCTATGCTGTACAGAAACATGACTGCAATACATACTGAATTAAAATAATATCACTTGTGTGTATTTGTGATAACATAAATGACATTATAAATGTTTTGGTATTAATGTCAAACTAATTTTATTCCTTTGCTCTAAAGTCAGCACTTACCAGCACTCAAGCTTTCCAGGTATTTAGACCCCCTTAGGAGAAAAGAGCTTTAAGTTGCAAATAATAGTTTGGACAAATGTCAAGCTATTATTCAGGCAAAACCTGCTCTTTATAATAGCAAAACACTTTTAAGAACATAAAATATTTCATGAGTGTTTCACGCAAACACATATAGCCCTTTCAGGCATGGGTTTTGTAGCCACTTCAGCCTTCAGAACACACTTGTAGCACACCGGCTAAGTGTGGAGTGCTTTAGTTGTCAGTGACATTGGCTGAATCAATCATGCTGGGTCAGCTTGCTCCTCGCCAAAAGGGAGGCATCCATCCATCACGGCTGCCCTGTGAAAGCGTGTTTGCTAGAAGAAAGTGAATGCTAAAGACTGGAAAAAAAGAAAAACTGCTGAGCCACTCCCTTTCCACCTGTGCTTTCACAACTGCTGGAAGTATCATTTATTATGGATGAGCCTTAATTCATAAATTGCCCTTTCCCTCTAAATGGTCAATATGGTAGCAAAGGAGTTAACTGCCGAGGGCACTGATAGCTGGGGAAGCTCCAAGAGGACTTTGATGTAAACCAACTCAACTTGGTTGAAGGATCTATTTGAAATCAGACCCAAGAAAATATGCAGTGAAGCAAAGAAGTTCTATAAAAACTACAGAAATACTAGAAGAATTCATGTACATCAAAAAATGTCAGAATCTTATAGTAAGCTGCCATGATCTGCTGAAAGTTGTAATTTTTACAACTAAATTTGGTAATGTGATGTGAAATTGCATCAAGCAACAAAGTTTTTCCTCAAAATATGGAATAGTTTGTCTGGTTCATCCTACTAGCCAGGTTTCTCTTCATCAGATGACACGATGAAGCTGGGAGTCTTTTCAAACTGCACCTCACGTCAATGTACAGCTCAGCATGCTCTGAGGAGATCACTAACTGCCAATTCTGTTCCATCACTTAAGAGATGTCTGCAAGCTCTGACGGTTGATGGGTGAAGAACAGCATTCTACATAACCAGAGAGAACAGAGCGGTTCATGCTCTCCTTGACAGCCACGGTTGGCTGAGGCATCACCAGAGATCAAACTGACAAGGCTTAGTATCTGGTACCACTTGGGATCTCTAAGATGCAATCATTCATTTTTAATATTTATTTTGAATGTGTTTGTAAACACTGTTTGAATACACGGGGGATAGTTTTTATGCCGCGAAATAGTCATCAACATGGCAGCGAATTGATCATTGTTTCCAACCTAATTTCATTTAGCTACAGCGACATTATCCATCTTGGCAACATTTTAAACTCAATACAAAATCATTAGGGATGTTTGCTAACATTCTATAAACCCTGTCAAACCTCTTGATAGTTACACCGAAGAAAAGTGCTCTCTGTGCAGGATGTACAGAGAAAAATAAAACATTATTTTGTTAAAATATTGCAAAAGACATTTTAATAAATATGCTGAATCACTGCTACGGAGTGAATGAGAATATAGAATAATCCTTGGCAATGTGGGACGATGTTGACAAATGAGCTAAAATAATCTAAAATGATCAACATAATTAATACCCAAGGTGTTGGGATAATTACCCAAAGAGCCATGAACAATTAAGATGCCCATGTATCAGTCAAATTTAAGGCAATTATCAGCATTCGTTTGACTAATTTAATAGCCACCAATGTTTCTTCAGTAATGAATGAAAGTCCTGCTGGATGGCCCTCCTCGGGGTGTAGGGAAGTGAGAATGTCCTAATGAATCAGACTTATGGTTCTGTCATATCCAGCTCGTCTTTGGAGAATTTCTAGAGGCGAAGTATTGGTGGACAGATCGCACATTACTGTCCTCTTGAAGGACACGCAAGATTGGAAAGCTTTTGGGATGGATGACATTGTCAAGAAAAGACAGAGGTGTCCCCAGCACGCATATCTACAATGAATGATAAATGTGGTGCATGGCGGCAGACGGGGACTAAAGTCTTCAGGGGTGAGAGAGACTGACATGAGGGCATCTAGGGCTCTAAATACAGACTATAATAGAAACCATGGATCAGATGCTGTCCCTTTTGCCAGTTCTTCACAATCATGTCTTCTAATAGGCCAATCCTTCTGCACTTTCACCTTGCTCCACTGAACATGATGGTTTTGCTCTCAATTCACACGAGAACATACTGAATCCCTATAAAATACCAATAATACTACGTGCTAGAGGTCGCTACACAAAACGAACAAGTGGTGCCTTGAAATGGCACATTTTTAATGATAGCAAAAATCATTTGTTCCTGAATTCTTTTCCTTGAAAAACAAGTCATGAAAAACAGAATAATCTCCACTTATTGGAATAAAAGAATCATTATACCAGTACTCTCAGTGCAGTACTGTGTATGTATCCGGTACGAAAGTTGCAAAATTCACTTCCACACAATCATTTCCCAGTCCCTACCTGCCAAATCACAGAAAGGCAGAAAATACTTTTTTTTTTTACATTTATTTAACACCTGTGATAGATCCGCCTTTTCACTAATCCCTAAACTAACCCCCAACATGTTTGTTTCAGGAGAAGAAAGCTCATGAGTTCCACCCTTTCCCTGCCCACTTTACTCTTGATGTGCTTAATTTGAACCAGTAATGATGGTTTCCAAAAAAGACGGTAAATGTATTCTTAACTCTTGGAAAATGTGAGGGGGTTGTTATGAGATATAATTTGAAATTTTGTTACTTTGTTTTACAGATTAAAATCACACTGCACTGAAATAGTTACACCGTTACTTCAAACATTTCAAAATGTAATATTACCCTAATGACAATGATGTCAATTACCAATAAAAAGCCCTTTGCCCACCAGACAAGGACAAGGTTGAGGTTGTGCCTGCTATAAAAATAACTTGCTCAGTGCCCTTGCTCTGTCTCAGGTCCTAAGCAGCCCCGGGTTGCCAGCTAGCAAGTGATGCCGTGGAATTGCTTAAGTGTGTTAATTTCAAGCCCAGAGGAGCCATCCGTAAAGACCCTGCAAGTCACAGTGAGATCATTGAAAAAGGTGTCGTGGTAAAAGCTTTTCACATTAAAAAAGCAGGGTGCTATTAAATGGCTTGATGGTTTTACCACCTATCTCTCTCTCTCATGTTTTTTTTTTTTGGGTGGGGGTGGGGGGTGGGGGTCTGGAACCTCTACTGTATATGCAATTTACAGAGAGGGAAATGTGAAGTATAGAGTCTTTCAATTAACCCCGGGGCCTATTCCTATTTCAACATGCAGCACTTGGTCGACCTCACACAGATTTATAGCTCCATGAAACTGACAAGGTTATGAACATCCAGCCTGCCCCAGGACTCGGAGCCTTCTGACTAACCTTTAGTCTGTGAAGGCAGACGTCATCGGGTACATCAAGACCCACTTGAGAAAAACAGTGCTGTTCCTTCAGTATCCCAGTACAACATGTGTTTTTTTTTTTTACCATCTTAAACACCTCTATCACTGGGGCAGCGGTGGCCTAGTGGTTAAGGACTAGGCTCCAGGATCGAAAGGTTTCGAATCACAGACCAGTAGGTTGCTCTGAGGAAGGTACAGTCCCCATCACTGCTCTCCGGGCGCTTTAAATAGCTGCCCCCTGCTGCATGTGTGTATATGGGTTAAATACAGAGGCTATATTTTGTTCACTGTGTGTAGTGCTGTGTAGTGCTGTTCACAATGACAAGTTGTCACTTTCACTTTAATTTGCACAGCGGTACCACCACACTGAGGCCAAAAGTCTTCACATGTCTCGTCCAACAGGCGTGAATAGAGCTGCTTAGGATGGATGTAGGTATGGGATGCAAAATACCAATTATGTGGCCACAATATTTACCCACAGAGCACAACCTAGCGCGCTTGCCATATAAAAGAATTTAAAAGGTGCAAGGTTAGTAATGAAAAGATTTAAATAAATGATGTTCCAGAATATAGAAACTAGGATATTTTACAGTGGAGGCCTTTTAATTCAGCTCAGTAGCATGGAACTTCAGTGCTATAGGGGTGACCAGGTGAACTCTGGGGTTCTGAAAGTGGAAAGTGCAATTAACTACTTTTTCTGGAACTTTTAATGGTCTGCCAGGTTTATTAATTAATTCATTTTACTATTGACTACTGTCTCACCTACAGCTATGCTAACCTGTGCATGGGGTTGCTGTGGGTAAGCAACACAAAACCCAGCATGCACAAAGTTCAAGCTCGATGCGCAGATACAACTAACCTATATAAGCCCCAAGACAAGCCAATAAAAAGGGTCTGTTCCAAGCACTGTGTGATCCTGTTCACTTCATGTCCTGAAAAAAGGGTTAATTGAAGTTCACTGGGGCTGCCTTTTTAGATTCACCCGAGACCAGGTTTTTATGGTTTGTTATTAGCTTAAGGCTGGGAAATGAGCATGGGGAATCTGCCCTAGATTGGCTCAAGAAGCCCCTCTTGACGCAGGCTGCAGAATGGGGACTGCAATATTCATTCTTTTTTCTGTCATCCTTCACCAGCCCAACTCCCATGACACACGATAGTGCAGTGCTGGCTGTCTTTATAGCTGCCATAGGCTATTAAACTAAATCGTATTAAATCTAAAAGCCATATCAAGCCATGTCATATCTGCTTTTACAACTGAATACAAATGGTAACAGTTTTTTTTTTTTTGTTTCCTAGCTCAATATCCAAATGCTTTATTTCATCATTATTCTTAGATGGTTAATTCTACGTGACAAAAGACATATACAGTTTGCTGGCTGTCTGACAAAAGAAAATCTGCAGCACTACAAAATACAGAGGAACATGTAAATGCAAACATTCTTCTTGGACTTGAATTGTATCTGCTTTAGAGCTTGGCTTTCAAAGAATATATGCGATGTAACAGATAAATAAGTGCTTCATTAATACAGTACATGCACTTATAAGCCAGGAGACCTTTTTATCAGCTCTTGAAACTTGCTTCACTGTTTACACATGGATTCTGCATGTGAGGTAGCCTCCATCACACGGCGACTTTTTTGCACATGCTGCTCCTTTACAAACAGTGCTTGTAGAAACATTGCAATTAGAAAGCGAGTCAATAATGTCTGAAAAGCCAAAACTGAGAAAATCATTTTTAAAGATTCCATTGCTTTACATTACTGCTGTGTCAATAGGGAGGGGAGCACAGTTTAACAGGTTTAAAACATTTAACTTCATTATTCAGAGATGTAATGATGGCCAAAGGAGTTCTGGGAATTTCAAAACATTTTAAACGTGAAAATCAAGATGAAAAATGATTACAAGCCTGCTTTTCAAGTGAGCCACCCAGTTTTACAAGTCAGACAAATTTTGGAACATGAGAGGCTGATAGGAGTTGGTTGTAACAGGTCTGTCCTGTTAGATTGATTTTTTCATTTAAACAATAAATAGCTTTTCTATTCTCAGCTTTAGATTTAGACTGCATTTGTTTTTAAAAAGGAAAAACCAACACAAAGAACAGAGAGCTATTTATGAGGACTAAAGGAATAGTCTTTAACGAAGTGATGGAAAGACCAAAGCGTGGAGAAACAAGGATATGCTTATGATCCCAAACATCTGAAGAAAGGTGGAGGTGGTGTCATAGCTTGCATGCCTTCTTCTGGAAGAAGCTCAATAACCTTTCAGGACAAGGCCTTCAAGTCAGGGGACGAGGCCGCCCTAAGAAAAACGAGGGCAAACCTGTCTCGGGCCATCAGAGCAGCAAAGCGAGCTCACGCAGAGAGAATCCATGGCCACTTCAAGAACACTGGTGAGACGTGGCACATGTGGCAGGGCATCCAGGCCCTCACCAACTACAGGACATCTCCACCTGCCTGTGACGGTGACCCCTCCCTCCCAGATGCGCTGAACCACTTCTACGCACGGTTCGATGCACTGAACAACACGAGAATGAGGAAGACCACCCCTGCTCCAAACGACCAGATTTTCCGTCTGACCACAGCCGAGGTGAGAAGATCTCTTCTCAGAGTCAACCCACGGAAAGCTGCCGGTCCAGACGATATTCAAGGTCATGTGCTCAGAGGATGTGCAGAACAGCTGGCAGATGTTCTCACTGACATCTTCAACACCTCTCTGAGCACCACTGTTGTTCCAAGGTGCTTCAAGACCACCAGCATCATTCCAGTGCCAAAGAAACCATCTATCTCCTGCCTCAACGACTATTGTCCCGTGGCACTCACACCCATCATCATGAAGTGCTTCGAGAGGCTGGTCATGAGGCACATCAAGTCTCAGATCCCCTCCTCACTAGACCCCCTGCAGTTTGCGTATCGTCCCAACCGCTCCACGGACGATGCAATCTCCACCACCCTCCACCTGGCCCTTTCTCATCTGGACAGAAAGGACATTATGTCAGAATGCTGTTCATCGACTACAGTTCAGCATTCAACACCATCATCCCTCAGCACCTGAGTGAGAAGCTGAGGCTGCTTGGCCTGAACACCTTCCTCTGTAACTGGATCCTGGACTTCCTGACTGGGAGACCCCAGTCAGTCAGGATCAGTAGCAGCACCTCCAACACCATCACGCTGAGCACAGGAGCCCCCCAGGGCTGTGATCTCAGCCCACTGCTGTTCACACTGATGACCCACGACTGTGCAGCCAAGCACAGCTCGAACCACATCATCAAATTCGCTGATGATACAACCGTGGTGGGTCTGATCAGCGGTGGAGACGAGGCAGCTTACAGAGAGGAGATACAGGAGCTGACGGACTGGTGCAGAACCAACAACCTGTCTCTGAATGTCGACAAGACTAAAGAGATGGTTGTTGACTTCAGGAGACCACGTCGGGACCACACTCCACTTGTCATTAACACCTCACCTGTGGAGATGGTCCAGAGCACCAAGTTTCTTGGTGTTCACATCACTGACAACCTCACGTGGTCCCTCAACTCCAACTCCATCACAAAGAAAGCCCAGCAGCGCCTCTACTTCCTGCGCAGACTGAGGAAAGCCCATCTCCCACCTTCCATCCTCACCATCTTTTACAGAGGAACCATCGAGAGCATCCTGAGCGGCTGCATTACTGCCTGGTACAGGAACTGCAACGTCTTAGACCGCAAGTCCCTACAACGGGTAGTGAGAACAGCTGAGAAGATCATCGGGATCTCTCTGCCCTCTGTACAGGACATGTTCACCACTCGCTGCATCCGCAAAGCAACCAGCATTGTGGATGATCCCTCCCACCCATCCCACACACTCTTCTCCCTCCTGCCATCCGGAAAAAGGTTCAGCAGCATACGGGCCTCCACTTCCAGGATGGGAAATAGTTTCTTCCCCCTGGCCATCAGACACTTGAACTCTTAAACCGCCAATATTTACCCAGTCCACCATTTTCATCTTGTATTTATTTATTTATCTCATGTTGCATTCTGCACTTTACCAATAACACTGCTCCACCACACTGCTACACCATAATCTACCTGGGCTGCTTTGTTCCGAACACTATGGATGAATGTACTGTCTGTCATGCCGTCTGTTGTTGTCTGTCCCTCATGAACACAGCAGCAGAATGATTTCTGACGTCTACAGAAACAATTTACACAGAAATGCTTCCCAACTAATCAGGTGAACTTAATCATGCAGCATGGCAATGACCTAAAACTGACTCCAAAGTTAACAAATGACTGCATCAGTGGAACAACATGGAAAGTCAGTCAAGTCAGTCACAACCTTTTAACTTGATCAAACATGCATTTCATTTCCTTGAAGAACGAAAAGAGACACTCCGCTAAACAAACACATTTGAAAGAGGTTTTAAAGTCAGAAAAAAAAAGAAAAGAAGAAACCGACAAATTTGTGAACTTCACAAATCACATGATTAGATTAGTAGATCACAGGATTCATTCAATTTTTGCAAGTAAGTAAAAATATAAAGTGTCCTTTATGGTAATTTACTGTAAAACTTTTTGTTGCAATGTGATTGTGTG
Source organism: Hepsetus odoe (assembly GCA_017165825.1). Taxonomy (NCBI): domain Eukaryota; kingdom Metazoa; phylum Chordata; class Actinopteri; order Characiformes; family Hepsetidae; genus Hepsetus; species Hepsetus odoe. Next base: position 18,546,918 of record CM029379.1, on the reverse strand, counting down.
TTTAAAAATCCCGGCACTTGTTGGTTTTTTGGGATTTTCCTTTAGTGGGTTACTCATTTATATTTGTTACTATATATGCCCTCCATAATACATGGGACAAAGACACATTTTCCTGGATTTACCCCTCTGTTCCTCAACGGAAAATTTCTAATCAAAATGCACATTCAAGCAGTACAGTACTGTGCACAGTCTCCCAGTAGACATGAGGTGTTTCTGAAGCTATAAGTCATCTGCTGGTAATCAGTTTGTCAATAGAGAGGCAACAGCTAGTGCTTCAAGAAGCTATCGACAAGACCAGTGATCATGAGATCCATGATAACTGCACTGTGAACTTGAGTAGATGCTTTGTTGTTTGGTTGGATACACACACCTCCAGCATAGGAAATTACAAATCTGAGCAGTTAACCAAACTCAGCTATTAAAAAATACAGCATCTTAAATGGTTTTTTACCTTAAACATGCAGTTCTAGAGTAAAAACACTTAAGTAACTGCTGAATAATCTATATTTTAAAAAGGTTCTTCACTCACATGTCTCATTTATTAAACTGGCTCTTTGAAGAACCATCTATTGAGAGCTTCTTTTCTGAACCAATAAGGTTCTGATGTGAAACTGCTCAAAAGAACCATCTAGAGTGCCTTTATTGTTATCTGAAACACACCAACTATTACTGCTTTACACTTATCATCCACACTGCTTAGGAACAGACAAAAATACATATTTTATACACATTATTGCACAACTACTCTAAATTTACACATCAAGTGTTTAAACTTTAGCGTAAATTCATCATGATTGTGATGCTGCTTTATTGGGGGATTACACATCATCTAGGAAAACCAGAACTAACGCAGAATGAATCAAATTAGCCTTGGAAGGGAAGCTGGACGGTTAGGTGAAAATATCTGGCTTACAGGCAATGCATGTTCATTTTTAAAAAATTGAAAATAAATATACATCCTATTAAGATCACACTTTTTTAACTTGTTAAATGTTTCACAGCTTTGGCACAGGACCTATGTTTATTTAAATTTGTTCAGCAAACAAATAAATAATATAAACATGTGCATTAATATATTCTGAGGTTGTAGTGGATGTGTACGTTTTTTGTTTTTCCTTAGAAAATTAAAAAACGTTTCGTTTGATGACCCCGGACCTATACAGCCAGAAAAATTCAAGACAGATTTCTTGGTGAAGGTGATGTATGGCCAAGCCATTCTCCTGCCTTAAATCTCATTGAAAATTTATGAAGGAATTATTTGCGAAATAGCAAGACCAACAGAGGGACTCTCATAACACTGTGGAATTCAATAGGCTTTGCCAAGAGGAATGGAGCAAACTCTGACCACACTGCTGCAAAATGTGGCCAACAACAATTGCTGCGATAAAACAACGTCTTTCATTTATGGTTTTGAAAAACTTAATGATTCCAATCTTTTCTTATGCTTATAAACACAAACTCTGGGGCCAAAGGACCACTCCTGATCGGACATTATGTATGTGGCAAATGTCTTGATTAAATACTGTATGAGTGCAGCCTAAGCAAAGGAAAATAAGTATCATTGCCAGATCACACTTCTCCTGGGTTTGACAGAGTTAACTAAAGTGCACACAAAGTCCAAAGCAGACTATGGAGTTGTTTATAATGCTGGTGTTTTCTGACCTACAACTTTGGTAACTTTTAGATCAGATTAAAGGAAGATGTATCTTTGTAGAGTAAAAAATATCACCCAAACACTTGCTGTGGTATCAAGGAGGATATGTTCTAAAACAGTTTGCCTGTTCTGCTCCCTTAGCCCCAAGCCATAAACTCAACAAATGCCTTTTATTTAGGTGTTGTTGCTTGGCACAGCATAGCGCGAGGTTTGTGTACAGTGGTCTCACACTGTGAAAATTAAACAAGGCTTGTGTACCACCCGAGGAAGTGTTATATATACTGGCAATTCAAAATCTCTCTCTCTCTCGCTCTCTCACACACACACTTGCTTCTATATAATATGTAAATAGTCAAATAAATTCCAATATGTGCTGTATAATATGTACATCGATAAGCTCCAACAGTAAAAATGAACACTGATTACTCTATTATTACTACCAGAGGATGGGACACAAGCAAATCAGCAGTCAGTTCTCAGAAGATGATTGTCAAATCAAGTCAGTTATATTTATATAGCGCTTTTTACAACTGTTGTTGACAATTTTGTTGGAAATGAGCAAACTTATTGATCTGAGTGACTCCAACAAGGGTCAAGATATGATAGGTAAACAACTGCATCAGTGCATCCCCATAACAACAAGTCTTGTGCGGTATTTCAAATTTGTACCAATCAAATATTATCCAAGTAAAGACAAACAAAATGAATGCCGACCATGACAGAGTGGTGTCACAACACGGTCCATTGCAGTGTTCTATGTATGGAGCTGCAGGTCAGAGTGCCCATGACCTGATATTAAAATATCTGCTGCTAATGTTTTGTGACAGATACCACAGCACACCTTCAGAGGTCTTGCAAAGTTCATGCCGTGAGGGGTCAGAGTTGTCGTTGGAAACACAAGGGGGGCATGGATGATATTAGGCAAGTGTTTTGGCTAATCGGTGTATAAAAAGTAATAAGACAAGGCCTACATCACTAATCTTTTTTACTCTGGTTTTTCATAGATTCATTTCTGACCTAAAAACAAAAAGGAACACACACATTTACACCTTCAAAATCCAGGTGAGGGAGCCGATGTGCATTTCAGATTCAACACCAAGACAGGGCACACTGCAAGTTGTCTCACAGTAAGACTTTTTCATGCCCAAATCTGTCAACACAAGGCTGGCTAGAAGAGATGTGACTTGAGGTGAATTTCATTTCTGGCAAACACGTTTTATTTGCTCTCTATTCAACACCAGTTCATTGACATCCTGACAAACCATACTGCACATCAGGAGACAAATAAAAAAGTTCTCACTTCTACTGTAACGCTGAAGCCTTTTAAAGGTTAGCTCAAAATTTCATCAGTTAAAACATGTTCTGGGCCCAACTTTAACCTTTAGACACTGACAAACATGTTACTTTTTGTTTTTAAACAGTACTTCCCCAAAGGTGCATGAGTATTCAGCCATCCTCTGGATCTGCTCCAAGCAGTTGTTTATCTCAATATTTGACACACATCTGCAATAACCCGTAAACACACTGGAATTGGCAGTAAAACCATATTCCAGATTTAAGATTCTTTAAAAGACAATGATAAAATTGAGTATATAGCTTTTTAAAACTTATAAAACAAAACTTATAAAAACATAACTTATAATTTGCCTAGTACGGGCTACAAACTAATAATACACTTATTCAAACTTTATGAAAATCTCACGATAAGAGGAGATAACATTATGTGCATTGATGACAGTCAACAATGTACTTACTCACACATTCAATAGTTAGCACAAAGTGCACTGCATCACCATTGCTTTCTTCTCAACGTGTCAAGAACAGAACACAGCTGGACAAAACCTCTTTTTTTGTTGTTTTTTTTGAGTACATGGACTCAGATTGGAAAAAATGGACATTAAGCTTTTCCTGAGGAGTTGTAAAGGAGAGGGATTTGGGGTGGGGGTCTTGATGGTTTAAAGCAGTCCCACAAGCCCACAAGATCTCACATGGTGTGAGGGCCATATATAAATTTTGCCTTATAGAGTATTATAATGCTCTGTTTAGTGACCTTTGGTTTGAGAAATGCACTATTTGAAAAAACATTATTATTATTATAATAATATGTATAATAATATATATGTGTCAACTCGTAAAAAAAAAATGAAAATGCTATTGAAACTGGTTTTTGAATAAATAAAACACATTAGTAGTAAAATGTGAATTAGTAAAAGAAACAAAAATATATTTAGCAAAATACTTTTTACACACTTGCATGCTCCCAACAAGTGTTCTCCTCCATTTGGATAGCAACAACCTGACCATATTGTTCACTACCTTCTAAATGCACGTGCCAGTCAACCTGCCATTGTGAAGATGTTAATTGCTTAAGCACAAAAAGACAGTCTTTGCAAGTTAACATGTCTGTCAGTGAGAACGCAATTATTACTCTAAATTAATGAGCCCGCATTTACATAGTGCTAATAAGATGGGATTTCAAACAGGTTCCTTCAGTCACATCTTCCTTTAAACTGTTTACAGAAACATTTTAATCCTCAGCAATCTGTTTGAAGAGCTAATGAGAAATACCTTGGTAGGATGAATAATGCACATAACTAGCAGTCACTAAGACACCTTCAAAGTCTTTGATTAAGGAAAACTGTTAGATTAGGGGGATATAAAGCCTTGTACACATGCTGCTCACATGACCTTTGGGGATTTAAATGCATGTTCAATATTTTTTTTTTTTTTTTTTTACTTTTATGATTATTTTTGCAATTCATGGTAATTTAATGTCTAACGCAGTGCAAAGACATGAATTTGCAAAGAACAGAAACAAGCTTTTATTAACATTAGAAACTAGGTAGATCCACATTGGTGAATTAAGCTTGTCTCCTGAAAAAGTCAAGACAGAAATACACACGCAAGCACTGCACTTATATATTACCTTCTCAAATGTAGTATTTAGCCACTATCCCAACTCCATCTCCCTACACTGGCTCCAAAATTGGCAGTTTTTCATAAGTAATATGAAGCTGTTCCTTAAATGCAGGCTGGAAAAAGTGCTATTGCATTGATTCAGCCCTAAGAATCATGAATATTGATCTCTCCCCCAAGACTGAGAGTGAATACAGAATAGAACTTTTCCATTTCTGCACTGGAGGGCGGGGAAGTGGTGCTGAAAAAAGAAATAGCTTTTCCTTTGAAAGTCGCATTGCAATAGTTGGCCTACCATGACAGCCACTGATCTGTAAAGGCCTTTGCCTTGAGCTGTGAGAAATAAAAGGGGGAAAAAAAGGAGTAAAAAAAAAAAAAAAAAAAAAAAATCAACAGCAAGCCTATCAATTCCTGTCTCGTTAGCCTTTTTAACAAAAGAGTCGTCTGCTTTCACGTCCAATATAGAATATATAATAAAAGCTGAGGAAAAGAAATCATTATTGCTGTATTACAGGTCGGTACCACGGATGAGACATGGCATGAGAATGTGAGCATTTCTGATAATCGATTACGTCCATGACTGTATTCATCAAATCACTCTAGTTACCTGGTTTAATCAGCTATGTGATCTGCATTAGGCATGTGTGTGTATTTGCGGCATTAGGTATGTGATCTTCTGAGTGAAAACGTTCCTTAATTTGTGTGGATTTGATCCCGGTTTCACTTGCTCCCGTGAAGGATGAACAAAAGTGGCAAAACTGATAGTCGATAACGACTAATCTTAAATAAATCTGCTGTCTGACATTTGTTTCACAGCAGACCATTAAAATCAGATCAATTATACTTAAGGTCAGGAGGTCAAAAGTGCTTCCAGGTAAGGGTGAGAAAAGATTAAATGACACTGGCTAATGAGCTAATGATTGGAGTACTTCTATACAACCCTCTTGTGGCTCCAAGGTAAAAATTAGCATTTGTCTTATACCAAGGGCAATGGGCAAGGGTCCCTGCCACATTCACCAAACCGCTCCTCAATTTGACCAGAATTTCACAAGGAACCTAAAAACAGCTCTTACTGAGGAGGATCAGTGGTCTGAACAGCAAAAAGTACCTAAGAGATCAACCTGGTCCTTATTTATTATGTGCTGTCTTTACAAATCTAATTTCATATTTTAACTGCTTTTCCCCAACCTTCTCCCAGAAGGTTCAGAATTTTTTTTTTTTTTTGCCTTAATTGCTAATGTTAGTCATGCAGCCTCTGATGGTAATATTAAATCCCTGCTTTTCACTCACTTCTTTTGGTTAAATTTATATGATCCAGTTAGCCCACAGATGGCAGCAGCAAATCCTAACAGCATGGTACAATCAGAAGCTTTTTGTCAAAGACAAATTCACCAAAATGCAAGGTCTGTGTTAAAAATATTGAAATGGATGACTCTGTACAAATTGTAATTAAACAAATGGTATAACTCAATTATAATCACTTACATAATTCTATTAATTTGTAATCATTTACAATTATAACCAAGATCCCTATTTGGTTTGAGATCATGAGATAAAAGCCTGGGAGAATGATTCAAATTTGAGTCAGGATTAGGCAAAGGATGAAGGATACATAGCGTCCATTGACTCCCTTTCTTCTGAATTGCAGAAGCGGCCAAATCAGGCAAAAAAGAGGGTACGCCAGTCCACGGCCTTTAATAATATTTTTGCTGCTGTGTAGATAAAAATCAGTGTGACTGACCAATGCATTTCAGAAGTCTTTCAACTTTACTGGAGGACATAAAAATTTCCTTGCCCAAGTCCACAGCACACCATCAGCAGTCTAGTAATGGACCGTTTGGAGTATTTCCTTTGCCGATGCAAAATTGTCCCTTGGTGTCATTTTGCATCGACCTGCAACGGCATGCAAGTAGAAACAAGTGTCCAACGCAATAGCCCAGATTCAGCATGAGATTTGCACAAATAAACAAGGAAAACCACCCCCTTAAATGAATAATACATCTACCTGAATGTTTTGAGTGTGTTGACATATTCATTGAGGTGAGAGCTGTTACAGCAGAAAAGTTTTACCACAGTTCACAGGAGCTGAGATTAATGGCTTTAGCCCATAAAGTGGGACCTGCGGCCCACGCCGCACGTGGTACTCCACTCTGAGTAAAAGTAAACTGGATGTGCAAAGGAAATGCCACACTACAGCTTCTACAAGCCATTACAGCAGAGATTTAAACTGACAGCAGATGTGTCAAACACATAGTGTCAAACATTTAGGGACTAAAACACCCTAAAAAGAGATTGTTTAACAGTAAAAGTAAAAGATCAAGATGGAATGACTGGCTTGTTGAGCTGTGAGTAACTATGATGGAAAAAAAACTTGCATATGGTCGCACCAAAAAAGGTTCAAGTGTTCTTGTTTACAACCTTTTTTGATGGTGTTGGTAGAACAGCCATGGATGGAACAGCCTCATGAAAACTGGACAGAGAAAATATTTACTTATCAGAATGTATAATTAAAAGGCAGGAAATCGCTAAGCCCATAAGCTCCTCCTTTGGCAGGGATCATCTTAAAGCTTTAAGTGCCAACATGGCCCTCAATGGCAAATTTAATCAGCGAAAATGGGGAGCATGTGTACGGATTAACACGGACAAAAGTGACAGCTGCTAAGGGCGATGCAAGTTGACAAAAAAGCCAAGGGGAAGAGGGAGAAGACAGGGAGCAAGCAACAGAGGTGAGAGGTGCAGTGCTAACTACACTCTCAGCACGGCATCTTGCAGCGTGCCTTCTAATTGCCACTTTCACCTTTTCATGTCAGAGCCGTTTGTCGTGCGGAGGCTTTACATGCTAAGGGACCTTGCCTTCTATCCACCTCTCTGAACTCAACTGACACCAACTCCTTGCTGTGAACCCCCATGTCCCATCTTAGCCGACCTGCTGCCTCCGCTCTTGGCCCTGTCAAGGCTCATCCGGTCCGCCCACACTAACCGCACTTCTCCCAGAGGCCCGGAGGACAATGACAGCCTACAGGCTGCCTCAGTACCCCCCTTCCTCTCGTCCCCAACCCACACACCCAGCCACTTGCTTGCTTCCCTCTGCGAAGCTGACTCTGCATGGCTTAATTGCTGTCATCTAGCGGGGAACAACTGACCTGCAGGAGAGGTGTATCAGGCAAACAACAACAAGAAAAAGAGTTATTCAGATTAAAATGTTAGCTGCTCTTGCAGTTGTCCAACAGATAATGGGACATGTAGATGTGGGAGGGTAAAAGGTTCTTCATATGCATGACAACCGGTCCTTGCCCACATGTGTGTGAGACCTTCATGAAGCGACAGTCGAGTCTCTCAGAAATTAGCAGGTCAAACATCATCGAGATAAGCTGTCTTCTAAAGATTAATGCCTTCAAGAGATCAAATGTGTCAAGTGAGCTATCATTCCAGGAAGACATTTATCAGATTACAGATGATCAGGTGGGCGATTAGTGTACTGGTGATGCTGAATGGTTGGAACCCCTTGATCTAGACACCTGGTATCTTTAGCCACTTTTTTGGCACCAACAATGTGTTGTTAAGCTAAATATAAAACATGTGCACTGTACTATTTATATGTTCTTTGTTCACATGTTTGAGGGGTGCAATTGACAGCATGTGTTTATATATATCGTACACACACACACACACACACTACAGGCATATAAACAACATGAAACGGGAAATGGGGATGAGGTCTGAACATCATAAACTGATCTGCATTAAATTCATTAGTAAAAGATATTGAATAAAATGCACAAGTAGAGTGATTTTATCCAATCTGGTTACACGCCACTTCACTCCCCAGTGAATTTGCAGCAGCTACTAGCTTTGAGGCTAGGTATGAGGTTAAAGCATGCTCTTTGATGTAAAAGCGAATATGTACTACAATGATGTGAATGCGAGGAACTTCATTTTATCCAGGAGATGACAAATGAAACTCCACTTCAACTAAGTACTCTGAAAAAGAGCGTGCAGCAAGGAAGAGTGTTTGAGTCGATCATACTAGCATTTCAAGGGACTGTTTATTAGTTCCAAAGATCCAATTTCTCTCCTTGACTGAATATAAATCAATTAATTCAGATGAACAATAGCAAAATGTAATGTATATTTTATTCTCTGCATACGAGCGCATACATTTTTTAGCATTCATTTCAGACGGCACAAAGGATGCCATTTTACAGTCCATTCTGAAACTCATTTGGCCATCTATGAATCGTAAATAGGGACACCATCTGATGCTTTATGATGAACAATGAGCATGAAATTAATTCAGCCAGTCTGAATGATTACAATACCTTCAATCAGAGAGAGCTGCATTAGATGGAAAACAGTTATCGCAGGCTGCCCATCTAACAAAACAGAATACAATTGCTTGTGATAAATTAACTCCTCCAAAATCAATCCAGTCAGGTTGAGACCATCTAGAGGTAAATAGTGTTGATTGTATTATGTTTATATTATAGACTTTCCACCATAAAGTGTATGCATTACTGTTTATTCATTTAGTCATCTGTCAAAATGCCCATTAACAACACATTGTTTATTTATATAACGTGTGCCGTCCATTCTTTTTAGGAGTCTTGCCTCCTGAAATATTTCTAGGATGCCCCCCACCACACGTCTTGTAAGCACCTCTAAAAGGTTCACTCTAACAAGTTGGTTGAATTTTCTACTCCATCATCCAAGTAACCCCAATAATAAACCCAACACCGTCTGACCCTAAAAGCACCCACAACGGGTATGTGAGCAACAGAACTGGACCATGAAGCGATAGAAGAAGGTGGCATGGTCTAATAAATCTAATTTTCTTTTACATGCTTTGACCAATGCACTGCTGAGAAACCTTGGGTCCGGGGATTCATACAGATCTTACTTTAAACTGCCTAAACATTTAGGAATGGGATGACAGACATGACACACAGCTCCCCAGATCTCAATCTGAAGGATTGTCTGTGGGATGTGCTGGAAAGACTTGTCCAATCTTTAAAGGCCCCAACCTGCAGATCTAACAGGTTATGCTGCTAAACAGTTGTTGATTATAATTCTTTTCAGTCATATTCAGGTTCACCCACTAGTTAGAACTTTTCCATCTCATTGGGCTTGGAGGAGCATGCTAACTACCAACTCTGTTACTTCAGCAAATAGATGCCCATGTGAGAAGAGAAGGAGGAAAGTCATTCTACCCATCCAGAGAAAGTAAAGCAAATACAGCGTATTTGAGAGTATTACATTATCATCTTGTCAGCACATTCATTTCTCTATAATGCACTCTTCCCTTCAAAGTACTATACATCTAAATACGACGTGAAAATGTTACCAAAAAAAAAAAAAAAAGTAATATCTTTGCTCATCTTAGCCAAGGCAGTTAGGCAGACCATGATATTTTCCTACTTAAATGTCAGAAGGCCATCCAGCGATTAAAATGTCAGACTAATGCAGTGCCTGAGCTGTGCATCCCCCCAAAAAACGATTTGCTCTCATGCAAAAAATGTGCTTCAGCCAGAGGAGAAATATGAGAAAAGGTCCATAAAGACCATGCGTTTGAAAGAGTAATGTATTTTAATCACGATGAAGGTATTTCCAAACATTAATGCCTACACTTGCCTTACATTTGCATAGAACTATACAACATATGCTACACAATCCATTACAGTATGTGTTCTTATAAGGTGACATCATTTAATATATAACAAAAAATTGCAAAAAGAGTGATTGTTTGCTATTACAAATTGGAGCGACTGCTTGCAGCATGCATGCAATTTCATGCGCATGGCACTTGTAATTCTGCAATCCTGAAATATGGTTCAAAGAGCTTAGCAAGCAGGGCCAGCATGCCTCGCTACACTCCTAATTGTAAACTTCCCATAGGGTCTAATCAAACACTTGCAACTGTGACCTCAAGGCTGGCGTTGTATTTTTTCTATTCTGCTCCTTTAAACAATAAGTTACGCACGTGGACTAAGCATGGCCTTAGCCATTAATGACTAATACATGAGTCAAACCGCACATGTTCACAGTTTTAGCAACGCATCAAGCATGTTTCATTGGATTTAGTCATACAGGATGTACATATAGCCTTGGTTTTATTCATATAAGGCTGCTGCAGATGAAAGGGTTGAACAGAGGCAGACTCTCTGTGTTGATGACAATTTAGCAATTTGGTAGCATCTCTTCCTACAATCTTAAATAAACACATCATTTCTAACTTGCAATAACAAAGCAATTACTTCCAGCAATGGATTTTCATAAAATAAGACATATTTATACTATCATGATAATTTAGCAATAGATTATTAATGTTAGCTTCTTAAATCAGTGCTAACAGTTTATGGTTTCAGCCATAAAGTTTATGTGAAGCCCACATATCCTTTTATAAAAATAAGTGTTTGCTAAAGAGAGTAACGCCTGACCTAAAGATAAAAGATCCAGCCAATTTTCTTTGATCAACACAAGTGCTGAAAGCTGATGTTTTCTTGCCGTATCTACTGCCTTTCTTATTTGATACTACATACCAGTCAATTAAAAGCTTTGTTAGATCTAGAGAAGACATATGTTGGACGCTACCTTGTTAGAAAGCCAGTGTTGCTGTTCAATTAAGTAGAAGTAAATGCCCAGTCTCCTAAGCCATTTGTGCCAGTTACAGATGTGAATCATAATATAGCTTCACACATTCAGCATTTCTGTTGCGGTTTCAAAAAAAGTCTTGACAAACTTCAACAGCAGCGGCAAACAGTGGTTGCATGGTGGCAAGAGCCTAGAACACATACTGAAAGTATACTTACGATCATAGTAACATGGTTTAAGAAATGAGCTAACCATTCTTTCTGGAGGATCTTAATACAAATCAAAATGTACATATCAATGCTGCAAATTCTGCAAATTGCAAAGCAAAAGCTGTTGACATGAGTTTTTAAAAATTATTTTTATAGAAAACATAGTGAAGGACCTCATTAAAGTTTCATGTTAACATGGCCAAACAGAAATCATTACAACCAGGTTGATATTATGCAAAAAGAGCGTTCATGAAACCAACAGTCGATGCCACCAGACAGGTTCACGATGCCATATTTTACAATGTGTAGTCAGCCTAATGATAGCAAAAGAGAAGTCACAAGTTACTCAAAAATAACTGAAACATAGCTGGAAATCAGCAAAAACATTCAGGTCATAATGGACCTTTGGAGAAAAATATTTTGTGTACGATCTCAAGAGTATCATATCAACATTGAAGTATGGGAGTGGGAGCATCATGATATGGTGCTTTTATTTTTCATTATTTTTACTGTCAGTATTTTTTACTTTTACTATTTTTACTGTTTGTTTTGATCTATGAATGCACACACATGTGTAAAAGTATATACGTGCACTAAGTACTAGAAATAATAACAAACAAAAAAGAAAATCTGACTACTGGCTTCTCCTCACGGTTTATGTAAATGTAAATGGACAAAAGGTAAGAGACTCGCATGGTGTTCTTTCCCCCGCCTTGGCCTGACATTAACCTAAATATATTGAGGTTGCTCTTCTAGCATGTAAAGTGAGCCATTTGCATTGAATATATGCAAATCGTTTGCAATTAACTTGTGATCTGTACATGCGCCCTTTACTTGTTTCATTATACAGCCATATCATATCCGTAATGAAAAGGGTACATATGAAATCACCAAGCAAAGATAATGTTATACTTAGAGGAGACAATATTATCACAGCAAAAGAGTAAAATAATACACAAATTACTTTCTATAAAAAAAAAAAAAAAAAAAGAAAGAAGAACAGCAATGCAATTTTACCCTTAGTGACTATTCTGCCAACATTTCTCATTAAAAATAAATAAAGTAAATAATGAATGTTTGGGAGAATGCCAGATTGCTATGCAGAAATAGTGCCAATAGTGCTTGGCCCATAGTAATAGTAACCATAGCCTGAGCAACAACATAAGCATGAGAGATTAGTGTTAAAAATGTGGGAGCCAGCTGATATAAAAAATGACTGATTGGATGTTGTCCAAGGATATACTGTGCGGTTTCAATCATAAAAAACAGACACACTGAGCTTTCCAAATGGTTAATTCTGCCACATGTTTTGCCCAGACGAGAATGATAACACCTGGATAGATACAGATGTTTCAGCAGTCATGGTGGTTCATTATATTTAAAATCAAATATGGAGTATTTGTGTATTAAAGGAATGCTGATGGACCAAAAAAAACCCTGAAAATCTAAAATCTAAAATCCTGATCCACCAAGTCAAATCTGACAGAAATGGAAGCTTATAGCATCAAGCAAACTGCATCACAAACTTTGGTCAAACTGCTCAAAAGTTTAGTAATATCAAAAGCTTACAGGGGTACTGACATCGTATAACATCCTGTTAACTTTTTAAATGATTAAAGTATATTATATATGGATGCCACATTATTGGATGAAAATGATCAACCTACAAAGGGCTTAATTTGAAGCCACTAAGAAATTTAAACTGAAAAACTGATGCAGCAGGTGAGTCCAATTTGCTGAAATGTCATTGTAGCAACTCAAACTGATACTCAGTAGTTTGTATGGCCCCCATGTGCTTATATGCATGCCTGTCAATGTTGGGCCGTTCAAAGCAGTCAAAAAGAAGAGGAGGGAAAAAAAATGTCTGTAGCCTCCACCTGCAGAACCAGTCCTGTTTTTGGGGTCGTCTCATTGTTGCCCCTTTAGGGCAGCTGTTGTTGTTTCTTTAACACCAAAACAACTGCACTGATTAACAACCCCCTCTACTACTTAACTGACCAGATCAATATCCCAGAAGTTTAACTGACTTGATACAATACTCTGATAAAAAAGTGTTCCATTAATTCTACTGAGCAGTGTATATACGAAAAAAAAAACAAAACAAAGAATAACAAACACACACACACACACACACACACACACACACACATATATATATATATATATATATGCACATTTTTGTTACTTAAGTTGATGTGGTTTGTGTGATAACGTACCATTTTTTTGTTCATCAATATATACATTATCCAACATGACAAATCAAATGGATATTGGGAAGTTTTGGATATTAATTACAACCCTTTGTTATGAATGTCACTGAAATACACTTCTCCAGCTTGACAGGTGTCCTTCTATGATACCTTTGAGTTGAGTTAATTGAACATAATTAGGAAAGACAATGCTCTATATACGGTCTCAAAGCTCATACTGTATCTTAAGAAAAAAAAAAAAAGCCCATGAGTTTGAGAGTATTGTCAGTACATCTGTGAGACAGGAGTCCATGAAGTCACAGATCTAAAAAAAAAAAAAAGTAAATTTCTGCTGCACTGACAGTGCCCAAGAGCACAGAAGCCTCCATTATTCTAAAAAAAAAATTGAACCACTCACAGTCTTCCTAGATCTGCCCACACAAACTGAGTAATCAGGGACAAAGGGAACACAGGTAACCAAGAGTCAGGCCTTTGAGGTAAAGTGGCCAGTTGCCACTCCCCACGAATCTGCACGTGACAGCCCAGTAGGACTCTGCCAGATGCCACTCAGCCCATGAGAAGCCAAATCCTATTTTTCCACAATTCCCAAGGTGCGTGGAAAAATCCGGCCCTTTGCATCAAAATCCCTGCAGTCAAACCCAGCGGTGCTGTGGGGATGTTTTTTTTTCTGTGACAAGGACTGTGAGGATAGAAGGAAGGAAAGAAAAAATATACAGCGATCTTGAATGAAAACCATTTCCAGGATCTCAGGCTGGAGCCAAGGTTTTTATTTCAACAAGACAGCGACCCGGAGCACACCACCAATAAAACAAAGGAGTCGCCTTGGGAAAACTCCAAACCTGAACCCAACAGAGCATGTCTGGAGAGACTGGAATATGGCTGGTGCACAGATGCTTTCCATCCAAACTAACTGAGCTTGAACAAACAGAACAAGAAGATTCTTTAACCGAGTGCTATTGAAGGGAATGAATACTTGGGGTGTATTGGGATATTTCAGTGTTTGATTTTTCATAAATGCACAAAACACACCACAGATGTTTCTGCTTTGTCGCTGCAGAATAGTGTGTATGGATCAATAAAGATAAATGTACTGAATCCATGTTAAGATGCGTTTGAAACAAATTGTGGAACATTTCAAGAAGTCTGAAAACTTTCTGGATGCACTTCGCATGCAGTTGAGTATAGTAAGCTTTTGGACCATCATGATAAATGATGAATGAAACACAGCACTGCGAATAAAAAACCTGGAAAGCGCTTGAGAGGAATTAGTATATTTTAAAAGCACCCATGCTGTGGTTTCTAAATCTATAAAAACGCTGTTTAATTTCCAAAATGCACCACTTATGACAACATTAGACAACTTCACTTAGTCAAAATGTGTTAAGAAAAAAGAAGGCTTTGAAGTTTAGGAGTTCATCCTTGAAACAAAACAGTATGAAAATAAGTCATGCATAATGCATTGTAGCCTTTTTTATCTTGAAACCCTGCCCAAGGCACATGAAAAGAAGTTTGAGAGAGAGGTAAGGAGAGAAGCTTGCTAAGAGAGCAGTGTCAGGGCCATCCTCGTAATGTAATGGTGGACGCTGGCTTTCTGATTTCCCTGGGGTATAAAAGCTATCATATTGGCCCCGGCTGTCTTTCAAGTTGCCGCTGCAGCTTGATTTGGTGGACCACTTGCAAGTGCAGCGCAGGCTTAGAGCAAAACAACTCTGAATTACTCAGAAAAGGTTGTGATGCACACTGTGGTAAACAATCTGTGCTTAGCAGAACTAATGGTTTCAATTATTTCCTTCTAGTGTTTGGTATTCTTGCTAATGTAGCTCATGTACTGGGCTCAGGGACGTGCAGACCTTATGTGTCCTGACGGATCGTTTCTGCTCATGGTTGAAAGTGGTTCGGTTACACTGACGGGCACTTAAACCAACATATTCAATGCAAATGTGCAAATGAATAGTGCTGCGTGTATTAATACAAACAACGGACGTGTGAAATTCTAAATGTTACGCATTTCATAATTAAAGCCGTATTTTGACCAACAGAAAAAAGATTGTTAAAAAATAGCCCAGCTTCTCTTCAGCGCAAATCTAGTCGAAGAGCCAGAATATATCTGGTTAGCTTCTATGCAGAGTAGAAGAATTTGAAAACACAAAATTACTACAAAAAAAAAATGTGAAAAAATGTATGAAAGTGACTATTCTTTTCATTGTGAAGCACAGCACAGCACAGCACAGAACAACACAACAAAATCCAACCTCTGCGTTTCAGCCAAACAAACACGTGCTGCAGGGGGCAGCTATTGAAAGCGCCCGAAAAAGTGCTCAAAGTTACCTCAGGACAACCTACTGCTCTGGGATTTGAAACCACGACCTTTCAATCCTGGGGCCAACTCCCTAACCACTCGGCCACCGCTGCCCCAATAAACATGTTAGGTGATATCTACAAGACTCAATTACGCTTTTTCTATAATTGTCTGGTGACAATTGGTGAAGCCATTTCTCAGGTGGTTTGGTATCACAAGCATGTGTCAGATTCAGGTAGGAGGTGTGGTAGGGATGTGGAAGGTGATCAAATTTACAACATGACTTTTATAATGTTAGAAGAGTAGAATATATGGGAACTAATGGGTCTAAAACAAGCTGCAAGTGACAGAATTGGGCCCTATTTGGGCCACAGAAAGCCTTCTCTAGAGGAGAGGACAAAACATGACATGAAATTTTCCAGTCGGCTGAACAATTATTGCCAATCTTGGTAAAAATGGGGCGAACACGTTATGAAAAATGTCTCATGCTAAAATATGAGATCTCTTTTCACCACTCCTAAATGCAGTCTCATGTCCTATAAGGTCCTATTTGTTCTTTTTGGACTGGGACTCACCAGATGATTATAACAGGGCCTAGGTCAGAGGACCGCCATGGTCAGGGAAAAATCGTAATAATGTGCTCTCTAAGAATCATTCGTGATTATTTGAACATTTATCCTGAAGGAACATTGTGGTGTTCTCTCCATTTTACAGAAAAAATGGGATTTATTCCCAGGCCAGGAGGCCCTGGAACCTTTCTCTGTGGACTTTACATGTCCTCTCTGCATCTGTGTTTGTTTTTCCCACAGACAAAGACATGCATGTCCAATGAACTGGAGATGCTAAAGGTGTGAGTGTGTTTGTCTGTATGTATGCCCCGTGATGAACTGTGGACCTGTCCAGCTTGTTTCTTTGCCATTGACCCTGTGGAAGTTAGGATAGGCCCAAGCACATCACATTACCCTACTCCAGATAAGTGACTGGGAGTGAAATTTTATTTGATCTTTTCAAAAAAATCTGCACGCTTTAAATAACTATGAGGTAGATATTTGTAAATGCCTTCACCAAAATGGTTTGAGATTCTAAATATTATCTGGAAACAACATAATACTCCTAGAAACATTTTCAAAGACATAAGCCCTTAAACATCAAAGATCTCGTGTTATAAAAAGGGAGAAAAACAGCTTGATCAACCCTTCTTGACCTTTACTAATCAGTCTACCTCAGTCTGTGGGTAGATGCATCTGCTTATTATGTGAAGTTCATGCACCTCTGAAGCTTGAGTTGACCTTCAGCATTGTGTTTAGAGATTGCTATCGCGATTTTAAGGACACGACCTAGGTCTGTAACTTTCTTTGGTATTTTCGCACACACCCTACATCCATTACACATATCTGAAAATAATCAAAAGTAGATTAAAGCAAGTAGCCACAAGAACAAGGGCAGTGTCGGCCTACTTTCTGATGCTAATGACACATGGCACGGACAGCATTACCTAGATTCATAGCCAAATTTATTCTATTCATTTTGTTGACCTTACTGAAGGAGGATAAGCCACTATGTGATTCACAGTTGGTCGCGGCTGGGACGAATCACTGGCCTGCTGCTTATTAAAACTGATCCTTTAAATCTCTAACGGCCTTGCTGGACTCATTACAATGCCATTTTAATAAAGCTGTCATGCTTTGTGTTCTACAATGGACGCAGAGGTTTTTTTAACCAAACATTTACACCCTCTACAGTATTAAAGGGGTCAATGGAGTTAATCAGCTGGCTGTTGCATTTATATTGTGCCTGAGT
Organism: Hepsetus odoe; assembly: GCA_017165825.1. NCBI lineage: Eukaryota > Metazoa > Chordata > Actinopteri > Characiformes > Hepsetidae > Hepsetus > Hepsetus odoe. The sequence continues at coordinate 18,529,242 of CM029379.1, read as the reverse complement.
GTATGCATCTGTGGGTATATTCCAATCTAGCCCCAGCCAAGGGGGACAGAAATCAGGCCTGGCCAAAACTGCCTGTTGCATATGTTTATGACTGCAAAAAATGGCAGATAAGACTTTAGACAGATGTTCTCTTGCCAGAAGCCAATGCAGCTGTCTTGATAAAATACCCCGGATACTTCATAACTCTATGAATTAATCATACAGTGTATGAAATATAGAGCAAAATGGGAATAAAAAGGTTGTGCAAGTCTTGTGGGATCTGCAAAAGGAAAAAGTTTGCTTATTTCATTTACTTTTAGGTAGATTTGCTTGGATATACATAGTCATACAGTTTGTATGAACTCTAGCCATTAATGGGCTTATAAAACATGCATTTTATTTAATTCCCAGCGGTCCATGTCTGACATTTATGTTTCATTATTCCAAAAAAGAAAAAGAACCTTTTTTTATTTGACCATTTTCCAACCTCTCGTTATCTTTTAAAATCAAAATGACTGCTTTTGCTTTAAGACTGAAACGTACTGTACAAAACCTCATTCAAAAGGCAGCCTAGGCTAAAAATCTCAACATGAATATCTCAACATGAATTCAGGGATTTGCAGTTTAGTATCAGTACTTCATTATGTTTTATACATTAGTTTTACATGACATGTGTTTAATAAGAAAAGAGGCCCCTAATACCTTAAAAAAGGGCTATTTTAAAAGCTATACATTGGAATATGTCGCTTGCCATGTTTTATGTAATGATCTTTAGGAAAACATGCCCCACTCTAAGAGGTCTGACCAAATTCAGGATGATCTGTGTGTTTATGTCCAATATTATTTTACAAAACAACATATGACAAATAGCAAAATATGGGCAGCAGTGGCCTAGTGGTTTGTCAGTTGGCCCCATTATCAGAAGGTCATGGGTTCGAATCCCAGACCAGTAGGCTGCCCTGGTGTACCCTTGAGCAAGGTACCGTCCCTGTCACTGCTCCCCGGCTGCTTTCAATAACTGCCCCCTGCTGCACGCGATCTTGTGCGTATGGGTAAAATGCAGAGGTGTCATTTCTTTGTAGTTCACGGTGTGCTGTGCCGTGTACTTGCAAAGGCAAGAATAGTCACTTTCACTTTTTTCATAATACACATATGCATTATATAAAAGTACCCTTCAACATAAGTCTAAAGAAGAGGGGCTTAAAAATAAGTAGAAACAACTTGTGAAGAGAAGTAAGATGACTTCATAACAGGACAAGTGTCAAGCCAAAATAATGTGGACTTTTCCCCATTTTATACAATTCCTAAACTAAACACTTTGATAAAACACACAAATGATGGTTATGAATAGATAACCATATCTTGGTTCCTGTACTCTTCTAGCTTTCAGTAAGCCACTCAGCACCTGTTACAGTTGTGTTGGAAGCTGAGATAAAGCACAAATGGGGATAACTGAGGGTCTCCGAGGGCTTGATTGGAAAAGATTGCCTAAGACAATGCGGCAGCAGGAAGCTGGCATTTGGAAATGCTGAAAAGGTTTCTTGCTAACCTGGCCACATGTCTGGAGAGGTTTTTAGTGCTATTGAAACTCCCTGTCAGTCACTTGAAAGTGAATTAGGGGAAAAGGTAAGTGCTCAGAGCAATTTCGACAACAGGCCAGAAAGCCATGAGTGGCTAAAGCTGAGGGAAATAATCATCATGATCTAGGGCTGAACACCTGTGTAGCACATCTCAAGTGTGATTTACCTTGACGGCTGAAATTAGTGTTTACAATTCACAATTTTTATTATTATTTTTTTTTTTTTTACAAAAGTTGCTGTTTACTGTGCTGCTGTCTGCTGCTTATAATGCTTGTCCACATTTGATTAATATATATTTCAAGGAACAAACTTTTTGACTAATTTCCACATAAAATCCACAGCCAAAGATTTCAATCTTCTCCAGATCCCCTTCACAGCCTGCACCTTTAAAAGAGTCTATGAGCAGTGTGAATCATTGAGATATATGACACATATGACATATATGCTCATTGGGTGGAACATAAAGCCACTGCTGCTCTAACATGAGTATGTTACTTTGTTATAACAAAGAGTCCTTGGGCAAGGCTGGTAAAGTTGTTTTTGCATGCTCTTGTAAGATAAAATTGTAAGTGGCTCTGTAAGTGTCTTCGCCTCTGGCAAAATGCATAAATGCAAATGTAAAAATTAGATTGGAAATTTGCATTCACCTTACTCATGTTAAGTTATTTACGCAGTGCTTGTTTTCATCACAAAACAGCTTTACAGAATCTGGGTAGAGGCAAAGAAAAACTCCCTAAAGCTGGAAAGAAACCTTGAGAGGAACCTAGACTCCGAACGGAAACATATCTAACACTTAACAAAGAAAGTGGAATATTTCTTGGATGTCGTCTGATATTGAACTGAAGCAGAGCAACAAATGAAACCACTGATGCCCAGTGCAGTCTAAACTTAGGTCCATTTGTATCTGTAGTCAAAAATGAATTAATCCAAATCTAAAAGGTAAAATGATCAGCCTCTGTTCGAGTTTGCGTTTAGTTTTTGTTAGCTTTGGTTCGTGGGGTAGTCAGCACATTATGGAAATGTTTTCATTTTTATGTTCAAATTCAGCTTCACCAACTGTACCATGCACTCGCATGAAATTATTGGTACTGAAAATAAAGTAATACATACAAAATAAAAATGTATTTTTAGGATGAATAAACTGTTATTAATGATTATTAACTTTTGAAAGAATTCAACAGTTTTTAATTATATGCATGTTTAAAAGTGCCGCCCCCAAAATTCAAACCATATAATTTGTTAAATAATATAGTGGTCAAATGCTTCCATTTTACAGCTTTACGCTGGAAAGTGTGTTGACCTCTTTTGCCACCTGGATGCTGCTGGAACTGCTTTCACCTCCACTGGTCATAAGTGATGACTTGTATTTAATGACTTGTATTTTACAACTTGTATTTTCAGTGAACACATTAGACAAAAGTATAATCTCTTTTACTAGCAAACCGAAACATGTTCTGTATCAAAACAGTGGCAGTAGTGGCCTAGTGGTTTGGGACAAGGCCCCGGAACAGAAGATCATGGGTTCGAATCCCAGACCCTGAGGCACCCTTGAGCAAGGTACCGTCCCCATCACTGCTCCCCGGGTGCTTTCGATAGCTACCCCCCTTCTGCACGTGTGTGTATGTGTTAAAAGTAGATACTGCATTTCACTGGGATTCACTGTGTTGTGCTGTGTTAGAATCTGCAATTTAGACTGAATTTTTCTGAAGCTCTGTGTGAGAATTAATATCAAATTTTCTAGTACAATTTATATGACTCTAAAGGCTGTTGTATTCATAAGGTAAAAACTTGCTGTTGCCAGCCAGAATACATATGGCACTCTTGCAGACTAAAACATAGGTCCTTCCCATCCTGTCTTTCTAAACAGATTCACCTTATTTTTCATAAATCACAGAAAATGGCAGGTGTGGACTGAAATATCCCCATGATGCTGCTGAAGTCTAAATGGCCTTAACATTGCTGCAGTCAAAAACCTCAAACTCCCAAAAACAACAACAAAAAAAAACCAAAAACATAATGGCACGCTGTGCAAGAACACAACATTTCAATAATAGACCAACGTCAAAGTAATCAAAATGCCCAATTTCCTAAAACTCACATACTGTGCAAAATCCTCTGCAATCAGAAGCAATGTGAATTATTTTGACCTTCAGTGAAAATTAGCCAGGCAATCATGAGATGCGTGACCTTAAGCCAGGGTCTAATAAACTGAACAGAACTGAAGAGAGAAGACTACATAAATAACCCTGGATACAACGCAGATACTTTTGGGTTACTGCCGGCTCCGGCTCAAGACATTTCCTAATGGCCTCCTAGTAAGGATAATTTGACAGTTACACTGCCAATACCGGATCACAGCAAACTGCCCCAACACCATTTATCAAAACTGAAGCATCTTCATCCTTCCAGCAACTTCTGAAAGCATATTTTCCCTAAGTCTGCAACACGTCGTGTTTTGCTATAATGCAGATTAATTCCTGGCTTCTTGGAGTGACTCAGTGACTAGGGCCTTGCCAAAAAAATTTAATCACAGTTTTTTGGGGGGTGTTTTTGCCATCTTGCAAGTGGCAACCTGGTGCCATCGTTATGCCACAATCAGTACAGCGAGAAACTGCAAATGGCGAATAAAATAAGAAAGTAATGACCTTGAGAGATCGTGAGCGTGAGGGACTCTAGGTGGCTGGGAGATGCTAACGAAGGCATTATTGTTATTTTGTATAGGGAAAGAGATGCATTGAAATGACCATAACATCAAAGGATCCAAGCCCAGCTAAAAGCAGCGACGTAAAGTACAAATCCAGCAAGGGCAGAAGGGAGAAAAGATGCACCTATACTGAATTTATTCTTGGATCATCTTTTTTCTTTTCTTTCTTTTCTTGGTTTCTGTATGAAGGTCCCGGCGCACTGGGACAGAGGGAGCATCGTGTGTTTTATACGCTTTGACTTATCGATTTCAGAGCTGACAACCTGTGGCAAATTTCAACCTGTGGGAAGTTACAGTCTATGAAGATAACTCGAAATCACACCAAATTAAGAATTTGAACGGGCTAGATTTTATTAAAGCGTCATTAAACATAGAAATATTTAAATACTTGCCTATACCCACATAAAACATACTACCATGCAACTACTTTGTCAGAGTCACTGATGTGTTGAGAATGGTCCACCACTCATCAGATATATAGTCATTTGAAAAAAGTAGGACGTCCTGATCATGTTTTTATTGATCTCTGGAAAAGAAAGTTATTGATTTGCAGGTAAATAACAAAAATAAACCTTGATTTATTCATTAAACAAAAGAGATCAACAAAAATGTGCATTCTAACTGAAATAACCAGAGTGAGGCGCTTCTTCTTACTTCTCTGACATCGGTCTGAGGAAAGTTTAAACCACTCCTCAATGCAGAATTATTTAAGCTGTGAGATGTTGGAGGTTATTCTTGCATGTACGGCCCGTTTCAAGTCACCCCTCAGCATCTCAATGGGATTAAGATCTGAGCTTTTACTCGGCCACTCCAGGACTCTCTATATCTTAGTTTTCAGCCAGTCCTTACTGGATTTACTGGTATATTCTGGGTTATTGTCGTGTTGCAGGATGCAGTTCCGCTTCAGCTTTAATGCTCTTACAGATGGTCTCACTTGTTCCTCAAGCACCCTCTGCTACACGATGGAATTCATAGTGGATTCTATGATGGTCAGCTGGCCAGGTCCTGCTGCAGTAAAGCATCTCCAAACTGTGACACTTCCACCTCCATGCTTCACAGTTGGTATGAGCTGCTTTTCCTGGAATGCTGTTCTGAATGCAAGTTAAGTTGTACAGTCTCTTTCTGATTGTAGAGGTACTATCAAATCAACAGTAGCAAAAGCCTGCTGTAGGTCCTGCGATGACTTATTAGGGTTTTTGGATACTTCTTTTAGCATCTTGCTGTGTGCTCTCGGGGTGAACTTGCTTGGACGACCAGACGTGGGCATGCTGGCAGTTGTTTTGGATGTCCTCCACTTGTAGACTATTTTCCGAACAGTGGAATGGCTGATTGCAGATTCTTTTGAGACCTTTTTAAATCCCTTACCAGACTTATAAGCTGCTACAATCTTCTTTCTGAAGGCCTCAGACAGTTCTTTGATCTCACCATGGTGTTCACTCACCTCAAAAGTCAGGAGCACACCAGACTAAATGTCTGAGGTTTAAATAGCGCAAACCTTCAAAATGCTGAATAACAATGTTCTAATCATGTGCACCCAATGTGCTACTCCTATGTGTGATTTGAGCCATTTTAATTAGGAATAAAGGTGGGAGTGTCCTAATTTATCCCTCACCTGAAATCGTATTTTTGTAGAATTACATTTTTTAAAAGTCTTTTCTTCAGTATTAATGATTTCTTCAGAGATATATTACTTGAATCTCCCTGTATTGTTAAAATTGAGATTAAAGTGAAAGTGACTATTCTTGTCATTGCGAGGTCACAGCACAGCACACAGTGAACCACAACAAAATTGGTCCTCTGCATTCAACCCACACACACACACACACACAAAACACCGAGCAGCAGGGGGCAGCTGTGAAAGGGCCCGGGGAGCAGTGACTGGGACGGTACCTTGCTCAAGGGTACCTCAGGGCAACCTACTGGTAAGGGGTTTGAACCCACAATCTTCCAATCCTGTGGCCAACTCCCTAACAAAAACACATAGGCTTTCATATGGTGTCGTAATTTTTTCACCTGACTGTATGGTCTACAAGAGCGCTACGGTCAGAAATGAAACAACAATCGATGAAGCAGGGGACAGCTGACAAAACCATAGAATGGGGGTGGGGGGAGGTAAACAGTGTTTCCAATCTAGTGGCAAGTCAGAGTAAACACAAGTCTGGAGTTTCTAAAAAATAGCCAGTGTGTGGAAGAACAAAGTGGTTTTTCTTATAAAATTACCAGTGAGTGAAAGCACATCACTGGTATTTCTAACGAAGCTGCAAGTAATACAGTTGTCTCCTGTAATATACTGGATGGGAAGTGAATGTCTGCTGTGCTCCCTTTCAGTGAATGGTTAGCCATTGTGGAATTGTGATGATAGTGACAATTGTTAAATGAATTAAAAACTAAAACAAACGACTGTCAAAGTTTAAGAACACAATCTACCAAACATCCTCACATTCACCGAAGTCAGTGAAGTGGAAAAAGACTTGTATGTTCCCTCACAGTGAAGTAATCAAACAAAGATATATCGACCCAAGATCCCAAAGAGACAAAAAGGAAAAAGACAATAGTTCTGTTTGCACTTCTACGTAAGATACAGTACGGCTCCATAAGCCATATCCTCATTAATTAATTAGAGTAACTTCCCCATTCCAGGATTAAAACTTAATTAATCATGCATTCCCAAGGTATTGAGACAAGGCAACAACCAAGTTACAATCAAGAAATGCCAAAGCCGTAGAGAAATTAATCATTTTGCTCCACCAGTTTTTATCTAGTGTGCTTCAAACTTATTAGGTCTGCAAAATGTGATAGAACAGCAATGGAATTAAAACCTTTATGCAAATATCAGCCTGAGTGTCAATGAATATTCATGTCTTTGCTTTATAGGGATAATGAGAAAAGTCCCTCTGTAACTGGAAGACTAAAAATTTCAATGAATCATACCTAACTTTCTATGCATGGGTGTATGATTAATTGCCATAAAATACAGCAACAGTGTAGGCTAATATATCAATTAGAAGAAAAAGCCATATAGCCTTTTAGTGAAATATTATATGGCTGATGCACACAATCAAGGGTTACATTATCACTACTTGTAGGGCTATTTTCTTGTCAATGTACAAAACAAAAGGGCAAATTATTTGCAAACTCCTGTAATCAGTCCTGATTTAATGTCCTCCTTTAACCTGAAAGTCTTCCAAGGCCTTCCAACATTGTTGAAAAGGTCCTTTTTTAAAGCATATTTGCCATATTAATGAAATCCAAACTGCCTGTCACGGGTGAGGTGTATTTTGGGCACGATAGAGGGCGCTCTGTTCTGACTGAGCACACCTGAGCTAATGAAGGCACAGGTGTGCCTCATTGCGGCTGACTATTTAAGCCCCAATGAGTCAGAACAGAGCGGGGCTCATTTTTTAGGCTCTGCCTACATGCAATGGTGGTTTTGGTCTTTGGTAATCTTGGTATCACTTGGTTTAGGCTGCAGTACCTTAGTTTGGGTTAGAACTGCAGTCCTTGGACCTTGTTTTATAAATATAGTTAATAAACTTATGATCCAAACTCCTGGCTCAGCGTCGGCGTCCTTCCCACACCCCGCCACCGTTACACTGCCACATTTGAAAAACAAACACTTGACATTATCATTCTAGTAATGCATCTCACACACACATAGTGTGCAAAAGTTTTAGGCAGGTGTGGAAAAAATGCTGTGAACAAAGAATGCTTTCAGAAATGGAAGTGTTAATCATTTATTTTCAACAAAATGCAATCAACAAAATGCAGTGAATGAACAAAAGAGAAATCTAAATCAAATCAATATTTGGTGTGACCACCCTTTGCCTTCAAAACAGCATCAGTTCTTCTAGGTACACCTGCACACAGTTTTTGAAGGAACTCGGCTGGTAGGTCATTCCAAATATCTTGGAGAACTAACCACAGATCTTCTGTGGATGTAGGCTTCCTCACATCCTTCTGTCTCTTCATGTGATCCAGACACACTGGATGATGTTGAGATCAGGGCTCTGTGGGGGCCAGAAGAACTGATGCTGGTTTGAAGGCAAAAGGCAGTAACACCAAATATTGATTCGATTTAGATTTTTCTTTTGTTCGCTCACTTTGCATTTTGTAAATTGATAAAAATAAACAATCATTATTTATATTTCTGTTTTATTATTATAAATTTTATTTATATTTTCTTTTGTTTACAGCATTTTTTCCACACCTGCCTAAAACTTTTGCACAGTACTGTATGTATATATANACGGACATATGACGCAACATAAATGCCGTGGAAAAAATGGACAAAAGGAAAGAAAAAAAAAAAAAACACTTAGTTTGACTGGTAACATAATTCTTGGGTATAAACCATGCAGCAAAAAAAAGGTACCAACCAAGAGAGAGAGTTCACCCAACCTTATCACCTTTTTACTACCTTGTCTTCCACCGGCAGGAGTATGCAAAGCCATGCTGCTACATCCGAAGAAATCGCGAACAATATAGAGCGACAATACGATATACTGAACTCTACTGCTTTCATAATGCTTATGTTGAGTCACTTTCCTTCAGAGCTGGCTTAATGTGCTTTCTTTACTACATCGTTCATAAAGGGAAGACTAACTTTATCCTTATTCCTCCTAATTTATTAGTAGATTTATTATAATACATGATTAATAATTTTGTCATATATGTGTATATATATATATACACAGTACTGTGCAAAAATGCTTTCAGAAATATAAATAATGATTGTTTATATTGATCAATTTACAAAATGCAAAGTGAGCAAACAAAAGAAAAATCTAAATATAAGACATTGCATTTGGGAGATTCCTACTGCTACAGAGAATCCTTCATTAAAATGTCCAGAATCTGATTTTTAAATATATTTTTGCTGCTTGTGAATGTGATCTCTTTAGGAAAGAAAAAAAAAAAAAACATTTACTTTTTTGGCATATTTGTTATTCCTTGGCACTGAAACTAATTGGGTCTTGAATGCACAGACGCTGTAAATGTAATTAATTGTGTAAGTAATGATTCTGCATTACACAATGTCAGTTTCATATAATTAGCAGTAGTTACTCCTGTCATCTAAAAGTTAGTATTAATAATAAAAATGTACAAATAGCAAGCCTTTTTAAAAAAAGGCCTCCCAAGCTGAAGCTTCAGTGTAATCCATACATCGCTCCGGGCCGCAGAGTCCAGTCCCACAATTGAATTAAAGATTCCGACAGTGTTGCAATAGTTGCAGTCTGGGCTGATCCCTAGTTGATGAGCTAGATCTCTAAGCTCAAGAAACAGTCGCTCCCAGCCACTCACCCAACACATACCGCCTAATACACAACTCCTCAGCTGCTGTACTCACCATGCCGAGAAGCTCTTGAAAGATTATTGTGTCTCGCTGCAGCACAAATATTCCCTCCTGCAGATCCCTGGGGGTCACGGGCAGGCCCTGGCTCTAAACCCTCAGTGCCCCAGAGCTCAGAGAGGAGTCGGCTAATCAGCAGCCCAGTGAGGTGCTCTGACGCTGGGGTCGCAAAGGCTACCCTCAACCCCTTTCCTCCTTCTTTCCTCAGCAGCTAGCTTCAGTTCTGATATACCACTTGCTCAATCACTAGGACTACCAGAGAGTCAGTGGAAGCAGCCCATTTATTTGTTGCTGTTCATGTAAGGGTTTTTTTTTTTTTTTCCACTCGTCATGGATAACGCTCCCATAACGGGCCCCAGCTGGCCAACTGTTATTTGGCCGCCAAATTTGTTCCTTGTGAGGAATTGCAATAAACAACACCTCGCAAATTACCCCTTCCAAATAAAAAGGTTAGTCCTTTAGTTTAGTGCTTGACTTGAAAAGCCTTTATAATAATTGGGGACATTGTAATACCACCTTACGTCCTGCGATGTAAGCATGCCACCAAATTTATGGACACACATGCATCCACCAAACTGTCGCAAAACCATAAGATCCCAATAAAGCAAGCCGAAAAACTATGCAGTAATTACACACTGATAAAAGCGGATCATATTCAGAGCCCGGGACCTAACGATTGACGAAGGCAAACGGAAAAAAAAAACTAGACACTGCATTCTGTTAACCTGCTGCCATGACCCAGCAGACATATGATCACCTACATAATTGGAGGAAAGTATGTCTGGGCAAACTAGCCTCATTCTTATTCTCCCACTCCTGCTACCCCAGGCTGCGCTCTTAGCATGTCACATGCCGTGGAATATAGGAGTAAATTATTTATCCTTACACTGGCTGATAAATATAGAAACCATTAAAATGCTATCTGCAAAAAAGAAAAATGATTACACCATATAAAGAAGGAATACAAAAAAAGAGAGAGCTGGGGAAACATTATTTCTGAGTCAGAGTTATTTTGATACTTTTTTCTTTGGGTGAACATGTTGACATCTAAGCAATCGGATGTGACAAGCCTTTGTGTGCGCCTTTGTAAGTCAGAAATAGCATCAGAGGTTGTCAGGTATAGATGGAAAAAAAATATTGCTGTTTAAAGTCCAATAAAATGTGTATATTATTAACAGGTCTGATTCGTGGGGTAAAGTAATTTAAAGAGTAATACAAGGCATGCTCTAAATCTCTCATCGCCTTCCTCTCTGCCTTGTCATTTTAGCCTCTGTTTCATCACTGACCTCATCAACCCAGCCTTGCTAATTCCCCTTAGGGGGGAACCTCAAAGGTATCTAAAGGGCTGCTCCATTACTGTGTGTATTTGATGTGGATCCTTCAATGACGTGAGGGACTAAGTCAACATAAATGCAGTGGAACTGGCCTTGTTTTCTTTTCTTTTCAAACCTCAAGAAAATGGCAAACAAAGAGTTTTATAAATCAGAGCAGATACAGACAAAAAAATCTATTTTTAAATATTTAATCGTTCAAAATATATGGCAGTTTTCAGGACTTACGTAGCTGATGCAAAAGCGGGTTTACTTGTTGTGCCAATTTCACAATATCAAAATGAAACCTGCGATGTGTATATCTGAGCTCTCAACATGATCGTGTTAGTAAAGTGCAAGAATTATTCTGAAACTACAAGGCAAACAATATTATAACAACGTTAGTGGATTATGTTATTGAGTCTGATATTTTAACATGGAATGTATCTTAAAAAGGCTGCGTGATTCATTGTTGAGATGCAAGAAAAGCTCTTCATGTTTAAAATGAAAAGAACTGTTTTTGATGCCTTTGCAGTGGAGGAGATGGGAATCTTCATGTCATGTTGGTAACAGTAAAACGGTGGTGGAGCAATTTACCTTACTTTGGCGTTTGTGTCTCTCCAACCTGCATTTAATTCAACTACTGTACGTAGGTTCCAGTGCATTTGTAGCCATTTCACACAAGACTTTTTCTTTCTGATGTACCTTTTAGGGGCATTCACACATTCATATGTCTGGTTTCCAGGTAAAGTGGCACATTAAAGGGGCAGCGGTGGCCTAGTGGTTAGGGACTAGGCTCCATTATCAGAACGTGGGTTCAGATCCCAGACCAGTAGGTTGCCCTGAGGTACCCTTGAGCAAGGTACCATCCCCTTCACTGCTCCCCGGGTGCTTTAAATAGCTGCTCCCTGCTGCACGTGTGTTTTGTGTGTGTGCGAGTAAAATGCAGAGGTCTAATTTCGTTGCGGCTCACTGTGTTCTGTGCTGTGTTTCACGATGACAAGAATAGTCTCTTTCACATATTTTGCATTAACCATGAAATAAACTGTTTACATTAACCATTTAATTATGTAGAAATCAGTGAAATTCCTCCTAAATAGTTTACAATTCTATAGCATAAAGGAGCTCAGCAGGACAGAAGATACACGTCTAGTACAGTTGATGAGGAATGAAAACACTAATTAAAATGGAAGCCTATCTCTGTCAGACAGAAGACTCAAACAACTCTTCTGAAATCTCTGACTGCCTTCCTACCAAAGCTGCCTTTCAAGACTCGAGATTCAAGCAGTGAAAGGTGAGTGAAAATGAATACACAGCACAGGACATAGTGAACCACTGAAAAATGCATTCTCTGCATGTAACCTGTAAACACATACAGCGAACCACAATCAAATGCTTCCTTTGCATTTAACCATTCACTCACACACCGTAACACACAGCAGCTATACATCTGGCACCCAGAGAGCAGTGCTGGGGATGGTACCTTGCTCAAGAATATCTCTGGGTAACCTACTGGTCCGGGACTCGAACGCTCATCCTTCTTATTATAGGGTCTAGTCTCAATAGGCTTCACCTGCTCACAGGTTTCGATATGCTTTCATTTCATTTAGTATTTTCAATTCTTAAACCACCATTAATCCATACTTTATTTGTTGTTCCTTTCCAGCTGCAGGCAAATGACTAGCAGCATGCTCTGTGACAAGAAAATATTGGTGTCCAGATAAATATATGAATTAGAATTCCTCACAGTTTCATGTTAGGTTTTAGGTGCATCAGTCTTCATTGGCTAGTCATACGCTTGCTGTTTGCTCTTAAATAAGTTCTATTACAAGGTATATTTGCTCTGCGTGGCGAGAGTTTCTGAGCTGTGATCGTTTGTTTTGTTGACTCGCCTTAGATTGCTCGGCGCCGATGGCAACATTTTCTGATGAGGACTGACGAGTCAGCACGGTGAAGGCTATAGAGCATAAAGCTATAACGCCACAGCCAGCAGCGAAAAAAAAATGCCGCCTCCAATAATCCCCATAATCCATGATACCCTTTGCTTCTTGTTTTTAATATATCTGGCAATACACTATGTGTTTGTCAGGCGTAAGATCTCGCAAGCCACTTGAAGGAAAAAAATAAATAAATAAAAAAAGTTAAGCACTGAGATATCACAGTCTATTCAGGCATTTTAGCGGTGGGGCGCCGCCATGACAGAAGCAAGAGGGCATTTGTCTCCAGACATAAGTACCGCTTCAGCTGTTTTCAGCTCGGATCAGGCGCCTGTCAGGCCATTCATTGTCTGGCCTTGATGAAAGGCGAGCGCTCACAGGTATATACTTCACAGCCTTCACCAAGAGTTGAATTCTTTATCACCGGCCTCTTTCGAGTCTCCAGGCCAGATCAAAAGCAGCCCGCATCAAGTCAATCACTTTAACAGCCAGCCCTGATTCTAAGCCAATCTGATAATGATGTGTTCCAAAGAACCCTATGTAGCACCAAAAAATGGTAGATTAATTGATCTTTTTTCTTTATTCAAGTTAACCAAAGAGCAAAATGAAAAAGAGGAGTTTTCACTTTCACCTCACCATTCCTTCAAACAACGGGGACACTCCACGCAAATTCCTTCACTGACTGCACTTGTCCATAAGCATTTTGATAAAGCCGGTTAGTAATGAACTCCATTCACTTTGTTCTCAGTACCGACACCTGGTTTCAAATGTTAATTTCTTTACATCATGCAGCAAAAAGAAACCCTTTGCAGGAAAGCCATTAAACAGCAGTTGGTACTGGAGGCCCAGTGCCGTACACATTCCTTGCTCCCAACACACCAGATCCAGCTAATCTCCCTGCTGATTTTAAAGCATGCTAAATTATAAAATGTTTGGAGCAGCAGGTCTTCAGAACTGTCACAAAAGAAAAACTCAACCAAAAGATGCCTTAAGAAAAGATAAGCGAGTGTAAAAATCTTAAAGATATGAACTTTAAAAAAACTGCAGGAAATATGGGCAAGTGAAAGGACATGGGCACTTTGCTCTGCAGCCACATAAGCAATGATCTTACACCAGATGCAGTCATAGCATCAGTGGAGTGAAAGAAGAAAATGGTATATGTTTTCTTCTTTTATGGCAAATCGGTGAAGGTCCCCAAAAGAGAATAATAGAGCCTATCCAAATCCTCTGCTTATGGATGTTTGGTGGATGAAGAGGCAAATGGACCCTGCTGCCCCTGTAGCACTTCAGTTCTATACAGACTCACACTTGGATCAGAAGTCCATAAACAACACCGTGCATGGCCGAACTGCTCATTATTGTATTTCAGGTCTTCGTTGCTCCTCCTTTTATCCATCTATAAAGCTTGTGCACATTGCTCTCTAAACTGAGCTAGTGTGCTGATGGCACTTCCATGTGATATACTGTACGCTTTCATGTTCTCATTGTTAAAATGGAACAAGCTGTTGAAGTTCTCATTTGATTGTTAATATATCCAGGTTCATGACCTGCAGTCCAACATAAAGCTGATTTTCTTTTGCCTGCATGTATGAGTAGCATAATCCATTAATTGCCCTCTTAAACCCATCAACTCACATTTAAATAATAGCATATCATGTTACCTTGTGCATACCGGTACATCATATCCAGAAGCTCTGTGTTGTATAACTCCTCTTAAAGCTACAGGACTGCTACATTAAGTACATTACTGATGCAATGGAATACAAACCAGCAAAAGACACGCATTGAAGTCTGGCTTTGACAATAAATGTTTCTCTAATGTGAGAAAGAAAGAACCTCCTCCAAAAGCCTTAAGAATAATGTGCCTTTCACTCCAGTGTCTGCCACACAGACAGCAAATTGGCAGCAGTGTCTTCTAAGGGCAAGTCATCCACATTACTGATGACCTGCTTTGTCGATTAGGATGCTTTTCAGGCCCTAATAGGCACCAGTGTCAAAGCTCACAAGAAATACGCAGGACACACACGCTCAGCAAAGTTTAATGGTGCCAAAATACTTAGGCAGATAATTTAATATTTCCGTTCGAACTGGCAGCTCAGAGCAACATTGCTTTAATGGATTAAATCTACTCCGAATGGCTAACTCAATTGAACACAATGTGTGCAACCCGGCAGAACAATTCTGGAAAGTGTGCGGGAAGGGTTCTGCTGTTGCCCTGGTGCTCAGGAACATGTTCTTTGCAGGCAGCCAATCTAACAGTTGCACTAACGGCTGTCTCTCAGCCCTGCATGACGGCTTTTTACAGCTCAGCTCTCTTCAGCTAAGTGCGCCGCTGACCTTTTGTGGCAGCCTCAGCGTGCCCCCTTGCCAAACCAATCAGTGCCAAACGATTTATTCCAATGCATGCAGGTGGGAATCCAGCTTTTAGATTTCAGATTGGGTCTACATTTGTCTACACTCTGCCAACAACCACATTCTGTCATAGCAGCTAGTAACAGGTTTATAGACTAGATCAAAACTCTAACCGAATGACTTCGGTTGATGGACATCAATCATTACGTAATGAAATGTTGAGTTTCCGATTGAAAATGCTACGTGAAAGAAGACTAATTAGACCATGAATAGGTCAATTGCACACAAAAAATGGCAAAAATATACCAAGAGCCATTCAAATGGACTCAAATGACACTGGAACTAAACAGGACTAGATCCAACTGATTTTTTTTATCGGCTCGAGAGAAAGCCATAACTGTCAGCGCACTAAAAGATCTTCCTTGCTAGTTAGCTTAAATTATTGTCTATATTTACACAGGCTCATATGTCCTGAGGCAAGCAAGGTTTCAAAAACCATAATCCAAGCATGAACTGTGAGCCAATTAGCGACATTGCTTACTATAATGCATACTCATAATTTTGTGTATTTTTCTGCACTCATACAAATGGCTACAATTACCCACGATCTTTAGAGACGCAAAGCACAGTTTTTTTCTCCGACGGGCCAAATCAGTTCTTCCAGGTAGGACAATTAAAATCCATTGTAGTTAGTGTTGGCTTCCAGAGCGGAACAGCTTAATCTCCTTTTATATGAATGTGAAGGTAAACACAACAAAGCACTCGGTCCACCACAACATGCTTCCTCTGCATTTAACCCATACACACAGTGGAGCAGTGGGCAGTCATACATGCAGCACCCGGGAGCAGTGAAGGGGAAGGTACCTTGCTCAAAAGATAGCTGAGGGTAACCTACTGGTCTGGGATTCAAACCAATGCCTTTCTGATCGAGGGGTCTTGTCCCAAACCTCTAGGCCCCCACTGCCCCAAACAAAATCATGATATAGAAATGATTAAGAAATAATTATTATAAAAATATCAAGCACACCTGCTTAGTTTACAAAGCTGGGCCTGATGAACTGGGCAGCAAAAGACAGCATGTCACTCTTTATGTATATAGTGAAGATAAAAGGATGGGGATGTTTCAAGGAGAAAGGTTCTCTTAAAGTGGCCACTGAATGGAAACAAAATAGAGAGGCTGGTTAAAAAAAATGAGTGGAAGCAAAGTGTAGATATTTGTAGCGATATGAAATGTATAAACAATATTGGAAAGTTTGGAAAAAAGACATTTCTTCAGTAAAAACAGGTTTACACACAGTTCTATCAATGCAGATTTTATAATTCAACAAATAATGGCACGCTTAGGTCGTATTATATGACTTTCTATGATTAGATATTAGCGCATGCCAAACACAAGCATTTCTATAGTTCATTATCTGTCACAAGTCATACAATGGAGGATGTTGCCATTGGCAAGAGAGGGGAAAAGCCATTAGAAAAGCAATCAATTCAAACATTGTCCTTTTTTTTGTGGCAGAACCTTTCAGACAAATGCTACAAGAATTGATTTGGTCACAATCAAGGCTGAAATCATCAGTGTACAGATGGTGATGCTCTAATTAAAGTGGATTACATTAAGCAAAATGCCATCCACACCGAGAAAGAGAACGAGGAGATTTGACAGTAGCTGTACTGAATTAAAACCATTTGAAACCAGCTTTTAGAGAGTGTTAAAGCTCGAATCCTTGTCCGTGTGAGAAGTTTCCATTGACTTCTGTAAATGCTGCTGGGTTACACTTAAGCTAATTGTAAATTTCAGGATGCAAAATTAACATTTATGGGGCTTTTACATTTTCAAAAAGACATAAAAAGCATTTATCGTTTGCACATGGATAAAAGGTATTTTTCAAAATGCTTCATGAGGCAATGTGCAGTGTGTGTATATATATTTCTGATATTTCATGTAATTGTGCTAAATTTATTTATTTATAACACTTGCATGTCAACTCATTTGTCAAGAACAACAAGGTTTGTTATGGTCCTAGATCTAAAAAGGAAAACTGGAATCAGTGACTCTTCCATACTCCAACACATGCATTCATTCACAGCACCCATTAACAGGTTTAGAATCAATAACTAATGTGCACATTTGATCAAAAAAACTATAAGCAACCGAGCTGAATTATACTGTTGAAGCTATTCAAAACCGGCATGTCAGAAATGGCTTTTTTTTTATTTAAAGAGAAATAATATTAATAATATGTAGTGTTAAAAAAATGTCAAGAACTTACTGAGAAAGCAAAAAATAAAATCTATGTGATACATTCTGATAGTTTTCACTTTAAAGGAAAGGTTTAAAATTTAAGGAAGCCTGGTCAGAAATTCCTTAATTAGTAAAGATGGGAGTGAACCGCAACAAGATGCTTACTCTGCATTTAACCCATCACACATACAGTTCAGCAGTGGACAGGCTCACATACACCTGGGAACAGTGTTGGGGACAGTATCTTGCTCAAGGGAACCTCAGGGTAACCTACTGTTTTGGGACTCAAGCCCACAACCCTCCAATCATGGGGCCTAGTCACTAACTGACACGCCATCACTGCACCGGTGTTGTTGGCCACGGTATTTAATTGGGCTTAAACCTTTTTTTTAATAAGTTAATTTATTTTTTTACTGGAATAAAGTCTGTCCAAATTGGCAACACTTGCATCTAAAAGACTAAATAATCATGTTTTCCATCGTCCTAGAGACCTCAGATCACCACACAGACCTCAGAGATAAACCCCCCCCCCCCAACACACACTCACACAGTCCCCAATAACCTTTTGATGGCAGTGGGGGCATGTGGCTGCACATAATTCCACAAGTCCATCCTCTGGGCCCGAGTGTGATGCTGTTAGCATCAGCAGCAGCAACAGTGTTGAATTCTAATTGTTTTGAAGGGTACAGAAGTGAATAGTTGCCATGGCAACCAGAATCATTCTGAAGGTGGAGGTTGGGAATGGCAGCAGTGGTGTGTATATATCAGTGTGTGTGTGGGTGGGGGGGGGTTGTCTCTGTGGTCTGATTGCTGTGATAAGAATTTTGAGTTTCTTGTTGCGTTTTCATAGCTCCGTGTGAGACAACAGCAGATAATGGCTGTAATCAGTTATGCGTGTTTTTTTATTTTTATTTTATTTTACTTACAGAAAACATACATTAGGATCATTTTGGTATCATGCTACTATCAGCACAAAATGCTGGATCAGATATCAACAGGAAGAAGGGAATTATCAATGTTGGTGTGCTTCCCTACATCCTGTTGTGGACAGTTTTTTTTTTTTCCTAGATGGAAGCATTTTAGTTGCAATCACTCTGAAGCCTTTAACTTACCATTCTAATGATCCTTTTTGGAAGTTAACCTTTTGTACTTTCCTCTATTGTATTATGTGTTGTCCATGCACCAAAAGAAAACCCATGTAAATTAAAAAAAAAAAAAAAAAAAGATTCTTGAAGCAAGGCTAAAGCAAAGAAGCAGCTGTTTGCTCATGCCAGTCCATATGCAGGGCATTAATCTAGCATGCTCACATTTACATTAATGCATATGCATATCATCTAATCTATAAGTACATTACTGCCTAAGAAGCAATAATGAATGTTTGCCTGTCCAATGGTTAGGTGTAAACAAGAATACAACTGCATGATTAATTTGTTTGGACAGAAACATGGAGGTGATCCATGTGAATGTTACGCTAGCTCAGAGACAGTGATCATTCAGTGTCTGTGTACCGAAACAATGCAGTGATTCAAAGATAATGGATTATTATCTGGTTGTAAATACAGGTGCTATTTCTGACTAAATTAATGTTCAGGTATAAACAGACCCCTTCTGTTCCTCCGGCTAAGCACAGTAGAGCAGATGAGAAATAAATAAAGTGTCATAAGCGTTAAAAAAAATGAACACTATGCATTTGCTACAGATATACTCATAATGGGGAAGCTGCAGAAAATCGATACATAATCAAGTCTACACTGTGAGAGCAATATTGCTTTGCCCTATTTTCTCACCATATGGTGTGCATGCAACCCGGCAAGAAAAGATGCAAACGATGTCAGGGCCTCAGACAAATGCCGTCGATTTGAAAGTGATCATTTTTATGCCAACGCAGCAACTATTAAAGAAAGAAAACAGACCCCCACGCTCAGAAATGATGACATGGACCCTGTATTCTCTTTTGCTTGGAAGACTACGAAACCTATTCAGACCATAGGGGTCTTTAAATCTCATGCAGGGAACAATATCCAGGCACATGAGGCAGAACGCTACCTAAGAATGATGTGGCCATCGTCTGTTCATCTCAGGCTGATTTTTGTTGTGAAGACTGAAACAGTAGACCACTGTTTTCATGGGCTGATCTGTTTTATTTACTCTGGGCTGAAATGTTCAGAACCTGTTGCTAGATTAAAACTGAGTTCAAGGTGAGAATAAATTCGAGCCATTTTTTTTGGATGCATTTATCCCTTCTTCGTTTCCCTGCACCTTCGGCTCAAGATACTCGGCAGCGGAAACACTCCACATCGCTTGAAGGGAGCTAAAATGCTGGAGGCCAAACGGTGATGGGCAGATGGTTGTATTGTCGCGACATCACAACCATGGCATGTAAAAAAGTCTTTTATTTATTTTAAACAGCTGTTCAGTACAGCTTACTTATAGGTGAACTGCAATTTTTGAAACATTGAAAACAGATTTTCAGATGTGTTATACAGTAAAATAAAGCTGGATTTTCCATGATATGGACAGTCACGCGTAGACAGAAAATTTTATTCTTTCAACAACCAAAAAAAAAAAAAAAAAATTTAATTTTTCATTCTATACTTTCAATTTCAAGCCAGGCTTTGAGATGAGAGCCATGCAGGAGCATGATTCAGAGACTCTTTGATGCCCCTGTGTGGGCCAGATGGGGATCAGAGGAGCGATTGGGGAGGATTCACGATCTGCCCTGGAGGCAGATGGAGCATTGAGAACTCTCTCTATGCTGTCTCGTCCCCAGGAGTGAATACCCATATCTGGGCCTCAGCACCCAAATCTTCTTTTCGACATCCATCAGCAGCGAATTAGCATCAGCTGCAGATCTACACCAGATGTTACTACATCCACCCTCTCCTCAGCGCCGCATTGATCGCGCTGCTCTGTTATCAGTTAAATACATTTGCCACCTTGACTTTCTGAAGGGCTGAGAAGTTACAGTTGAGTTGTGTGATTTGGGGGGGGAATCTCTTGAGGAGGGCGAACCAGCATGACATCTTCATATCTCTCTCTTTTTTTTTGACATGACGTAACACTTCACACTTGCTCTGCCCAACAATACAGAGACTTCAGACAAGATTATAAGTCGTGAAACAGTTCTTTGGTAATGAGCGAACTCTCAGAAGTTTTGCAAAGCTACGCTATACTATTCAAACATGAGTGTGTGTCTATTTGCTTATTAATCTTTAAGATGAACCAATATAGAGTAAAAAGCACAAAACTGTCATTTGAGCCTAAGAACTGGCATTTGTGATAGGAAGTAATTCACTCTAAACTTTCTACTGCAAGGCCACTGGAAATAAAAATAGCTACATAAGCATATTATCCCTTCATACAAAGTACAGTGATTCTCCTTTTATAAATTATCATTAAAATGTGGGCAAAAAGCCAAGGACAGCCACTCCTCAGTATTAGATATAATATATACACACTGGTCGCTTTATTAGAAACATCATCCTTTTACTTTCACTCCCTGGCAACTTTATTAAAGACACTATGAGACACTATGACACTTACACCAGTTAATCAGGCAAGACATGTCCGGAGTCCACATTTAATTCCAGATTACTAGGCTCATATAGGAAGCAAAAACTAAAAATCAATAAACCAGATCTGTTCCATAAATTTCATCACCTGAACATCTCTCATCCTGCTCAAAACACACCTAGGACTTCGTAAAGGTGCGACTTACTTTGAGCTAATTTAAAGCCAATTAAAATCTGACTTTTCTTATATAAAGTTACAACAACAGAGTCAAACTTGTTGGTGTCACATCGCAACGCTAAGTTTAAAATCACATAATGACCCTACAACCTATAAATCTATATAAAAAGACATAGATGGTCATTTGTCCGCATACACAGGAAGTCATTTTGAAGAAGCACAAGGAATAGGTTTCTAAGAATGGGTAATAAGTGCTAGTTAAGTGAACTGTTAGTCTATAAGGGTGGTGAGTGTATAGGTAGCTGAGGCCATGGATTGGGGTGATAGGCTAGCTGTGTCTAATAAAGTGGATAGAGCTGGCTTCTATAAACACATGTTCTTAGAGCTTTTGAAAAGGGTCAGAAATTCAAATAACATCCATAAACAGAAGGTATATTCATTAAACAGCCTCCATCAAGATCCATATACTATTCGCTGCCCCTTCTGTCCTCCAAGCCTAAGCCTCTAAGCGCTTTTCAAGAGCCAAGAACAAAGAGAGCAAGTAATCATAGTTTTCACTCAATAATGGCTTTTCTTTTTTGAAAGTGCATCGCCCACTGACTTAAGGTAGATTTATTGCCTTAAAGTACAGTTTTATTGATATGCTGATTAGAACTTTTTAACTTAAAAGCTGAATTTGCCCCCCTTTTCCTTTTATGTTTTCTCTCGTCTCGTTAAATGACATGCAATGAATCAGAAGTGGAGCCGATTTTTCTTTTCACCCAACCAGCAGCCATTAAGAGAGCCTTCTTACTTTTTTTTTTTCCTGTCTGAAGGCAGGTAATTGACCTTGGCTCCCAAAAAGTGCTGCAAGTGTTTGACACATGGCATGGTAAAATCACATTGGCTTTTTCCAGCAAGTACCATTAAGCCCTAGATACAGAGTCAGACAAGTCCTGAACCTGCCATGTGCATTGTCAAACCACAAACACCCACACAAGGCACAGTTAATTATGAGAAAGGCTTTGTCAGTTTCATATTCTATACCTCCCAAAGTCAAATCAAACCAGTCACCTCTCTCTCTGTTTTGCCTTCGGCTTGCTGAGGTTTCGCTTACTGAAAATCGCCGGCCTAATCCAAACTATCGCTGACCATTATCATGCACGATTGATTCAATCAGTAAACTGGCATTAAGATGAACGGTGATGGTCCTTGTGGTGTGAGCTGGCAGCCAATAATCTTGTTATTTGAGGTGATTGGGCAAAGCGGGGATTGGGTAGGGACATTAAGAGGCTACAGCTTTTGGAGGAAACGAATAATCTAAGCGCAGATGGGATGAAAGCAGTGAAAAGGTGATCATTATCATGGAGGACTCATAGGAGAGCAGAGAAATTTCTGCTAAGGCAAGTCAGACAAATCTCCTTGAAGTCTGTGGCGTATAAAAGGAAAAGCAATTGCTCCTGCAATTGGTTATAAACAACCAATCGAGGTTTGGTGCTGCTTTTTCCTAGAGGAGCAAGCATAGAGCTGCATTGTGGCCGAGCTTACATCATGAAAAAAGCCTGTGCTTTCTTTATACACAATGGAGGGGAAAATCTTAAACACAGAAAACCTAGAATTCTACCAATTTTAACATGGAAACACATCAGAAAGATTTTCTTGGGTCACTGTTTGAATGAACAACATATTTTTCCACGACATGTCTTATTTACTCAATTTCTCCATATTCTCTATGCATGATTGGCTCATAATATTACAAGAGTTGGCAGAAGTGCAAAGCAATCATCGTAATTTATTGCTTGTTTTTTCCCTGGAACTTTATATGCAACTAGGTTGTAAATTACAGAAACTAATGAAATTCAACTGAAATATACTCTGCATCACTTTGTTTGCTGTTGGTGTTTTGATTCCCACTGCTACGGCAATAGTGATGTTTTTTTCTGACAGCTGAGAAGCTTCAGCTGAACCAAGTGCACAGGAACCAAAAATGTACATGTGAATTATTCAGTTTCTCCCAATATATTCACCCAAATTCTCACTCATTTGTCCACCACCTCCTGCTCACAGTTTAACACGAGTCACTTTGGTCAAGTCACAACCACTATTCAAATGAATGCAAATGTGACATTGACCATGTTAAGCTTTTGTACAAAAAGGTCCGGAAAGTCTTATC
Organism: Hepsetus odoe; assembly: GCA_017165825.1. Taxonomy (NCBI): domain Eukaryota; kingdom Metazoa; phylum Chordata; class Actinopteri; order Characiformes; family Hepsetidae; genus Hepsetus; species Hepsetus odoe. The sequence goes on along the minus strand of CM029379.1, from coordinate 18,505,946 downwards.
CTGACCACTGAAGTGTCATTTCAGACGACTCTCAGGTGAATTTGATCTACTCATTAGAGACTTTTGCATAAAATGGTGGAATTTAGATCAGTCTGAGAGCAAATACTATGAAAATCTTAGGCTGTTGTTATCAGTTTAACAACTGTGGAAGTAAAACCTTTGAAATTATAACATTTGTTTTAAAAATTTTAAGCAGGTGGGAAAAAATGCTTCCATTTTTGAAAGAATGCTTTCAAAAAGGGAAGTGTTAATTATTAATTTTCATCAATCAACAAAATGCAGTGAATGAACAAAAGATAAATCTAAATCAAATCAATATTTGGTGTGACCGCCCTTTGCCTTCAACACAGCAGCAACTCAGTTTTTGAAGGAACATGGCCGGTAGGTTGTTCCAAACATCTTGGAGAACTAAGCACAGATCTTCTGTGGATGTAGGCTTCCTCACATCCTTCTGTCTCTTCATGTGATCCAGACACACTGGATGATGTTGAGATCAGGGCTCTGTGGGGCCAGAAGAACTGATGCTGGTTTGAAGGCAAAAGGCAGCAACACCTAATATTGATCTGATTTAGATTTTTCTTTTGTTCGCTCACTTTGCATTTTGTAAACTGATAAAAAATAAAACCATCATTATTTATATTTCTGAAAGCGTTCTTTGTTTACAGCATTTTTTCCACACCTGCCTAAAACCTTTGCACAGTACTGCATAAAAAAAAAAAAACATGTTCACTTTCTCCATGTAATTCTAGCACCATTCAAAATTCTGTATGTGACTAGCAATATGTTCTTTTATGAAGAAACAAAACAAAAGCCATATTACATCCTACACCGCTGAATATTCAGCATTCAATGAAAAAGCTAAAACACAAATCAATCAACTTTAAAAATACAGTATAGATGAATTAGTAAACCACTATTTCCCAGTAAAATGTATTTAACACTAAACTTATTTTATCGAGTGAAAATGTGCCCTTATTGTCACTTATACCAGTGTACCAGCATTACGATAATATTGCATTTATGTACTTCACAACACCATAGAAGTCTTATTGCTTATAATGTTACTAGTTCTTCTTTCACAGGGGGAACCTCTCCTTCATCCTTCAGAGCGCTGAGCCAGAGAGGGCCGAGTCCTCAAACAGAGCACATTATCATTCTTCACGAGTAGCTCTTCTATGTCATGCCCAATTTATCATTACCTTAGGACTTGCCAAGCTCCTCGGTGCATGCAATGATTCATCTTATGCGGCTGAGCATCCTTACATTCCAGCAGCACAGGAGAGTCTAAGCAGCCGTCCCAATGACATGCAGACGCCGTCTCCATCTCGCCCACTCTTCTAAATTGCTTTTGTTTAAATCTTAACCATGAGCTCCGCTACCTATTACCCACTGGTTTGGAGCAGTTTGCCACATTTTTTTTTTTTTTTTGCTACACTGAAAAATGACTTCACAGTACCGTATTCTTTGAGACTAATGAAACTTTTATCATTGATCCAGTAACTGAAAGCATGTGGTGAAGATGATGGTATTGTAGGATTATTGAGAGCCTCCCATTGGGAGCCAATTGATCTCTGTTGTAATGGAGAGAAAATTAGACTTTTATTGCTGATCATGGGGACACAATGGCCTGCCTCGTGCAGTTTAGATCCCTTGTTGTAAAGGAGGAAGATAAAGAGGAAGTGCATTAAAACACAGCGTTCAATATGGACAAATGGAAAATGGATGCAAACAGAGTATGAACAGTGCTAGCAATAAAAACCATTTAAATGATATAATTTATTCAACAGAATGTATGAAGGTAAAAAGGAAACACATTATAAAGGTCTCCTTCAAATCTACAAAATGATGCATGTACACTCTTTTAGTAGAGGTCACAAAAAAGGCTCTTTGGAGCAATAAAACAGAGCAGTCCAAAAGTTACAATAAATAAAGTCCAATAAAGTTACATTTGGAAAAAAAAAACAAAAAAAAACTATTGTGTTTCTGCTGTTTTGGGGAGGAATTTGGACATTTTTCTGAGCTGAAAATGTTAAGCACACATGACTAGTTTAAGCCAGTGGCCGGTGGGAGTGAAGTCTGAGGTTCAACACACCTGTGAATCTGCCACTCCCATACAAAACTGGAGGGCTTATGGAGCTTAGGGATCTTTGCTCTACTCCACTGATAAAAATGCCACGTAAAGGGGTGTATATAGTAAATCCATCTTCTCAGAGGTGGATATGTTCGGGATACTTGCGTTTACCCACCACTACTAAAGGAAAATGATAGCAGCAAAATTATAAAACCAGTTCTTAGCAAGCTAATAGATCACTCAGTATGACACCATCTAGTTCTTTATGAAGATCTAAATGTCAGCCCATGGGATCTAGGCCAAAATATATAAAAACAAACTCCAAGGACAGACAGACTGGAGCATATTGGAGTAATATAGGCTATAACAGGAATACTACATAGCTGCGAATAAAAGACTAACATTTTTAAGATTCCTTCTTTTTCACTGCTGTACACACACACACACACACACACACACACAACTTAAATCTAATACAGATCAGGGCAGCACAGAGTTGACAGAAAGAAACACAATGTCAAGGTGAAATGGCAAGAGTGGCACTTTATTTACTTGAACTAATCAAATGACTATTAATGTCTGGTCTGCAGTGCCACCCAGGACAGTACAAACCAAAACCAGGCATCTGGAAAGCCTGCTTAGTTTACTTCACTTTTAAACAAACTTGATAGTTTTGAACATTTTAAATCGTGCTGCAGGACAGTTATTTATAGGATGCAGACTGCATGTGAACTGCATTTCCCATTTTTTGTACTTAAAGGATTTAAACTAAAAATCTCTGTTTAAGCCATAGTGGTTTAAAATGTGAGATTTAAAAACTCCTATGGATCTTTATTTTTCATTTAAATCTACAGCTCTACACTGAGATTTAGCATTTTTTTAGCAATGGATCCTCAGAGGCATTGCTAACTATTATGTATTAGAGTCCAGTGCACGGATGTGCATCATATACATTTAGTTTTAGAAATCTGACAAATCTATTCAGAAAGATTAAAGGCCATGTATACGTTTAGTGCTTTATTTATTTCACAGTATAACACTTGATTTTTGCTGCTTTTTTTTTGTGTGTGTGTACTTGCTTTTGCTTAAACAGACAGCAGATCATAAAAACATGTTTATCATTCAATTAACTTCCCACACTTTTCAGCATGTCTACATGGAGGCTCACTGACTCCAACAGGGCTCACAACTGGTGCTGAAATGTGATATCAAAAACATTCAACTCTCATTGAATTTAAAGCATTTTAGCGGATACTCTAAACACTTCTAACCACCATCATCATCATCATCATTATAGAACCTTCTCCAAGGCCTCAAAACACTTTCCACAATCCCGTACAAACAATAAATAGACTGCGATACTACAGACTAAAGAGTTTTTAAGACTATGCATTATTAAAACACATGTGAGGACAATCCTCTGAGGGAAAGCCTCTGTTTCTCTCACGCACCAAAGCCTGATCTTAAATACAATGAGCAATCCAAAGCTAGATGAACAAAAGATTGTAATAAGGAGATTATATTCAGTTAGTTGTGAACTGGCAAGAAAGCAATAAGAAGAAAGCCAAGGGCAAGCTCCGTTGTGACAGCTATATCTATAATACCACTCAAAAGAGAAGTAAACTCATTAAATAATTACCAAGACAATGAAATGTGGTTAAAAGCACAATTATGAATGAAGCGTCTGGAGAGACTGGGATGTTTTTCTCGCAGAGCCCCACCAAAACATGAAAAAGACTCCATGGACTTCCGTTCAAAATCTATCCCCCAGCCAATAACGAAAAATAAAAATAATAAAGAAGGTTGGAAGGGTGGATGAAGTTGTAATAGTCAGCATAAATGTCTTAATAAAGGACATTTCTCTTAATCCTTCATTAATTAAAGTGTGGCTTTAACAAGAGCTACAGGCATTAGGCTGCAGCCTTTCTTCATGGAAGATGAATCTACAATATTCTGCACAAACTGAAGAGAAACTTTAATATGGCGGTGATGCTTAAAAGTTTATAATTCCCACTGAGGATTGCTAACACGCTCTCAGAGGCATTGAGTAAAAATATCTAGGTGGGGAAAAATCTCCCATGCTTGGCTCAGTTCTGAACTGACCAGACACTGGAGGGCACTCACTCATTGGGCGCAGACAGCACTAAATAATACAAGGAATAAGTTACACATGTAATCTCAATATTTAAAGGGGACTAGGATGATAATCATCTAGTAATAATATCAACTGCGGTGGGAAGGAGAGTAAAATTGATGAAAAAGGAGAACCATGTTGAGCTTGTTGAGACTTTGATGGCGGGAATCAGAATAGGGTCAAAGTGGTTGAGGTAGAGAGTCATTAGACTAAAGGGTCTGTGCTTTTAGACCAGTCTGATTCTAGTAAGTGCTGCCAGAATGCACAGGATAGTAGGGATTTTCTTAGAAATTAATCAGACACGCCAAGCATGGTGATAGATGCTAACAAGAGGAGTCTGAACTTAACCTGCTTTTAGAGAGGAAACCAGCATGACTGACAAAGGGTAGACTGAATTCTGAATATGTTATTGTAGTGGCAGCGAAGTGAGAGTTTGCTTCTAAATATCACACACCTTTAATTTACAAAATGACACATTACACAGCATTTAACTACATCACTGAAGACAGTCCTGCTCTCATTACCCCACAGTGTGCAAGATGAGTGTTCAGGCACCCGTTTCCTGGTTTCAATATGAATCAGTGACCCCTGCTTCAAACCGAGGAGGTAGTAAAGGTCCAAAGTGGAGTGATTACAGTTAAGACCTATTTACTTCAGTGAGTTTGCTCCTTTGTGCAACCCTGGACAAACATGTCTGGGAACAATCCAGAGTCAGAGAGATAGCCTGCACTAAAATTTAAGCCAGTGCAGTCAATCATTACAAAACTGTTTACAAAGCTGACAGGCTGATGGCACAGAAAAACTGCAACCATAGCTTAAGCCCAGACAGATAAACCTGAGAAACCTGTGGCCATAACAGAATAATTCCATTCATTTAACAGTAATTTTAACATCTAACATAGCCATGACAGAGACTATAGTTTGCTGGATGTCCTGAGGGTGTTCATTTCTAACACTGGAGAGTCTGTCATGCCAATTGGATATGATAACAGGAAACGGTTTTATTATGAACCAACTGTTGAATGAACAAAACCTTTCTAAACAATAGTCATTACAGTATATGACACCTGTCATGGTATGTTTGTGGCACAGTTATGTCAGTGTTATGTAGCGGGAGCCAAATAAAGTCAGATCAGTTGTCATGACAACATCCAAGCAGTGCGGTGCGTTGTGTTTTTTGTGTAAGAGCAATGGCTTTAATGATGACAGATGATCTAAAAATAAAGTTTATGGAACACTCGCTGCAGGCCTTAGGTCAGAAAAACCTGAAGCAAAATGGCTGAAACCTAAAAATAGAAAGGATGCCTGTTGAAGACTGTGAATGTCTAAGATGGAAAAAACATATATTTTTGGTTGAAAGTGCCATATTATATATGAATAAAAAATGTGAATAAAATAAAAATAAAAATTAATAAAGATATATACAAATATATAATATTATAAATAAGGCTATACTGAGAATGTAACAATTTTGATTCAAAGTTTGGATAAAGTTTAGATAAACAGGACTAGTTAGGCTTAGCGTGCAGTTGTTCAGTGTTAAGTGATGATGATTTGCACAATACACTCCAAAAAACACATTGTGCAATAATTGATCACACTGAGAAAGCATTTCATCGAATCGTCCACCTCTATCAGCGAGGCACGCTCGAGAAGTGTCAGCCCCGGAAGCTCGGAGTCATGGGGACGTCACATCTAAGAGTGACGAGGCTTTTCCTCGTTCTCCTTTTTTTCTCGGTTTTACTTCCATGGCAAGCATGACATCCATCAAATCACACTAACCCTGGGCTCACCTTGCAGCATCAAAACACTCACTCCCTGACAGCTGGGCTGAAGATTTCCATACATACCATTCACTTCATTTTCACCTCTGTGCCCAAGCTCTGCTGAAGAGAACAAACAAAAAAAGGCTTTGCTTATTGATTGATCGATTTATTTTTTTCATCTGCAATAGTTATGAATGTGGCCCATTCGATGCCCCTGAAAATGGAAGCTTTGCTTTTCAATGCAATAATAATAACGCAGTAGATTTCTTTTTCTTCCGCAAATACTCGGGCATGAATTATGATGTCTTTATTTGCAGCACTGTTCAATCTATCCACACCACACCAACGTTAGTGTTTAAAATAAATCAATGGACTATTCTGATATTCACTTCTTCCCCTTTGAAATTTGCTTAATTGTTCACTCACTTCCCCCGATTGTATTCGATGTGAATTCTTTTCCTCTTTCCTACACTTGTCTTGGTGCGAGACGCTGTCAAGAGGAATTTATCATAAATAGTGTCTTATTTTCCCAATATAACCAATTCTTACTCTGAATCTAATCCGTGACTGCCTGACATGAGTGCTTCAGGAGACAGGAGATACTTTATTACTTCTTCTGCAAATATAAAATAATGAAATGATCATGCTGGATATTTCAGTACATCTCTTGTGAGGGAATAGGTAACCTGTTATTGATCTGAAACTCAATCTGATCTGGATGGTAGTGGGTGTAAAGGAATTATGTTATTCGGTGCACACGTCATGGTTCTTATCCTGGTTCAGTTTAAGAGAACAAGGTTATTAAGCTCATCCTTTTCTTGACTGTCCAGAGGCTGCTACTGTTTGCTTTAGGAGATATATTACACAGAACAAGGAGCCAATTGTACGTCATTGTATTTTCAGTTTTGTAACTGTGGTATGATCAATGTGTACATCTGCCTGTTGGGGCTCAAAACACGCCAGTGTAAATAAGTCTTGGAATAATTGCAATGAATATTTCTTCCCCCAAACAGTGTCTTCAGCAGTTATGGTTGCCAAGCTATGGTTGCCAAGTAACAATGTTCAAAGATGAAATGAAACAGCAGGAATTTCGAACAATGTGCCACAGTTAAGAGGCTGCTCATTTGGTTTAGCTGTTTCTCCTCCATCTTTCCAAATTCCAGGTTTTAGCTTGTGTGATGACAAAGGGCACAGCTTTGGAAATGAAAACACGACATTGGAAAGAAAGTAAGAGCTCAATCTCCTCAGGATATTGTTCTGAGGCTTTGGAGATGCTGAGTCATTGAGCTTTCATGGTTTATGTTTTCTGTGGGGCAGACCTACTAATGTCTGTGCCATCACAAACTCAGTGATATACTGAATGGGGTGGCACCGTGGCACAGTGGTGCAGCGGGTACCTGTGATGGACTGACGACCTGTTCAGGGTGTTTCTCTGCCCTTTAAGTGCTGAGATATGATTTAGCACCCCCTGACCCTGGTATGGACAATCAGCTCAGGTAATGGATGAATCTAAACTTTTGCATCATTACAGATTCACCTACGACAGTTTTCACTCAAGGCATAAAACACAAGAGATATTTGTTCTGAAATTAGTATAAGCCTGTATTTTTGATGGAACCAAATATTTGTCTTGGTGGTTTTAACCCAGCCACTAGGGATGCACAAGCCAGTGTATTTCTTCGTGCCGGTCCCAAGCCCGGGTAAATGGGGAGGGTTACGTCAGGAAGGGCATCCGTTGTAAAACTTTGCCAAGTCAATATGCGGACAACGATACAGAATTCCATACCGGATTGGTCGAGGCCCGGGTTAACAACGACCGCCATCAGTGCTGTTAGCCTACAGGGTGCTGGTGGAAATTGGACTACTGTTGGCCAAAGAAGAAGAAGAAGAGGAGGAAGGCATGTCCAGAGGGAGAAGGAGAGAAAGAAGGAGAGGAGAGTGGAAGTGAGGGTAGGGACTTTGAATGTTGGCAGCATGACTGGTAAAGGTAGAGAATTAGCTGATATGATGGAGAGAAGGAAGGTTGACATTTTGTGTGTGCAAGAGACTAGATGGAAGGGTAGTAAGGCCAGGTGTATTGGAGGAGGGTTTAAACTGTTCTACCATGGGGTGGATAGAAGGAGGAATGGAGTAGGTGTTATCCTGAAGGAAGAATATGTGGAGAGTGTTTTGGAAGTGAAGAGGGTGTCAGGGAGGGTGATGAGTTTGAAGCTGGAAGTTGAAGGTGTGATAATGAATGTTGTTAGTGCTTATGCTCCACAAGTTGGTTGTAAGATGAAAGTGAAGGAAAAATTCTGGAGTGAGTTAGATGAAGTGATAGAGAGTGTACCCAGGGGAGAGAGAGTGATGATTGGTGCAGAATTTAATGGTAATGTTGCTGAAGGGAACAGAGGTGATGAGGAGGTGATGGGTAGGCATGGTGTCAAGGAGAGGAATGCTGAAGGTCAGATGGTTGTAGATTTTGCAAAAAGGATGGAAATGGCTGTAGTTAATACTTATTTTAAGAAGAGGGAGGAGCACAGGGTGACGTATAAGAGTGGAGGAAGATGCTCACAGGTGGATTATATTCTTTGCAGGAGGGTCAGTTTGAAAGAGATCAGAGACTGCAAAGTAGTGACAGGGGAGAGTGTAGCTAAACAGCATAGGATGGTGGTCTGTAGGATGACCTTGGAGGTCAAGAAGAGGAGGAAAGTGAGGGCAGAGTCGAGGATCAAGTGGTGGAAGCTGAAGGAGGAGGACTGTAAGGTGGAATTCAGGCAGGAGTTAACACGGGCACTGGGAGGTGTTGAAGAGCTACCGGATTGCTGGGAAACTACTGCAGAAGTGATAAGGCAGACGGCTAGAATTGTACTTGGTGTGACATCTGGAAGGAAGAAACAGGATAAGGAAACCTGGTGGTGGAACCAAGAAGTCCAGGAGTGTATTCAAAAGAATAGGTAAGCAAAGAAGACGTGGGACAGTCAGAGAGATGAAGAAAGTAGACAGGTGTACAAGGAGATGAACCGCAGGGCGAAGAAAGCAGTGGCGAAGGCCAAAGATAAGGTGTTTGGTGAATTGTACGAGAGGTTGGACAGTAAAGAGGGAGAAAAGGACCTTTACCGATTGGCTAGACAGAGAGACAGATCTGGGAAAGATGTGCTACAGGTCAGGGCGATTAAAGATAGAAATGGTAACGTACTCACAGGTGAACAGAGCGTGTTGAGCAGATGGAAGTAATACTTTGAGGAGCTGATGAATGAAGAAAATGTGAGAGAGAGAAGACTGGATGATGTGAGAAGAGTTAACCAGGAAGTGCAGCAAATAAATAAGATGGAAGTAAGGGCAGCGATGAAGAGGATGAAGAATGGAAAGGCTGTTGGACCGCATGACATACCAGTGGAAGCATGGAGATGTTTGGGGGAGATGGCAGTTGAGTTTCTGACCAGATTGTTTAACACAATCTTGGCAAGTGAGAGGATGCCTGAGGAGTGGAGACGAAGTGTACTGGTACCGATCTTCAAGAATAAGGATGATACACACAGAGCTGTAGTATCTATAGAGGGATAAAGTTGATCAGTGAAGTTATGGGAAAGAGTAGTGGAAGCTCGGTTAAGAAAAGAGGTGAGGATCAGTGAACAGCAGTATGGTTTTATGCCGAGAAAGAGCACCACAGATGCAATGTTTGCTCTGAGGGTGTTGATGGAGAAGTACAGAGAAGGTCAGAAGGAGCTGCATTGTGCCTTTGTGGATTTGGAGAAAGCATATGACAGGGTGCCTAGAGAGGAGTTGTGGTTTTGTATGGGGAAGTCTGGTGTTACAGAGAAGTATGTGAGAGTAGTTCAGGATATGTATGATGGCAGTGTAACAGTAGTGAGATCTGCAGTGGGAGTGACGGATGCATTTAAGGTAGAGGTTGGATTACATCAAGGATCAGCACTGAGCCCATTCTTGTTTGCAGTAGTAATGGACAGGTTGACGGATGAGGTTAGACAGGAGTCTCCGTGGACGATGACGTTTGCTGATGATATTGTGATCTGTAGTGAGAGTAGGGAGCAGCTTGAGGAGAACCTGGAGAGATGGAGATATGCTCTTGAGAGGAGAGGAATGAAAGTGAGTAGGGCAAAGACAGAATACATGAGTGTGAATGAAGGGGAGGAAAGTGGAGTGGTTAGGATGCAGGGAGTAGAGGTGACAAAGGTGGAGGAGTTTAAATATTTAGGATCAACAGTTCAGAGTAACGGCGAGTGTGGAAGAGAGGTGAAGAAGAGAGTGCAGGCAGGTTGGAATGGGTGGAGAAGAGTGGCTGGAGTGATTTGTGACAGACGCGTACCAGCTAGAGTAAAAGGGAAGGTTTACAGGACAGTAGTGAGACCAGCTATGTTGTATGGGTTAGAGGCGGTGGCACTGACGAAAAAGGCAGGAGGCGGAGCTGGAGGTGTCAGAGTTAAAGATGCTGAGATTTTCGTTGGGTGTGATGAGGATGGACAGGATTAGAAATGAGTATATTAGAGGGACAGCTCAGGTTAGACGTCTTGGAGACAAAGTTAGAGAAGCAAGGTTGCGTTGGTTTGGACATGTCCAGAGAAGAGATGAGGAATATATTGGAAGGAGGATGTTGAAGATGGAGCTGCCAGGAAAGAGGAGAAGAGGAAGACCAAAGAGGAGGTTTACGGACATGGTGAGAGAGGACATGCAGGTGGTCGGTTTGAAGCAAGAAGATGCAAAAGACAGGAAGAAATGGAGACAGTTGTTCCGCTGTGGCGACCCCTAAACGGGAGCAGCCGAAAGAAAATCTCCTGTACAGGATGGAGAGTATATTAAAATATAATATATTATATATAATATAAATATATTTTAAAATATAAATTATCACAACATCAAGCTTTGTCATTCCATGATATGATAAAGATGTCTTCAGCTCTCCTAAGTGTTGTGGGACAGTTGAAATTGTAAAGTGGATTTTTCAGTCTGGTGCCAGTGGAGTTCAGTGCAGGCTTTCTTGCAGAGAGGGAGGGGCTGCAGCAGCAGACGGAGCTGCATTAGGTAGCCAGTGAAGGGCAATCGTGGGAACTGGGCTGTGTCAGAGTTCATAGCTTTTGCAACCTTGTGGAAATGTGGAAGTCTGTACAGGGCACTAGGGGGTTATGGTGAGGGAAGCAGCAGGCACCAAACTCCGCTTAACACGGGCTTCTCATCCAAATGTGATCCAGCAGTGAAAAGGAACTATGATTTACCACTCGTTTGTTTTAATTTAAAAAAAAATTTATTGACTCTTATGAGGTCCACTTCTTTTGATGGACCTGTTTTTTTAATTCTCTACTGGGGAAATGGTCATTTAATAATTTATTATTTTTTTTTTTTTAAAGTAAGAATTAAGATACATACTTTTCAAAAGCTCAGAGTCTTATAACTTTCTTAATTTAAAGTTGACCTTTAAATGACCTTTTGATTATATATTAACCAACTGAAATGGTCTTAAATTACTCGGAATGAACTCTAAGACATTTACCTACATTAAAATGTACATGCTTTTTCTTCACCTGTAAAGTCGCTCATCTAAAGAGATGAGCTTTTAAGACACCAGTGACAATGTACACATTAGCCTGGCATTATATCAGATTCATTACCTTTATGGTAGTCTCAGTTGACAGTCTATAAAACCCAGCGCCTTTTCAAACAGTCAGTTTCTTCAAGTGAAACAAATATAGCAGAAAAGCGACTAGTTGGAATTTACTGATGTGTGTCAGGCCTTCCTCCCGACGCTGATGGTGCATACCACCCGACTAAACCACTTAATTTCACAGAGAGACAATCAAAATGAAGCACTCATGCACTGAATTCCTAATCAGATGTTTCATACTCAAGTCTCAATTTCACCTTTCTTTTCTGTGTCTGAATTTATTAGCTAATTCATTCACTTAATCAGAAATCATATTTACTCGTGATGTGTGCCTATCGTTACTTTCCTGGGTTTTTTCAGAATCCAAAATCGTTTTCATTTCTAAATATGGTACTTCTTAAAATGTAATGTACTAAACAGACTAAGCAGGTGTGTTAGACTATTAACATAGACGATTAACATGCCCTCAAAAGAAATACAAAGTAATTAAATGTTTTATAATAATAAATGAGCATTCTGAGCAAATGCTTCCCATACTGATTATATTCTTTTTTTTTTTTTTTTTTTTTCCTTCCCTCCTACCTTTTCCTCTTATAATAACCAGGCTTGCAGGGGGTGCTGGAGATTATCCCAGAGCATATATGGCAAAAGGCAGAGAAACAGCCTTCATTCCATTTGTTGGTTACTATAGTATTCTGTAGTGCAGCATTGCTACCCCTCAGCCTCAACGGTTTGACTGAATTTAGCTTCTTTCAGTATTAGCTAGCAAATGGACCGGGGAAAAAATAAAACAGCCCATCATGGGGCAAAAATCAACCACAAAGCATTTTTTTAAACATTTTTAATTCCTCCCACCTTCGAGATGAATCTGAAGGATACAGATGGACAAGATGGATTTTCTTCTACTCTTTAAACCATAGCAGACGAGCATCACATGAAGACAAGTAGGTTTACAACAGACGTCAACAAACCGTTACATCTTGGCATTTAATTAGTTATGAAGCCGGTTAAAGCTATAAAAAATGTAAGCAGGAAATGTAAGCATGTATTTTACACTTGCAAAATATTTATTAAAAAATATGAGCAATAGAATCGATTGTCTATGTCTGTCACGGGTGAGGTGTGTTTTGGGCACGATAGAGGGCGCTCTGTTCTGATTGAGCACACCTGAGCTCATGAAGGCACAGGTGTGCCTCATTGCGGCTGACTATTTAAGCCCTGATGAGTCAGAACAGAGCGCGGCTCATCAGTTAGGCTCAGCCTACATACTCTGTGGTGGTTTTGGTATTTGGTAACTTGGTGTCTTGGTTTAGGCTGCAGTTCCTTGATTTTAGTTAGAACTGCAGTCCTTGGTTTTGTTTTCTTTTGTAAATATAGTTAATAAAACTATGATCCTAACTCCTGGCTCAGCATTGGCGTCCTCCCTGCACCCCGCCACCGTTACAATGTGAAAATACCTTTTATTTTAAAGGAAGCAAATATAAACATGCAAAATATGGTGCCCAATTGCTATGATTTGCCAAGTTTTACAAATTAGAAAAATTCCAAAAAAATATCAAATGTTTTTTTCTTCCCTAAAATGTTAAATTCATCATTAAACAGTGCATGTCTGATAAAATGTCCAGCATTGTGTTTTCAGATTTTGACAAAACTTGGAATTTAACCCTGGTAGCTTCAATAGCAAAACATAAGCTATGAATATGAAAGAGTATGTCATGCGAACAAAAGGCCATCATGGTCTATGTTAGTACTTCCCGTATGGATCACTGCACACGTTGCTTCGACATGTAGGACCAAAGATGGATTCATACATGCTAGCTACATGCCTAGGATATGAAGACAGGGCAAATCTCTGTCTCATGGCTTTAGCTTAGCTTTAGTTTTGCCATGCACTTCACTCTTCACTGTGCCAGATGGCAGCAGGGAGCAGCTTAGACTTTTTTAAGACCTCCAAACGACCAATTCCCTGCAGTATCTGAATACTGCTACGTTTGCTGAAAGACCGTTGCAAAGTTGCAAAGAAGGCCTTTTTTCACTTCTTTCCCATCAAAGGTGAATATGGGCTTTTGCATAGCGTGTAATGCAAAACCTTAATGGTGGATTTGACTGACCGTATAAGAAGGGTGCACAATGTTCTTTGACTGTGACCTTTCAAACATCTTTTCAAAGTCGCTCTTTCTCCCCTAGTGACGTGGAGGTAAGCCGTGGTACGACCGTACTGCATTGTGAAGCCTACAAAAGGTTTCTTTAGGCAGATGGTAGAGCTACTACTTTAGCCAAAGCACGAGCCAGACACATCAAAGTAAGAACGAAGCATCTCAGCATGCCCTGCATCAGTCCTGATAAGAGCTAGGCTACATTTAGAGGCTTTTGCCACATAGTGGGAAAAGTGCTCCTTTTTCTCTGCTAAAATGCAGACGGACCTGGCTTTTTTATCTCCCTCTCAGCTGCGTGCCATGGTCCCTTTGTTCTGGGGGGCTGTTTACCTGCATTTTTCCCCATTCTTTTGTGGCCTGTTTTCTATCAGAAGCTTTTGTGCCTTTAATACGCTTTAGATGGCAAGTCGGAAGTTTCTTGTTCTAAATGGCCATACGCACAAGGGCTCACCAGAGAAATGCTGTAAGCAGTAGGGGTGATAATGCTAATTGATACCCATTACGATTTCGGAAAGTCTGTCAGTTGTGGGACATCCATAACTGTTCACATTTTAGTGATAGTCGTGTGAAAAACAGACATGCAGTTGATCAACAAAAACATGCTTCATCCACGATGTTTGATTTAATAGCTGTAAAGCACATAGAGGACCTCTATATATGTTGACATGAACGTTTGTCCTCTGCCTCTAACTTATCCAAACACACAAGTGGGACCACACACGCACCAGGAGCAGTGCTGGGTGTTGTACCTTGGCAAGGCAATCTACTGGCCCAGGACTTGAACCAACGAACTTTTAATCATGGGGCCGAGTCCTTTACAAGACCACCACTATATATGCTATATAAATGAACTTGCCAAACTTACCTTGAGTGATTTAAGTGGTAAAGTGAAGATCTGGCTAATTACCTTTTTTGATAAAGCATTCCTTTAACTTGTATCGCTGTTAAATGTTTACTCATGCCGGGCAACGGTTTGACAATTTTGTATTCGTTTGACATTCCACTGCAATGCTGAACATTTGTATTATTTACACGCTGGTCATCCCCAATTTCGTCATTATTTATTATATGAAACAATGCCACACTGACAGTGGGTACCGGAAAGCTGTCATTAGCCTTCTGCTTAGCCAGGGGACTCAATTGGCAGCTGAAAACACACTGCTGTTCATTTTCCACTTGGTTTCAACTTAAAGACCTGAGCGGTGGCACTGAAAAATGAAACGCACAATGGCTCGTTTGTCTGCTACCTCGGATTGTTTGTGTAATATGTCATCCCGTTGCCCCCCTCTTTTCTTTCCCCCAACCTGTAATACGGAATGACGGTGAGAAGGTGCTCGTAATGCATCTCGTGACGGATCAAATGGGAAGTGACAGTGGGGAGTTATGTATTGCTGCAGGGACACCATTACCAGAGTTAAAATATGAGCAGGGGACGCTTTCTATCTCAGCTAAAGGTGTACAAATGGCTTTTAATATGCACCTCTGGCATCATTAGCTTTGGGTTTCTACCGTCTGCTCCTGATGAGCGCCGCACTCATTATGGCAGCTTTTTCCACTGTTATTATTGTTATTATTATACTCAAGGGGCAAAGCATCAGTTTGACCGAGCTCTCATCCACTAACCATATTCTAGACCTTTATTTTCTTTATGGCCATTTAAACATTATCCTCTATCTGACTTTCTGCCAGATTACTTTAGAGTTATAATCTTGGTTTACCTTGCTATACCAGAGCGTGTATTACAAAGTAAACAATTTGTATGAACCGTATGCATTCTGTTCAGTATTATGTGCTCGTTTTTGCTGTAGCAGATATTGTACATACATTTGCAGTATTGAAGTGAACAGTGTGAGTTAGGTGTTTTAGGAGTCTTCAAGAGCTTCTTGAAGGTAGAGAGGGACACCTCTACTCTGATATTTGGTAGCTCATTCCACCAAAGAGGAGCTAAGAATAAGAGCACTCTGGACTGAGACTGTCTTGAGTAAAGTGATGGTAATGCCAGATGATGTTCCTTAGAGGAACACAATGATTGAGAAGGAGTATAAGCTTGATGAGTTTAAATAGCTGAGAGTACATCCTGAAGTCACTCTAAAGGCAAGTGATTGATTTGGGCAGCTGTGGGTAGCCAGTGAAGGTCATTGTCACTTTGTAGTGCTATAGTTTAATCTTTTATATTGTAATAAAGTGTATTCTGTAATGTCATAATGTTGTAATATTTTATAGTCTGTACTTGTTTTGTAGTGTATTGCCACTTTGCTGTAATGCATAATTATATATTGCCTTTTCTGTATAATATTGTAACTGCTATTATATATTATAGTATATTGATTGCATACTGTATAGTATACTGAGACCTTTCCATCCCATGGATTTTATATATTACTAACCAGTCTAAAATTCTAAAGGCTTGAGGCATGTTTATCTATGTGATAATTATAAAATAATATTTTTACATCAGCTTACATTTGACAGGTTTGAGTTTTTGTTTTTTTTGTTGTTATGCAGCATGAAAGACACCACACAAATAGTATTTTTACTGCAGCCACATCAGAAGCAATGTGTAACTGCATAACAATGGGAGAAAAAACAAATGCCTGTACGTAGAACTTTGAACATTATTATTGTTGTCTGTAGCCTCACAGACTGTCAATAAGGTTAATGTGTCTGCCTAGTAATATCGATAAAGTCTATTCCATAGGGGAGCAAAGAAGACTATGGTGTTTTCTCGGTGTAAAGACATCATTATATATCAGCCTCTTGAGGTGGTTGCTTTAGAAAGCCTGTCATTTGATATGTGTCACAGCAGTCTGGTTCTTGACCTCAAGGTCAGCAAGTCCTGCCGTGGCCAGTCGCCTGGGATTTGGGATGGTTCAGATGGTGAATCCAACAGAAAAAAGTCACAAAAGCAGCTGGGATTTTTTTATGTTTATCTTTTTGGATGGTTCTTAAATAGTTTTCATGGGTTGGTATGTTATGTTGGCCATATACCATTTCTATCTTTTATTTTCTTACCCTAATATATTGAACTATTCTGAATTTTTTTTTCTCTTGTAATTAGACTCTATTTGAGAAGAGGTTCCATGCAATATAATACAGCATTACAACATATGATACTAATAACATAATTAAGATGGGCACCGTACAATATAAACTCCTGTATGGCCTCAGTTGTGTTCTGTATAGATGCTGGTTGATGGCAGGTCGATAAGAAATAAATGATTTTCCGATTTTGGATGGCACCCTGGCTGCCATTAGGTATCGGGATGAAACCCTTAAACCCATTGTTGGACCCTTTGCTGGTGCAGTGGGTCCTAGGTCCCTCCAGGTGATGATAATGCCCAGCCTCAAGTGGAAAGAGTATGCAGGCAGTTCCTGGAGGATGCAGGAATACGCACGCCCACGCACGCCCTACCTAAATCCAATAGAACATCTCTGGGACATCATGTTTAGATTACTGAGTTACTGGTCACCAACAACTAGGTATTATTAATTAATATTAACTAATGGGTAGACAGACAGATACAAACGGACAAATGAGTAGAAAGACGGCGAGCAGGACAGGTAGGTGGATGAATGAAAGGAAGGACAGACAGATAGATAGAAGGACAGGTGGATGGATGGATGGATAGCTGGATAGACAGATTGAATTATTTAAGGGAATTAAGACAGTCTTTTGATTGATTTTGATACATAAAAACAATAAAAAAAAAAAGTATTCTTTCAACTTTTTCACACCATCATTTTAGACTGGAGAAATGAGCGGAAATTGATTTCTCTGCCAATTACAAAAGAGTAGCTTTAGTAATGCTGGGGGTTTACAGCCAAAGGAGTTTCAATAAGTGTTTTGAACTGTCATTAGGAAAAGAACACTGTCAAATCATTAGATAAAGCCTGCAAATCCTAGCCCTAAAACGTAGACGCTCACATTAGTTCATATCTATGAATCTTTAAAAGGAAAGTAGGAAACAGCAGTTTAAAACCACCAAGACAATTCTTCTTCTTTTTCTTTCGGCTGCTCCCGTTTAGGGGTCGCCACAGCGGATCAACTGTCTCCATTTCTTCCTGTCTTTTGCATCTTCCTGCTTCAAACCGACCACCTGCATGTCCTCTCTCACCACATCCATAAACCTCCTCTTTGGTCTTCCTCTTCTCCTCTTTCCTGGCAGCTCCATCTTCAACATCCTCCTCCCAATATAATCATCGTCTCTCCTCTGCACATGGCCAAACCAACGCAACCTTGCTTCTCTAACTTTGTCTCCAAGACGTCTAACCTGAGCTGTCCCTCTAATATACTCATTTCTAATCCTGTCCATCCTCGTCACACCCAACGAAAGTCTCAGCATCTTTAACTCTGACACCTCCAGCTCCGCCTCCTGCCTTTTTGTCAGTGCCACTGTCTCCAACCCATACAACATAGCTGGTCTCACTACTGTCCTGTAAACCTTCCCTTTTACTCTAGCTGGTACGCGTCTGTCACAAATCACTCCAGCCACTCTTCTCCACCCATTCCAACCAGCCTGCACTCTCTTCTTCACCTCTCTTCCACACTCGCCGTTACACTGAACTGTTGATCCCAAGTATTTAAACTCCTCCACCTTTGTTACCTCTACTCCCTGCATCCTAACCACTCCACTTTCCTCCCTTTCATTCACACTCATGTATTCTGTCTTTGCCCTACTCACTTTCATTCCTCTCCTCTCAAGAGCATATCTCCATCTCTCCAGGTTCTCCTCAAGCTGCTCCCTACTCTCACTACAGATCACAATATCATCAGCAAACGTCATCGTCCACGGAGACTCCTGTCTAACCTCATCTGTCAACCTGTCCATTACTACTGCAAACAAGAATGGGCTCAGTGCTGATCCTTGATGTAATCCAACCTCTACATTAAATGCATCCGTCACTCCCACTGCAGATCTCACTACTGTTACACTGCCATCATACATATCCTGAACTACTCTCACATACTTCTCTGTAACACCAGACTTCCCCATACAAAACCACAACTCCTCTCTAGGCACCCTGTCATATGCTTTCTCCAAATCCACAAAGGCACAATGCAGCTCCTTCTGACCTTCTCTGTACTTCTCCATCAACACCCTCAGAGCAAACATTGCATCTGTGGTGCTCTTTCTCTGCATAAAACCCTACTGTTGTTCACTGATCCTCACCTCATTTCTAAACCGAGCTTCCACTACTCTTTCCCATAACTTCACTGATCAACTTTATCCCTCTATAGATACTACAGCTCTGTGTGTATCATCCTTATTCTTGAAGATCGGTACCAGTACACTTCGTCTCCACTCCTCAGGCATCCTCTCACTTGCCAAGATTGTGTTAAACAATCTGGTCAGAAACTCAACTGCCATCTCCCCCAAACATCTCCATGCTTCCACTGGTATGTCATGCGGTCCAACAGCCTTTCCATTCTTCAACCTCTTCATCGCTGCCCTTACTTCCATCTTGTTTATTTGCTGTACTTCCTCTGTGATGTGAGGAGTTCACTCTTCTCACATCATCCAATCTTCTCTCTCTCATTTTCTTCATTCATCAGCCCCTCAAAGTATTCCTTCCATCTGCTCAACACGCTCTGTTCACCTGTGAGTACGTTACCATTCCATCTTTAATCGCCCTGACCTGCTGCACATCTTTCCCAGATCTGTCTCTCTGTCTAGCCAATCCGTTATGGTCCTTTTCTCCCTCTTTACTGTCCAACCTCTCGTACAATTCACCAAACACCTTATCTTTGGCCTTCGCCACTGCTTTCTTCGCCCTGCAGTTCATCTCCTTGTACACCTGTCTACTTTCTTCATCTCTCTGACTGTCCCACGTCTTCTTTGCTTACCTATTCTTTTGAATACACTCCTGGACTTCTTGGTTCCACCACCAGGTTTCCCTATCCTCTTTCTTCCTTCCAGATGTCACACCAAGTACATTTCTAGCTGTCTGCCTTATCATTTCTGCAGTAGTTGCCCAGCAATCCGGTAGCTCTTCAACACCTCCCAGTGCCCGTGTTAACTCCTGCCTGAATTCCACCTTACAGTCCTCCTCCTTCAGCTTCCACCACTTGATCCTCGACTCTGCCCTCACTTTCCGCCTCTACTTGACGTCCAAGGTCATCCTACAGACCACCATCCTGTGCTGTTTAGCTACACTCTCCCCTGTCACTACTTTGCAGTCTCTGATCTCTTTCAAACTGACCCTCCTGCAAAGAATATAATCCCCCTGTGAGCATCTTCCTCCACTCTTATACGTCACCCTGTGCTCCTCCCTCTTCTTAAAATAAGTATTAACTACAGCCATTTCCATCCTTTTTGCAAAATCTACAACCATCTGACCTTCAGCATTCCACTCCTTGACACCATGCCTACCCATCACCTCCTCATCACCTCTGTTCCCTTCACCAACATGACCATTAAAATCTGCACCAATCACCACTCTCTCTCCCCTGGGTACACTCTCTATCATTTCATCTAACTCACTCCAGAATTATTCTTTCTCTTCCATTTCACAACCAATTTGTGAAGCATAAGCACTAACAACATCCATTATCACACCTTCAACTTCCAGCTTCAAACTCATCACCCTCCCTGACACCCTCTTCACCTCCAAAACACTCTCCACATACTCTTCCTTCAGGATAACACCTACTCCATTCCTCCTTCTATCCACACCATGGTAGAACATTTTAAACCCCCCTCCAATTCACCTGGCCTTACTACCCTTCCATCTAGTCTCTTGCACACACAAAATGTCAACCTTTCTTCTCTCCATCATATCAGCTAATTCTCTACCTTTACCTGTCATGCTGCAAACATTCAATATCCCTACCCTCACTTCCACTCTCCTGCACTTCTTTCTCTCCTCTTCGCTCTGGACATGCCTTCCTCCTCTTCTTCGGCCAACAGTAGTCCAATTTCCACCAGCACCCTGTAGGCTAACAGCACTGGTGGCGATCGCTGTTAACCCGGGCCTCGACCGATCTGGTATGGAATTCTGTTTTGTTGTCCGCATATTGATTTGGCAAAGTTTTACACCGGATGCCCTTCCTGACGTAACCCTCCCCATTTATCCGGGCTTTGGACCGGCACGAAGAAATGCACTGGCTTGTGCATCCCTTGTTACAGGAGATTAAGAAGTCTAGTAGTAAAACCCTCTTGAGCTCATGTTGTTTACATTTCTTCATAAATAAAATAATACAAGGCCTAAACGTAGATGCAGAACAAACAGATTTTCAAATGGGAGAAAAAAGATTATGGAGTGAGGAAATTGATCAATATTACATGCCTGTGACCCTCTAGCGCTAGCAGTTCATTTGAAAGTGAAATTATAGTCAGGTGTCTAAAATCACATAACAACATGACAGGCAGGTGTGAGAAAATGTTCTTTATTTAAAGAGCCATCTATCAAAGTCTGATCTTCACAATTGTGCGCAATTGTGGAAATGTATCGGGTGACACCCTCCCATGAAGTGGTAGGCCAACAACCATAATAGTCTATGAAAGCCTATAATAGTCTCAACATCTAAAGTGCTCTCTCACATCAGCTGATGTAAATGTTATGAGTTCAGCATCAGGAAAACAATGAACAATGATGCGCATGGTAGGGCTGCAAAAAGTAAAACACTCTCTCCATAAGAACACTGCTGCAAATGAACAGATTAGTAAGATCACATGACCAAGCAAGCTGTATGATCAATGTATGAGGGCAGTGTGACAATGAGGTCTGCAGTAGAAGTGAGAGATACATTTAAAGTAGAGGTGGGATTACATCAAGGATCAGTGCTGAGCCTATTCTTGTTCATAATGGTAGTGGACAGGATTACAGATGAGATGAGTCCCAGTAGAAAAGTAGGGAGCAGCTTGAGGAGACCCTAGAGAGATGGAGATAAGCTCTAGAAAGAAGAGGACTTGAATGAAATTAATGTGAATGAAAGTAAGGACAGGGGAATGGTTAGGATGCAGGAAGTAGAGGAGTTTAAATACTTGGGATCAACAGTTCAGAGTAACAGGAGCGTGGAAGAGAGGTGAAGAAGAGAGTGCAGGCAGATTGTAATGGGTGGAGAAGAGTAGCAGAAGTGATCTGTGGCAGACGGGTACTGGCAAGAGTGAAAGGAAAGGTTTA
Organism: Hepsetus odoe; assembly: GCA_017165825.1. Taxonomy (NCBI): domain Eukaryota; kingdom Metazoa; phylum Chordata; class Actinopteri; order Characiformes; family Hepsetidae; genus Hepsetus; species Hepsetus odoe. The sequence continues at coordinate 18,484,096 of CM029379.1, read as the reverse complement.
AAGGACGATAGTGAGCCAAGCTGCACTAGGGCTGGAGACGTTGGCACTGATGGAAAAAAAAAAACAGGTGGCAGAGTTAAAGATGCTTCTTTTGTTGCCTAACAGACATTTGTAAGCAAGTGTTTCTCAAGGTGTGACATCACTACGGTATTACAGCTGAGTATCCTTTCATTGATGGCATGAACCGTTGTAAGTCAATGTTTCTTCTACATGGTGAGGCATAATACAAGGTAGCTCATAAGAACGAGTTCATTTATATCTCGGTTTTAAGCGATAATCAAAAAATCTAAGGGATAAAGATACATGGAATATGATTTGTAAGTGTAAATTAGCACACAGTTTTTTTTAAATGTAAACCTTCACAAATGCTATAAATGGACGTTGGGGGAAATAAAAACCAAATACAAATAAAAATGCAGCAAATGGCATTTTAGAACGGTGTGAGTAAAGCGCCGAGTTACCTCAAGTGGCACGCACATTAGAGAGGCACGCAAAGACGTGCACTAGCGCTGTATTGATTCCCTGCCACAGTTTGTTCCCAGTGCGGGGCCCCAGAGACGGCGTGTGCTGCACGCCGGGCAGGAAGTGTGTGGATGAAGTGCCAGAGGCTCCTGTTTGTTTCCTGCTCTGGCAGATGAATAATGCATGAATGATACAAACGAGTGTAGCTTGCCAATCAGTGGCGTAAGGCTGGCGAGGACGCTCAACACTGAAATAGAACCCCCTCCCCACACATGCCCCCTTTCTTTTGTCAGTCTTGGGCCTTTGATCTCTTCTTCCTGGACAGACTGGAGAGAAATGAACACCCTTCCCCTCCCTCCCAATTGTACTTCGCTTTTCTCTTTCCATCCTGCCTTCATACATGGATGTGTGCACCTCTAGTAGCTATCATGGGATGCATTCTGCACTCCATGTGACTTCTGTCAGAGTTACTACAGGACTAGCATTCTTGCTTGCTAGTGGCAATGTGACATATTAATTTTGTATTTGACTCTTTTCCTTTTTTTTATTGTTGTCCTCCTTTTCTTTTCTGATATATCACAAACATAATAAATCATAGAGTACTGATACATTCCTAAATATTGATAAACTGCAAAAGGATACTATCCATTCAGTGTATTGGTGTATACTGTCACATTCATGCAATTGGCCACTTTGTTAACAAAAATATATAAAAATGCAATTTTAGAAACGACCACCTCCACGGTTGCCAACTCTTGCTGCAGAATTCAGGCTCTACCAAACATGCAACACATTAAACACTTCAGGAAGGCAGGTCTTCAGGAAAACAGGCTTGGTGATCAATGGCTTCCACTCCCTCTGTACTTTTGGCTTCTTCATTAGACACAGCGACCCAATACGCCAAGTATTTGCGTCAACAATCACAATTATGCACAATTATCTGCCTTTTATAATATAGTCTGCTGCTCTGAACAGACTTCAAAAGGTCTATCATATGTCCTGTATCGTCTTACTACAGATGTGCATGCACGTCTGCATACACATATGCATTTTGATTAATTGTGTTCTAGGCTGACCTCAGATCAGAGTCATACCTCCCTCTGCATGTTTTGAATGTTGAATGCAGCTGATGTGCCCTTTCTGCTCCAGTGGCTAATAACATCTTCCCTGTGTCTGCGGAGTCAGTGCTGTATGTGGACAGGGGCTAATTGTTTCACCCATTGCAAAATCTTTGCTATCAGCTCCTTACAAGTAATTTCAGACCGGTCAACACTTTCAATTGGATTTCTTTTAGCTTTAGAACCTTGCACAGTCACTGTACTTTATCTTCAGAGAGACACTGGCAAATTAGATGCAGAAAGAAGAAAAAAAAAACAAAACAATTCTACTGAATGCCATTTTTTTGCATCGCTAATTCAAAGGTGATGAAAAGCCACAAATGTGCCGCTAGCTATACTCTCACAAAAGAATTAGGGGTTAGCGTTGTCTAGAACGCTACCTATCATTGTGACAGGTTTATTTCCTTACACGTATTAAACAGAACAACAGAAAGACTTTTAATAGAACTACTACCACTACTTCCGGGCCTTTTTATGTCATGTGTAGAGTATCAACCCTTCATGGCAGCAGTATTTCTTAAAAGGCAGCGAACTCATTGAGCAGGAGAATGCAGCCTGCTACACCGCAAAGAAATTTGTTCAGGAACAGTTTGTGGAACATGATAGTTCAGAGTTCAGAATTGTGCTGGACATTTAAAGGAGACCCAAAATCACAAAGTTCGTAAGACTTAAAACCTACAGCATTACTGCTGTTCATGATCCACTCTATGCAGCGTAAACACACAATTTGAAATTCACTGTGTATATACAGTGGTGGGTCAAATAAAATTTTCAGTCATTCTCAGACTTCAACCGATAGACCTGAAAGTAGATAAACAGATACAAGATAAACAAATGAGGCCAACATATTATACTCAGTCATTTATTTATTCAAGAAAATGCTCCTATAAACATCGTTTTAAGGCAAAAGAATGAAACTTTGCTTTCTATACGTGGTTTGACCCCTTTGTGCAACAATAACTGCAACTTAACATTTCCAGAATTATAGCCTGCTCTGCAGTACAGAAGAGCTTCAGCTCAGGGATGTGAGGTTACAGACATTACTCTTGTAGTGATCATTGTTTGTTGACCACTTTGAGAGTAACAAGATCATACGCAATTCGTCTGACTGCGGTAGCTCTGTAGAGATGATTGTATAACCTTTTGCAGTCTGATGATATAGGATGATATAAATAAAACAGGACACTTATTCTATTGATTGAAAACACCTCACTCAAATCTCAGCTTTAAATTAAAGATCCACATTGTGATTTTCAGGACATAGTGTTATTCACTGATCAGTTCTGACTTTTTATGCAGGATAGCGTTTAAGCCCTAGCTTACTACTGTTTGGTCAACATTTATTTTTGTTTTATAACCAGCAATTTGTGTCTAGTCACGACGTTCATTTTTATTTAATAAACACTACAGCCTCCAGACCTCTGCTTCTAAATGTCCCGGAGTTTATCTTTTGAGAGCATTTTCCTCATGCTGGGCCGCAAGTTACAGCAAATTACTATTGTGTATTTAACTGAATATGAATAATTGAATTGGTCTGTTTTCAGAGCTAATAGTCGAGCAGACAAAGCATGCAAAATAATCAATAAACATGACTCTATATAAAGGGTTGTTTGACAACAGGGTAATCACTTCCTTCTGGGGACAACATAGGCATCATTAGAGGGGTCCTGTCCAAGAGTGGAAACTGAAAAAAGTTTAAGCCAGAAGTTGGTGCCCACACCCACTTGACTTGGAGAGATTAGAAATCTATTAAAAGGCCAGATATCCGCTGGCCCTCTTCAAACCATCGATCCACCTGTTCTTGCACTTGCATCAGCTCTCAAACCCAATATCCAGGCAGTTGGTTAAAGTGGGTGGAGAGTGATGAATTGCAGAGCACTGCCACATTGTCGTTATTTAAACCAGTCTACTGGCGTAGCACATTTTTAAAAAATATATATTGTTAGAGTGTGAATACACTTTAAAAGTTTGGAATGAACATTTTTAATAAATTATTTAACAGCCCTAGCAGAAGGCCGATTTGGTGTATGTGCAAGACCAATGATTTGCCAATTTTTTATCAAGTGTTAAATCTGTCCCTGCACTGGAATAAACTTTTTTTGAGAAATCACTGAATTTTTCAACCAAGACACTTAATTGGATACAATGGTGGCAATGCTGTCCATTGTAGATCACAGGGATAATACTCATGTACATACATTCAGTATCACCCGTAACTATATTTCACTTACACTTTAGCTCTCATATATGTAAGGGTGGAGCTGGAGCCATTGTAGGCCAGTTATAAAAAAAAAAATAAGGTCCTTTTCAAGTATCTCAAGGATATGTTAACATTTCCTGCTTGGTTTATGTCCTACTGTAGGAGATGATGCCCATCTAAGCCTTGCTGTGTACAACATGCAAAATCACTTGAGATAGACCCACACTGTTGCGTGAAATGTCCTGGACAATGTTGCTGGACTCTGCTTGGGTCATTTATCAGCATCAGTCAGTCACCATATACTTAATAGGTGGATTTTCAGACATGCACCACAGCAGCAATCAGACTGTAAGGTTTCGGTTCATCCTGAATGTAGTTTGGTCTCTGAAGTTTACTTTGTCAGGGCCTGAACTGGAAATGAGAAGCAAAAACTGTCTCTTTCTATGTCTGGAAGTATTCTTCAATTGGTACATTAAGAAATACAAGAAAGTTGGGCTCTTTGGAAGCAAAAATGAAGATATTAGCGGTGGCTCAAAACCCCTGCACATTATCGTACGGAGGCTTTCATTACAAGGAACTAGCTTTATTAGCCAACATAAGAGGCAAACTTAATGAAGCAAAAAGGGAGATGTTGTTTGGAACAGATGATCGGCTGCTTGATTAGGATCCTAAGGAAGAGATTAACAGTTCGCTGCCTTGTCTAATAAAGGACAAAAGCAGTACATGGAGCAGCCTACAAGTGGAGAACTGTAATACAGTACAACTTTCAGTGAGAGAATATTCCCCTGTTGTCACAACAGAACAGCAGCAGTACTCCCAAGTGACACACACACACACACACACACACACACACACACACACACACACACACACACACACACACACAGAGACTTGAAGCTAATAAAATGGCCTAAAAATTACATGTATGTTTTAGTCCTCAGGCTATTTCTTAAAGGCTTAGAAGGCCCTAAGGGTTTCCCACTGTTTATCTGCATTTGAAGACTATTCATTTTTTTAAATACGAAACCTATATAAAATTTGAATTATGAATAATTAATTCAAGTAGCACATTTAGACTTAATAATAAAACAATTATTCTTATTATGCTCATTCTTTTCTTTATTCACACAGAATATGTATAGAAACATTCTTGCAGCACTTATCTGTGTGAGTGTTCAGATATTCTTCACACTCATTGTCTAGTTATTTCAACATTAGAATTTAATTTCATATTCAAAGCGTCTTGCGGAGAGAAAAGAAGCAGTGAGATAGAAAATAAGAGGGGAAAAAGTATGAGAGAAGTGAAAAGAAAGAAAAAAGTAAGTAGAAAAAGAGGGGCAGAAAGAAAGATTGCAAGAAGATGTAAAAGGTTTTAAAAAGCAAGTGTCAGGCGTGTGTCAATAAGAGGGCTAAACGGAAGTGAAGCAAACTAAACTTTATGCATGAGGGCGAGTGTGAGATCGAGTAAACAATCGAGGAAAAAAAGAAATCCTCTATGCGCCGTTGATTATTGTGTTTATCACTACAGTGAAGATTGTTTTCCGTCCTTGAATATGGATGCGTTTACCACAGAAACATCAGCAGTGCAGCCTCGCGACATCATATCCCCACATACACTCCACAAAACCCTATAGTACAGCCTCAGCGGGCCAGCTTTGTGATGTTTTCCCAAAATGCAAATAGACAAGCCAAAGACTTCTGAATGATTCATTCATCCGATGAAATGGGGAGGCAGAAAGAAAAACTCCCAAAAAAAAAAACAAACAAAAAAAAACAAAGCAGCAGAATATCTATGACTAAATGCAAATTAGACAAGGGGAGCTCTTCTCTCTTCACGCAGACGCATCATATGAATAAAATGCAAGGAAACAATCTAGAGAACCGTAAACTTTGTTCTAGCTCTGATGGGAATTTGTCTGCGGTGCCTCAATACGCACAAGTGTCTCAGAAAACATATCAAACAAACAAAAAGGTCTCTAGGTCTTTGCAAGTTGTTCCAATTGACGTATCAGTAACACTTTACTGAAAGGCAAATATATGTTTCACGATAGACGTTTTTAATTACAACTCACAGATCTTTTCTGGTATTTGCAGGTGATGTGCATCCATGACAATATCGTGATGGCGCGGCTGTTTATTAGCCCGAGTAATAGCAGTCATTTTATTCAAATATTGTAATATTGCAATAACTTTATTATCTCCTTTCCCCCCTCATTCACTTATCTTAACCCCTTTCTCTGAGTAGGGTCCTGGGTGCTACTGGAATCTGTCCCGGTGCTCACAGGACAGGTTGCCAGTTTATCACAAGGCAGACACATGCACTAACACACTCAAACACCGAGGGAGCAATTTAACATCTCCAATCCACCCGACATGCCCATTATTGGATGCTATGAGGAAACCGGAGCTCCCGGAGGAAACCTACACAAACATGGAGAGCTCCCGGGTCCTTCTCAGCACAAAGGCCCTTCTCTTTGGTTAGCTAGTAAACATTTTCCAGGGTGCTATAAAGCAAGTTTTAGCTTCGACAAAACCACAGTCAACTCATGTGACAAATTGAACTTTCTCCATAAAGCCAGACTTAACTACTTGAGCTATGATTAATCCATGGGTGAAAGTTTGACTTTTATGGCGCCTCGCCAACCCCATGAAACATGAGCTTATTAAGCAGCTTATTTTGGAAAAAAAGGAAAATAAATGTAATGAAAATACGCATTATAAGGGGAAACCGTGTGCTAAATAGAGTAACATCTGATTTATATTCTTAACTGAGATCAGGCAGAGAGGGTCACCTTGAGCTAAGTTTAAAGTTAGCTGGATACAAATCCTGCATTGGGAGACAGTTCTCAGCCTAATAGGGAAAGATTTTAAATTGTGTTTACACTGACTTTAAACAAAGATTCATACTCAAACGTATTAATGTTTATTAAAAAAAAAAAAAAAAGTGGTTAAGTTTAGTGGGAATTCATCCTGTGATTAGCTCGTCCAACCTCACAACTTGTTTGTGGGATAAGCATGAATAGTTTTATTTTCTTTCCATCTGGAAAATGAAATCATTGGCTCTGAGTTTTATTATACTCACCAGAGGACCATTTCCATTTCAAGTTCAAGTCATTAATATTAAACTGCACTTTAAATAAATATGCTTGTGACTCATTAAATATAATACGTCTACTTTACCTTTCTGAGCAATGCAAAGCAGGAGTCTAAATTGAATAAAGACAGCATTAAAGGGTTTATTTTATTATGTTTTAAACACTGGCTTTCATTTTTCCAGAGGTTCCCAAAGGGCAGTTTAAATTTCAAGGTTATCACTGAAATACTTCACGAACAAAGCAGGGGACTTAATTATCAACCACACAATCTGTTTCTAATGGATCATTTTATTGCTGGCCACTTTGATAGAAACCCTTTGGAAGTCCACCAGAGAAGTTAGAGCCCATCCAATCACACAAGATGTGTCTTCTGCCATTCAACAGAGTTTAAGTTCTGACCAAAGAGCCCATCTTGGCTCGATATTTTAGAGCGGTAGGCCAGTAACCCTGCATGAGGAATTTTCTCAAACCAGCACCACACACACACACACACACACACACTGCAATCCTACTACCAGATCGGTTTCTCTGCTGAGAATGGTCCACAATCCAATAATATCAAGTCAACAGTGGCCAGAAACTGTCCAGTGAGTGGACGTGGAAATAAATAATTTCAATTAATGTGGCCACAATTAATACAACTTTTATTTCACTGGATTGATCGCTAAATATTGGGTGGACTGATTGACTTCTAATATAATCTGTAACTAAGGCTCTATCCTTGACATATACCAAGACAATGATTAGCACATATGGTACCAACCGCACCGCTTTCAAAACTGAAATATGACTTCAGCTAAGCCGTCAGTGTAGACAGAAAGCTAAGTGATGACAGAAGATTCGACAGTGCAGTTGGAGAGTTTTGGAGACTTTAACTGTGTATCGGCAGGTCAGGCGCCATAATGAAGAGGAATGGTCTGGGTTTTTGAATTGATTTTGGTGGAGAGTGAGTGTTTAATGGAGGCAGACAGCACTGCCTTGCCAATTACTGCAGCTCTGAGTATGGGGCTAACTGACTGGAGACTAATCGCAGAGGAGGAGCAAGCTAGTTGTCCTTAGAAGCGGGAAGGAAATTTGATCTTAAAAATTAGGCATTCGAATCGGGCAAAATTTTTGAAATTGTGGGATTAGGGATTTTCAGTTAATTACAATTGTGCATTTCGATTTGACCTTTTGTTTTATCTATCACATTTCAGCACCCCTACATGTTTGTAAGGAACTTAAGCAAGTTATAAAAATGTTAATAATATTTAGCATGTATAATGGTTTGTTTCTAAGTCAATGATTGTAGTGGATCTTTATTATAACATTTTAACATTAATGATTGTGTGAAAAACTTTCTTTAAAACAGTTTTAAACACAAGAAAAAAAAGTATATATATATAAATTGTTAACACTGCAAGAGCTAGGAAATCTTGGCGACCTATTTATGGTATTCATCCATAATTTGCCCTTTGAGCATCTGGATGGGCTCCAGTACCCCCTGCCAAATGCAGTCATAAACTCCTAAAGTGCATTTTATTACAGAGCAATGTTTAAGCTGAAAATCTATCAATTATATTAATATTTTATTTGATAGCACTAATCTTTGCTACTATTCCTTAAAGAATTTACGATGTTGGGACAACACAGCACTTGAGTCATAGAAGTAACATATTCTTTAACATACACACTGATCAGCCTCAACAATAAAACCATCTGCCTTATATTGTTTAAACAGAGTGCAAAACAGCTCTGAACCAACCAAACATCTGCAAATGAATCAATAAACAGAAATTAAAACCCTACCGGAGGTTTTCTAAAAAGACTGAGAATGAGAGTTAAATCAAGATTGCCATGGTGACTTGGTAGGAAACTGAGTGTGAAGTATTTCTTAAAACATACTTTTTAAAAAAAGACATCTGCTTCAAAGAATAAGAAAAGTAAAACAGTGTTTTGTAGTCTTGCTACTATGCTACAAAAAACTGTAAATTTTGGCTGTTTGTGATCAACACAATCAGGCTCAAGCAGTTTTCAAATGCGGTGGTTCTGAAAGGCTCGTAACACACAAGAATAAAGTAAAAATATGGACTATCTAGGTGGGACCACTGTTTATAAAAGTCAGTGATGATTTTATCTAAATGCAGAGCTGTGGGACTCCAGGAGCAGGACTGAGAGATGCAGCAGTAAATAGCTGGTCAGTTAACGTTGATTCAGTTTCATCAAAGCACAGGTACAATAATAATAATAATAATCCTTTATTTATAATCCCACGAATGGGAAATTCGCTCTCTGCATTTCACCCATACACACATGTGCAGCAGTGGGCTGCTATTGAAAGCGCCCGGGGAGCAGTGATGGGGACGGCACCTTGCTCAAGGGTACCTCAGGGCAACCTACTAGGAAGGGGTTCGAACCCCTGATCCTCCGATCATGTGGCTAACGCCCTAACCGCTAGGCCACCGCTGCCCTAAGTAACGGACATTGGAAACACTTCGAACACTTAAACTCTTCTGGCTAAATACGGAGTTCTTAAGAATGCATTTGTTGCATACAGTTTACAGTTAAGTCCAGTGTATTGTTCACTCTCGTTCTTCTCATTATGGCAGGTGATAATGTTAAGAGACATTTAGAGGTTCACTGAGCTCCTTCTTCTCACAATGTCTCAGTCTGCCATGTTGAGAAATGGATGGTATAGTGCAGAAAGGCCAGGTCTCTATAATGCTGTATTAGTGGTATTTAGGTTGTCATCCATTAAACTTTTGTACAACTTAAGATCAAAAGTTGCATTGTTCATGCGAAGTTATGGTTTGTTTCTCATATGTTTCTTTTGGTTTATTTAGAATTAATTTTCTAAATCAAGTTTTCTTTCGGGTGAGTGGGGTTATTTATTTATTTTTTTTTAACTTCAGCTTGAACCACTTCTTAAGCTTGATGATTCCTTTAAGCCAAAAAAAGCCTTTGAGACCAGTATTTTGCGACTCTGCAAATTGGTCTGGCAGGATGAAAGCAGAAAGGCTGGGGAGACACCTTTATGTTGTGGTCTACCTTGATGGGCCATAACAGTATTAAATGGGAAAGGTCTTTACACTCTTTGTTGAGTGCATACACTGAGTACTTCGAAGCTCTTTACAAGCTCTGAGTATAACACACCTAATTCGGTTTATGAAGCCTTTAGCAGCATCCGAATGGGGAAATTAGGTGAATATGATTGAAGCTGCTATAAAACTCTGCTTGAGCTAATCTAATAAAGCATTGGGTAGTTCAAGGCCATTCATGCACACATTTACTCCTTTATTCCTTTGTTCTATCTTCAAAAACATTATAGTGTTATGTCTCCAAAAAAAGGGAAACTGTAGTGTTGCAAGTCAGCATTGACAGGTACCGGAAAAGAAACTAAGTTTCTGCAAGACCAGACCCAACAGCATGATGTAAATGGGTTCATCCATCATGGGAAATGTTCCCCACTCAAGGTCCCTAAATCTACTGCCTGAAAAAAAAAGAAAAAACAAAAAAACATCTACTTTTTTAAAACCACAGCAAAGCAGGGACTGTCCTCTGCTGATGCTGGTCTGTTTTTTTTTTTCAGTCTCCTGCAGCATCGTGGCAGGGGTCAGGATAGGAAATGTGGTGAAGCTAGGCCAAGCAGACAAAAGCCAGCTTGTGCTAAATCAGCCGCTATTGATTCCTATGACAGAGCTGGAGTGTGGAGAATGCGTACGTCACCATGTGAACACATCTCTCCCGCAGGGCTGAATTTTTCTGACCGCATTGAAGCACAGGCCACATACACCAGACGAGCCACTGGCAGAGCCTGCATCTCAAATTGAGTACTTTCATGGTGTACCAGCTGCATGTAGTGCACAATGTGTGTTCACCCAAGGAAATGCAACAGGATATCATGTAATGTTATGCGGGGAAGAGGACCAGGGATGAACTGATCCATCCTGCTCTATGTTAGTAGAGTATACAATACAAGCCTTGACGTTTAAAGTCCTTATTACTGCAGGATAACAACATTTTAAACCAGGTTTGTTTGTAGATTGTTTACAATAACAGATATCCAACATAACAGAATTCAGAATGGTAAAAACACTGCATTGCTCATTTGTATTTTTTCCCCACCATTTAATGGATATTTGAATGAATGAATGAATGAATGAACGCACGGATGACCAAATGAACAGAACTACTTGACAAAGCAGATTCTTCACTGGTTAACAGACACACAGAAACACAGCCAGCAATACTTTCAATGCCTAATTATCCTGGTTGAATGATGGAACAGCACAGCACTTCAATGAGACTCACTCTCTGCTGAAAGTGCACAAAGCAGAAACAGCAGTTTTCTACGCATTAGCAGTTGTTTGAAGCATGTTTTATGGTTTTCTAAGTGCACTTCTCTATGGGATACGCTACTGCCATCATATTTATTAGAACTGCAGTGGGATAAGCGACTCAAAAGTCTGGAGTCTGGGACTTTCTGAAAGATGAGGCATAGCTCAGTAATAATAACATTAAATGTTGCTAACCATGAAGGAAACCCAACAGTCACTGATCAGCATTAATTAAATGATATCAAGTGAACAGTGACCATTAGCTTCCGTTCTTTGTAATGGACATTAGCATGCATGGTGGAACTACTTATTTAACAAGGAGAATTACACTGGCCTGTTCTTACTGTCTCTAAATAAATAAATGTACTTGGTTGCCACTTGGGGTACAGCTTACATTATCCTCAAAAGTACAAATTTAGCATTTTCAGTCTTATTAAATATATTAAAATATTCCTGCAGTGGAATATGGGGAAGTTACTTAAAGATAGACTGACTCCAGTCACCCTTTCCAAATTGTATTGCTCTACTTTAAAGCATAAGGTTATCAAATGGCACAAATCTGACCCTTTTCCCTGGAAAATCACTATCAGAATGGCAACGCTGGCTAAAAGCCCTTCTCTTCAAAGAGAACTTGAGAGAATAAGGAAGAATAAGTCAATCTTAAAAAAAAATTTAAAAAACTCTGCGCGCTAAAGGTAGAGCCTTAACGTCATGCGCAGCAGAATTTGCAGTTGCTAGTAGCTCTAAATTCAGGTCTAGGCTTTCTAGTGTGAAGGACAGGTTTCATTTGGAAACTATTAAGCACTCCTGTATGCCTCTCTGGATAAAAGCGTTTGCCAGATGACATAAATTCAATCCTGCATCATCCTGCAACAATTAATAGATAAGTCATCCCTCCTGGGCTCCAAAGTGTCAAAAATGTATGGTTTCTAGTAATGTACAGTACTGTGCAAATGTTTTAGGCAGGTGTGGAAAAAATGCTGTAAACAAAGAATGCTTTCAGAAATATAAATAATCATTGTTCATTTTTATCAGTTTACAAAATGCAAAGTGAGCGAACGAAAGAAAAATCTAAATCAAATCCATATTTGGTGTTACTACCTTTTGCCTTCAAACCAGCATCAGTTCTTCTGGCCCCCACAGAGCCCTGATCTCAACATCATCCAGTGTGTCTGGATTACATGAAGAGACAGAAGGATGTGAGGAAGCCTACATCCACAGAAGATCTGTGGTTAGTTCTCCAAGATGTTTGGAACAACCTACCAGCCGAGTTCCTTCAAAAACTGTGTGCAAGTGTACCTAGAAGAATTGATGCTGTTTTGAAGGCAAAAGGGTGGTCACACCAAATATTGATTTGATTTAGATTTCTCTTTTGTTCATTCACTGCATTTTGTTGATCGATGAAAATAAATGATTCACACTTCCATTTCTGAAAGAATTCTTTGTTTACAGCATTTTTTCCCACACCTGCCTAAAACTTTTGCACACTACTGTATATAACCTCATGTTCAGGTCTTTATGTTACATTCGGTTTCTGGATAACAAAACTTCATTTAACTGTACTGGCCTGCATTAAAAGAACAGAAAAAATCTACTACTGCTACTAAGAACATATACAACGGAATAACACTGGAACAATGTATTTTTACACTGTAGATGAAAGGTTTTTGGTTTATCCATCCAGTTCTGAGTGTTTACACATCTCTCACTAAAATAAAATAAATAAATAAATCAATCAATCAATCAATCTTCTCTGGCATCACTTCAAAACCCTCTCCCTTCACATTTATTTTGCAGGGTATGTTAAATTGTAAAAGTCTTGACAACTGTGACTGAGAATCATCTGAAACTCATTTGATTAAACTCTTTCTGAGCTCTGTATGGTGTACAACGTACTTTACTCTACCCAAATGGCATGTTAATACAAACATCCTCTATTCACAAGTGTGGCAGAGAGAGTGCCTGACTGCAGAATTCATCTGACAAAAGGAAATAAATGAATAAATCTTCAGTGACAGCTCTGACACCTGCTGCTTATAATGCATCAGAGGGTCATTAATTGTCCAGTAGATGTGGGAGAACATTGGATCGGAGAGGAGGGAGGAGGCTCATTTTTTAAGAACTAGCGTGGTACAGTATGTACTCGATGCTTTATCACACACAGACATCCTCTCAATAAAAAGGCATTTGCCCCGGAAAGCTCATCTCACTCTGTCTGGCGTATGGCGCCTCAACTTTTGCTCAAAATGGAATGTCTTGCAGGCCCGCCAGAATAAATGGCAAAATGTGCATGATATACTACAAAAAAAAAAAAAAAAAAAGAGAAAAAGAAAAAAAGAGCATTTATACATTTCTATTAATGGCATTCCTTTTTTAACTACATTTTTCTTGTTAATTTATTAGAAATTATTTCTTCAATTCAGTAAGCCCAGTTAAACGTGAAGGTGCATTTTTTTTTTCTTTTAACCAATGTGGAGTTGGTGCTGAAGTAAGATTCCAAAGAAAAGCTCTGCTAATGCAGGGGGTGCTCTCCATGGTCCTGAAGTAGTGCTACATTACACATGAGTGATTCCCCTTCTATAACACACTTCAGTGCAGAAAGGACAATTCAGCCCTTAATATCTAGAATTATTACAGTAAGTTAATTAAAGGCAATCACCTAAACACATTTGTGTAATTCTATTCAATTTCCATTCTGTAGAAAGTGTTGGATGGCAAGGCATGAAATATGTACTATATATATATATATATTTATACATTTTTCTATTTTCTGCTAGAGCTGCTACAAACCTACTGGCTATGATAGAAAGCTGTCAGGACATGCAACACATCACAGTGCACAAGGGTGTACATCACAGTGTACAAGAACACCCCATCATAACTGTAGTGTCTGATATCAGAGGATTCTTTCAGCGGGATAATGTGTCCTGTCACACTGCAAATATACTTCGGGCACGGATTCAGAATATGATTAGGATCCCAGGTCTCCGTCCTAGTATCTGTGAGATGTGCTGGATAAACTGGTCTGATCCACGGAGGACCATCTCGAAACCTACAGGTTCTGCTAACCTCTTGGCACCAGACGCAACAGCATACAGTCGGAGGTCTTGAGTTCATGCCATGATTGGTCAGACTTGCATATATGCTGTAAATATTGTACGACTGTACACAACGCTACTGGCTGCCTTAGACCTGAGCGGAACATAAACCAGTGAATGTGAGCAGACTGCTTTAATTTACCTCACTAAACCTGGCAGATAAACAGCGTCTAGGAAGCTGAACATTAATCCCCATCCTTCCACACACACACACACACACACACACACACACACACACTTTAGACTGAGTTACAGCAGCATCGTCCGAATCCACAGCTTTTTCCCCTGAGGAGCACTTTCCCCTATGCATTGCAATTGATCTTACCCCCCATTCCCCCCACCTTGACAGGCAGAGACCATTTATCACACTTTAAAAATAATTTGCCTTCAACAGTTAAAGCATGCATCCGTAATTTTTGTTGGCTTAGGCTGTGCCTAATATGCTCCAATGCCTCATTCATTTCACTGAGCCAGGCATGTTTCCAATTACGAGAAATGCTCTCCAAAGTCAGGTAGGCTTTGCGATCTGAGCAACAGTCTCTTTAATTTTTTATTTTTTTCCCAAGCAATGTGGTACTTAGCGTTATGCAAACTAGTAATATTTTGAAGCCTCAGGATAGAAAAATGCTGCCAAATTTTGTAACAAAGTGGGTGGCAGAGGGGTAAATAAGGCCCCCCCCCCCTTTATTCCCTTCACCATCAGTTCAAGAAATAGATCCAATTACAAATAAATGTGTTTCTTTGTTTCGTGCTTTCATCAATAAAGGATAATTCGCTCCGGTAATGAAATCAATTACTTACCTCTCCGCCTCTACCAGCAAGGCTGCAATGCGTCATGCTGTCATAAACACATATACACAGAGAACGAAAGATTGAGGATGGCAAGGATGGTTAGTCTTCAAAAGATCTATTAATGATGTAGCAGTATGACAGACTCTGGCCCAAGTGCATTTTCAAAATGAACTGACAACCTACGAACAGAGACATCCTTTTGTTTTCTGTTTGTTCATCTCCTTTTCCAACGAACCACCTTCTCATTTTGTAGCTGTCAGAATGATATTTTGATCAATGTCACAAATCTCTCACGTTCCAAAAACTCTTCTTTAGACTAACGGCTTAAAAGACTACTTTAGGCTCCCTAAAGAAGCTTTCGGGTGAGGTTAGACTTGAAAAGCCATTAACGCTTGATCTGAACCTACCACACAACAATGAAATAAAGACGTCACACTGTTATAATTCATAATTAAGAAAGTGTCCGTGAATAAAAAAAGAGCATAACAGCATATGACTGTTTATGTAGCAATATAACTACATAATTTAGCTACATAAACAGTCATATGTCATCGTGATGACAGCAGTAACACTACAGTTTTAATGATTACAAGCGGTCATGAAAAAATAATGATCCCATCTGACATTTATGGCACAGTTATGTCAAATGTTGGGCTAGTGTCAAATTCTTGATACAACATAGAAACATTAACAAAAATATCATTTCAAATGACTGAGTTCAACAGTGTATCAAAATAGTGAAGACACCAAGTTTCACTAAAAAATGACAGTGTTTTTTGATTCCTTACTGTTTCCATACTGTACTATACATTTCTAAATACAGGTGATTGCTGGATTTGTACTTTATACAGTACTGTGCAAAGGTTTTAGGCAGGTGTGGAAAAAATGCTGTAAACAAAGAACGCTTTCAGAAATATAAATAAAGATTGTTCATTTTTATTAATTTACAAAATGCAAAGTGAGCGAACAACAGAAAAATCTAAATCAAATCAATATTTGGTGTTACTACCTTTTGCCTTCAAACCAGCATCAGTTCTTCTGGCCCCACAGAGCCCTGATCTCAACATCATCCAGTGTGTCTGGATTACATGAAGAGACAGAAGGATGTGAGGAAGCTACATCCACAGAAGATCTGTGGTCAGTTCTCCAAGATGTTTGGAACGACCTACCAGCCGAGTTCCTTCAAAAACTGTGTGCAAGTGTACCTAGAAGAATTGATGCTGTTTTGAAGGTAAAGGGTGGTCACACAAAATATTGATTAGATTTAGATTTCTCTTTTGTTTATTCACTGCATTTTGTTGATTGATGAAAATAAATGATTAACACTTCCATTTCTGAAAGCATTTTGTTTACAGCATTTTTTCCACACCTGCCGAAAACTTTTGCACAGTGCTGTATTTTTTGCCAGTTTCTCAATTTCTGCAATTTCAAACCTGCAGCTTATTTGTGCACCCACAGCTGTTTGACAACCCTCAGCTTGCATGCGAAAGCAAACACAAAAATATGTTTCTAGCTTCCAGCAACAAATGCTTGATCATTTATACAGAAATAAATCATACTTGTTACTTGTTACACGCACTCATGCCACTTGTTAGGACTGTGAAGCTTCCAGCAACAAAGGAAGTAGAATTGGTCAGCCAAAACACAAAATAGCATCTTGGTGCAAAAATCAAAATGTATCCAACATGGATCAAATATATCTTTGGAGTAAAAAAAAAATAATGAAAAAAATGAAAAATAAAATACAGGCAGCTTAACCAAAACCAAACCACAAGCAAAACAGAGAAGCTCAACAGTTATAATGTTTAGAGACATGCTGATCAAGCCTCATAATGGCCTACACTTCATTCCCAATATGCTTTGCAAAAAACTGCTACTGACTGTAAAATTCATTAAGAAACTATTGTAATTTATGGACAAGAAGCTTCACCGATACTTCTCAGAATGCACCAATTTTAAGGGGAATCTGTTGCATTTAAGAAAGTGAAAGTGACTATTCGTGTCATTGTGAAACATATTACACAGTGAGCCACAACAAAATTAGACCGCTGCATTTTATCCATACTCAAATGCAGCAGGGGGCAGCTATTGGAAGTGCCCAGGGAGCAGTGACAGGGATGGTACCTTGCTCAAGGGTAACTCATGACAACCAACTGTGCTGGGATTTGAACCCATGACTTTCTGATTCTGGAGCCTAGTCCCTAAACACTAGGCTGCAGGAAATGCTTATTATCTATGAAACAGTAAAGTACTCAAATGTGTGACGTGCATGTGAGTGGACAGACATTATGCTGCCTCCACTTATGCAACTTATGCATATGCAGCTGGTTGCTTAGGTTTCCCAGTTTAATCCTTTAAAGCCTGGATTTTATTCCATCTCCATTTTTTTCCCAATACATAGACCCGTAGACACATGGTGTTATCATATGGTTATGCTAGACTAGACAGTAATAAATGGAAACTGTATATTTCCTTTGGAAATTGCAAAGAATTTGATGCAATCACTACAAACTGAAAAAATACCAAAGTTTCTCCTTCTTCTGGAAACCACACAACCTAAACAAGACCACTTATTGCTTTTTCAAAAAGGGATGCATCGCCACAAAGAGTCCGAATGAAAATCTACAAAAAGTACTCCCTGTCTTAAAAAAAAAAAAAAAAAAAAAAACAAACACACACAAAAAAACTACAAACAATGGCGATCTACATACAATGGAGGTCCTAAACGTGGACTTACATCATTGAAATAGAATAAAGGCATTGTGTGCAGAACAGCTGACACTCTCTTAATTTGTCGAGTTAAAAACTGGATGATTTTGGTGGCCTAATGGACTTTCCCTGACACAGGAACAATGTTCCCCAAGACCTGCCGAGAACTGTGTCTAATTACAGTAAGACCACCTGGCCACTTAGGCTGCCACCTGCTCATTTGAAAAGTAAAATTAACCTATTTATATGGAAATGGTAGGCACTCCACACTTCACTGCAACCTCTATACCCATATGTTAACGTATGAAAGCTTATTAGAAGCCTGTCAGAGTAAAAGAAAAAAAGACTCCATTTAGACATCCACCTTTTCTCCCCACTACCATCAAGAATGAAGGAAAAAAAATTTTAAATTATTACATGCCATGGTCTAAAACCTAAAATAAAATTCTTAGAAAATCTGAGTTGTCTAAAAATATACAAATTTTGATGCAATATTTAGCTAATTATTCTCAAACTTCAGAAAGACTGAGCAGAGGATAAACACTCCCTGGGTGAGAAGCAACACTGCAAAACTTGTTGCTTAAGCCAAATATAAAGCCTAAGGTGGTCCAACTCTGATGAAAAGCTTTTCTGATCTTGTTAGTCTGAAGGCACATTCTGTATGCTAGTCTACTTAGCTATCTAGAGACCACTGATAGAAAGATTTGCTTTTGGACTGGAGAAAACAGTTCTTCAATATCATTTTATTTGAAGGGCGAGGCTGAATTGACTGACCATAAGCAAATGATTAATAATGCAGGAGTTAAGATACATTAACAAGCAAGGTTTTCAATTTGGCATAAACAGTCATACCGAGAAGCTTAAATAAAAAAAAAAAAAAAAGGAACAAATGGAACATTTGGAACAAATGTTTTACTGGGAAAGGCTGCAAAGTGCTTAAAGGTCACTAGGTTCTAGATAAAGGGGTTCCAATCACTCATCAGCAGCAAACTAATCACCGGTCTGATCATCTGTAATCATCTGCTCCTGTTCCTTCACTGCTTGATTCATACATAGGTCACTGTGTGGTTTAAACAAAAAACAATCTGAAACTGGTCAGGTGCAGGGACTGGTCTGAAAACTCCAGGAGGCTTGGAGCACTGTTCCTCAACAATACAAAAAAAAATAAAGTCTGGTTAGATATAAAGAAATATATGATGGCTTAAGACTTTTTTGTACAGTACTGTTTGTATTGATAAAATGTAAATAATTTTTACATTTTTACATAAAATGGGGCAGCGGTGACCTAGCGGTTAGGGCGTTAGACGCATGATCGGAGGATCGGGGTTCGAACCCCTTCCCAATAGGTTGCCCTGAGGTACCCTTGAGCAAGGTACCGTCCCCATCACTGCTCCCCGGGCGCTTTCAATAGCTGCCCACTGCTGCACGGGTTTGAGTGTGCATGGGTTAAATGCAGAGGTCCAATTTCGTTGTGGTTCATGTGTGCTGTGCCGTGACCTCGCAATGACAAGGGTTGTCACTTAAAACTTAAAAAAAAAAAAATGCATTTTTAACTGATGACTCCTGGTCATAGTATTTCTGAGTTAGCCAGATAACTTGAGCCTTAAGTTCAGTATTTTCCCATAGGAATATCCCTCAACTCTTATCATATTGGACTTTCCTGTCGTGCTTCAGTTATCTCGCTAAACTGGGAAATCCTGCTTTGGGGAATACCCCACTGAGTGACTCATAGGTGAGTCACTGTTGAACTAATTATTGAAACAAATGATAATAAACTGAAAAAAAAAAAAAAAATGACGACAATGCTCTCAGACTAGTGATCATAAAGCAGCTGCACAAAGGCTTCACAAGGAATTGATAAGCTGACTTGTATAAAATGATTTTAAAAAATGAGTCTTTGACTAGATGTAATGGCAAAATTGAAGCGTAAATAAAACATACTATTGTAAATCAGAAAAAATGGGATGTCAGTTGGACAGTTAACTAAACCCTTGCTCAGTGCTCCGTGACCGTGGACTAGTATTAAACAAACCATGGGCCGGTGGCAGGGAACCGCCATGGTAGAAAACTCTTTATGGAAGTAAGTGTTTTTTTTCCCCCAGTGGCGCTGCTTAAGCCTCGGCCTAAGCATTGAGATCTTGAATTCTGAACTTTGGTAATGCTACAGACATCTGTGTCCAGGAGTCAGAGACAGCATAATTGACTTTGCTTTCTCTGGGTGGATGGTTGGCCCTACTTCTCCTGACAAAAGGGGCGGGCGTTAGCTAAAATAATAGAACGGGCTATTACTGCTTTCCTACAAGTGCATTCAGCCATGCAATGATGTTGCATTAGCAGGAAAAAAAATATGGCTGCTGGTAGCACGTCTCAGAAGGACGATAGCCTTCTCCTGATGAAAATCAAGTGGGGTGATAACTTTCTGCTGTAATACTTTTTCCTTTGTTAAAGGATATGTTTACTTCCTAATATAACTGTAAGTGGTCGAAAATAAAAGCGCTCTTTGATGCATATGAAAGAAAAGGCTATGATACATGCTTAGAGAATACGGCTGAAACAAAATGTCCTTAAAGATCACAGAATGTGACTCAAAGAGATTAATTTAAAGCTTCACTTCTGGTAATAGCTGCTTGCAATTCAACAAAAGGAAAGCGCATTTATAGTCCTCATTATCTGAGGGAACGCAGTGTGAATAGTGAATCGCATCATCCCTTTATTTAGTTTATCACATCATTGATGAGCTGAATGAAGAAAAAATAGCAATAAAAACAAGAAAGCAGATAAGCAGATGGATGATATGAAGCAGTTTTCCTATGACCATTAACACACTGACTTGGCCGTGCATGTATTCTCATGACCATAGATAAACTGACCAACCATAAAATTAAACGACCGATCTGATAACGTGTAGTTGCCCGTTGTGCCACCAGAACAGCGCTGACCCGTCAAGGAATGGGATCCGCAAAAGCTCTATGTGCTGTGGTTGCTGGACAGGCTTTACCTGCAAGTCTTGTTATGAGGTCTTCTGGACCTCCATGAATTCGACTAGTTTGTCCATCACATCTCACAAACGCAAAAAAAAATTTTGAGGCCAAGTCGACTTGAAGTTATGAAGTTATTGTCATGTTCTTCAATATCTCCATAATATTTTTTTTTTGCCAGTAGGGAGCATTAACCTGCTCAGTCAAACAGGCAACAGGCTATTTTTTCCACTTCAGTCACTTAAAAAAAAATAACATTTCTACTCATTTGTGTTCATGGCAGTCCCTATATCAAGCAAGCGATCAAAATCAAACACAAGGACATTAACTTCTGATTTGTGAGTTTTAAGCTTCCAAAATGCAGTTTGTACATAAAAGCTCTGTCAGCAGTGTGTTGTAGAATGGAAGTGACAGCAGACTGAGATTACAGACAGCAGAAGAATATTGCTGGAGCTCGTGAATAGTTTCATCATAACGGCGGATAAAATGAATGCGACTAAAACTGACAGAGAGAGAGATAGAGAGACGGAGGGACAGAGTTACAAGGAGAAAGGCATTAAGATAAATGGTGCATGCCACTACACAGGTTGATGAAGCGTCGTATTAATTGCAGGGTTTGAGCTGAACAGGAGGGAAAAAGACAGCAGCCTTTAATTGAAAGGAACAAAAAAAAAATTGAAATCATTTATTTAATTTCATCAGCCTGAAGTACAAAAAATAAATAAATAAAGAGAGAGGGAGAGAGACAGAGTGACACGGAGAGAAAGAGAGAGGGGGTGGATCCAAATGGAATGAATTGCAGAATGAACTGTTGAGCTTTGAGAGCAGAGAGGGATGTATGAGAAATAGATACATTGTTTAAGGGACACTGGAGTGGGGGAAAGACAAGAACTGATAACAGAACAAGTGAGGTGAAGAGAAAGAAAGAAACATGCTCTCAGTTTCCTTAAAGGCACACAGTAGGCATAGAAGAAAGTTCACAGTGTCACTTTATGCTCATGATTGCAGATATATTGGAGCTGCAGCCAGTGAGCCAGTTATTCTGATGAATGAACAAAACTGCTCCATGCATACAGAGATAAAATGATTTGGGGAAAGTGTAGGACATACCGCTTTTAACTGAGTTTATTTCTAGTGATCTTGTCGTTTTAAATATTTTTCTAAATATTTGGTAGTTTTACAATCACAATGTAGCTGATGCTCAGGCGCTCTACGGAAAACAGAAAATGAACAATAGAGAAGAGTCATTCTTCAACAGGAAAGATAAATATTTGCGCCCCCATGTTACTCACTGTGGCTTAATAAAACCTAAACCAAACAACGGGAGCTCCCGCATCCAATCCAACGCAACCATCCACAAAAGCTGCGCACAGTCCTGGAACACAGAAACACTTGATTATGCTACGAGTGCTGCAAGCTAACATTCAAGGTCTGCGAAAGACATGATCATTTTATGTAGCCGATCAGCCCAGGACAGACCCCAGATTACTTCTAAAGTCATGCTTCCAAAACCTAAATGTAAATAACGTGATGCTCAGCATGATTTTGGAATGCTGGAATTCACTCATTCTTTCGTTTTTTTTATTTTTTTATTTCCACTTCTCTTGGACTGTGCGCAGTCAACAAAAAGGAATCAAAATCATGGGAAATCATACCAACCGCTTATCGGTAACAAACATTTTTGCAAGCGGTGGTGTGATGTCATCCAGCATCAGGTTTTAATGTTTCCAGCCACTAAAACTCTTTCATTAAAACTATTTGATCACAAGCAAAAGACACCATGCTATGCAGCCTGAAAACCAATTAACGTGCAAGAGTCACCTTGCTCTTTGCCACAGAGTATCATCAGAGCATCAGAGGGATTTCCAAACATAACCTCTCAACACTCACATGCCTCTGTTGATTGATGATGGGTGGTTTGAGATGACAGAATTGCAGGGTCCTCACCTCAGTTATGAAACAGCCCAGCTCAGCAAATTCTAATTGCACCCTCCACCTTGCTTTGTCAAGGCATTGCAGCGTTGCTTTGATTAAGGTTAATAGAAAGGTCCAGTTGCAAATGCTGCTCGAGAAAGGAAGTGGCCAGGGAAAAGTGGCCAAGTAGGATTGTCCAAATGTGTTTGTCTCAGATCCAGATCCAATACTGACTACAGATGCAATATTTGTGTTTTCAGGGGATACATTTACACAGCGCACTCTTCAAAGACGTTAAAGCGTGTCTCCTCAGTCTAGCTCAGGTAAGATATGCTAGACTGAAACTTTCTTTTATGATCGATTGCGGAAATGTTTTTCTGAAATCAAAGATGAGTTTGCTTAAGTTCTCTATCCAGTTTCAAAACAGACACCATTTATTTTTCTTTTGATATCACAGAAATTAGTGCAGTCACTTTTGCCTGATCAGTTTGCAGCAGTTAAACTATCCAACTGGAAGCTAAAAAGATAATTTACTTGCAAAAAAATTGCAGCCACATGACAGGCAAACCAAAACATTGTTGCAGGCCAAGTGCACCCATTAATAACCACTATGGTATTTCATTAAAGGAACGTCATCTTGCAGCAGGATTATGCGCTCTGCCACACTGCCACAACTGTTAATGAACGCTTTGAAAAATATAAAACAGTTCACAGTGTAGACCTGGCAACCAAATTCCCAGATCTGCATTTGATCGAACAGCAGCAGCTCCAATTTTATGTAGCCAATCGGCCCAGGCCAGACCCCAGATTACTTCTAAATTCATTTTTTTTTTTCAGCAATTCATGTTTGAGTCATACTTCCAAAACCTAAATGTAAATAACATGATGCTCAGCATGATTTTGGAATGCTGGAATTCACTCATTCTTTCTTTTTTTTATTTCCGAAACAATTTTAGGCAAGTGGTTTTAATGTTATGATTGATATATGTTTGATATGTTAACGTATTTTACACCACATTGTTAACTGGAGGCAGTAGCTGTATGAGAACCTCTTGATCTGCTCAGCCTTTCTTCAACTCTTCCAACTTTTGGTCAAAAACGCGTAGTGCATAATCTAGAGAGGAGTTTAAAACTAAAAACCTTCTGCTTCATTTGTCCTGACAATGTGAAAATAACATGTTCAGTGGAGGGAGAAGACAGTGGTCAGAGGTGCCCAATCAAAGATGATGATATGACCATCACTGGAGCCTCCTAATGGGGACCGGGCACTGGCTATCAGCCTGCAGGGCAGCTCCTGCTGCTCCACTTGTTTTCTATTGCCCATTCAGCTAGTGGGGTAGTCGGTGCACTCAGCCAAAGTGAAGGGAGTGGAAAAATATGAACACGCTGAGGCTATAAGTTTTACATTAATTTGATGTCCTTCATGAATTATAAGACGTGCGAGATGTAGATGGGGCTAATGTAGATAAAGACATGTTATTCAATTTGCATTAATGAGAGCAAGGACAGCATGAAGCGCCACCTAAAGTGGAGTAAAATAACATGGATGTTTTATGTAGGGAGTTTCTTTCTGCAGGTCCTAAAGTTGTTTTTCCCCAAGAAAATTTTAATTAGATAATTAATTTAAACTCCATGTACTTAGCTGCTAGAGAGCAATGAGGAATTTAAAAAGTGGAAGGGAAACCTGCTGTATCCATTCACAGCCCTCCACAGGACTACAGTCAGAGACTGCACATCTCTTAATATTCAAGCGTAATGTGTTTACAGCACAGTGCCGTGGCATTTGTCCCCTTACAATTTCCTTTACTTATTCATAACACATTTTTCCTCATGTCCAAAAATTATTTAGGGTTATTTAGTAGAGCATGAATCAAAAGCACGAGGCCAAAGGAAGACTTTGTAAATGGCAATAGAATGTAAACCGATCTATCAAATATGCCATTTCTCTCGGTAAATAAACGCATCTTCTTTTTGTCTCATTTGTGGTAATTGTGGTAAGAAATTAGCTTGTAGGACAGTGGAGTAACACACCGTTGTTATTTCTGTGGTATTCAAAAGCTCCCTTTATTGTCCTCCAGAAAATGTATAAATTTGGAATTTGTTTTCTCCAGTATTCATTAAAAGTTTATCATTATATTAGAACCAGATTTAGAAGTTTTTAAAAGGCTTTTCATGGCAGAGAGATATAGTTAGGGGATATTCAGGGAAAATAGTGCCTAAAGGCATTTGGTTTTTTTTCCTCATTTTTGTTTATAATCAGCAGTTCTGTACAAACTTAAAAAAGATCACCGTTTTGAAGGGTACATTAAAAAGCTGGAATCACACTGAAGATGCAATATCTGGACGCCCTGTTTACTAATGTAAAGAGTTGGTACATTTGTGTACAAAGAACCGTTTCATTTCCAAGCTCTTTCAATGATTTTGGACAAATCTCAATGAGTGAATTATCCTTAAAAAAAAAAATAAAATAAATAAAAAATAAAAGATTTCTGGAAAATTCAGTTGCTATTCTCAGAAATAAAAACAGCTAATCAGCTCATGATGCACAGTTTTGGCTCAACTAGAGGGAGAAAGATCTGAAACGAGTCCCACGATTCCAAGCTTCTTCACATCCCTGTCATAAGTCTCAGTTTTTGCCCAGCTTGAAATATGTTGTCATCATCTGGACTCCGTTTCTGTCCTAATGTAAAACTTCCTGCTGTTACTGTGACTGACGCCTACAATTTGGGTGCCCTGCTTTTTGTCCTTTTTGACAAATTGTCAGGCATGGCTCTCTCCATTGCTGGAGAATAGCAGTAATTATTTGAGCCAGAGGTGGTTCTTTTGTGGCACTGCTCCATCCACCTTTCAGTTTTTCAATGTAAGTTATTGTATGTTGAACTATGCCTGAATATTTTGCAAAACCTTTAGAGAGTTTAAAGAAATTTTGTTGATTTTAATTTTTTCCTCTATTCCTCCTCTAACCGTTTAAAGAATCCACTGACCCTGGAAAAGCAGGGTTTTATCTTTAAAGAGTAAATCAATTTAATATTTAAAACTGTTGTATGAATTTATTTTCTAAACACTCTGGTCCAAACAGGTCCAGTGTTAGCTTTTTGGTAAAAATATTTGGCAGACAAAATTTCATTTAAAATCAGCCGGTAATTCATGGTGTTCTGTATTACAGAACAAGATTCAAAATACAAAAATAATTTTGCAATCATCTGCAAACCCCCTCCAACTGTCCTCAACTGTCCTCTTCAGTGTGCATCTTTTTCAGGTAGGTTCATTACTGTTCCATTTTTAAACCTAATTATTGTCCTAATATTTTATATTTTTATAGCCGTTGCCTGATTTATGACATTCTGCCTGATTTCTTTATAATATTCACTTGTCTCCATGAATGGGACTTTGGCCCCTTTGGCATCTCACATTAACTTTACTCAGTGCATTAAATGTTCTTTTTTTTTTTAATCCATCTTTACCACAAGTGGCAATGATTTTGGTGTTGACTGTTGACTGCTAAGTTAGTAAAAACCAGAAATTTCAAGCACTGGCTGCTATAATGCTACCTAATTAGTCTCAAATAAGGCTTACCATTTTTCTACTGCACTGAATGAGGCATGTATGGTCACAGAATTTAGGCAGCACCCACAGTCCACAATATATACGTTTGATTACAGGCTAATGTTCGGGAGGTTACTCATGACAAAATAGATTTAGAAATGAAAGAAAATATCCACAATTGAAAACTTAGAAGATTAAAATGTTGGTCCAAAACAAAGAAGGATGTTGGCAGGAAGCAGAACTGTTTTTGAAACATTGTGAATTTGTGGTTTCATTATTTAATCAGAAGAATAAGAGTGTTTTAAATAATTGCTGGATATTTCCAATAGAGGGTCTCGTGAAAGTTAAAGTAACATTTAATACAGTAAAGATTGCCAGCACCTGGCTTCATCGGTTTCTCCAGAACTGCTACAAGGACAGTTTTTATTGCAACATGCAAAAGAATATTAATCAAATGACAGCAGGGTTAATTACGGCCAATTAATTAATTGATTTATTATTACAAGAGGGAAGTGCAATGGAGAGTTCTGTCGGAGGATTGTGACATTTTCCTTTCATTCAGCAGCGAGTGGCAGCTATATCGACAGCTAATTAATGGCAAGGCTGATTGATGGCAGGATAGTCAGAATGGCAAGGATAGCTAAAGTAAAAGTGCTCTGTGTGCCACTTCTTTGCAGAGGTATGAAAAGTGCAGATACTGGCAAGAAAACCGCACCTTTCCCTTTGTCCTCATCTTCATAACACCACCGGCTGTGCACCACTGTGCAAAGTGTTAGCACACAGGAGTCAAACTACATTGCCATTGTACTGCAAAGGTTTTCTCTTTCTATGGTCTTTTTTCACTGTCAATCACACCATGCTGAAAATTATTTAAACTGCTTTTATCGAGGGTACTTTACTTTAAAGTGTTTGTGCTGCCAAGAGTATTATTTACACAGTTTTCTCTGAATGCGGTCACTCAGAGCTAGTTTCTCAAGTTTGCTTCTTTAGTTTTGCAATGGAGCTATAAGGCATCGTGCAAGTGTATTCTTGCCTATAGGGTTTGAGAAATATATACATTGGATATATACATTAGGCGTGCTAGTCACATGTGTGATTGCTAATGTGTGATTATTGTCCTAATATTTTATATTTTTATAGCCGTTGCCAGATTTATGACATTCTGCCTGATTTCTTTATAATATTCACTTGTCTCCATGAATGGGACTTTGGCCCCTTTGGCATCTCACATTAATTTTAATTTTACTCAGTGCATTAAATGTTCTTTTTTTTTATTCATCTTTACCACAGGTGGCAATGATTTTGGTGTTGACTGCGTACAAAACAAGAAAGTTAGTAAAAACCCAAAAATTTCAAGCACTGGCTGCTATAATGCTACCTAATTAGTCTCAAATAAGGCTTACCATTTTTCTACTGCACTGAACGAGGCATTCCTACCAGTTCCTGGTAGGGTCATGTTTGATTCTTCTCAAATCTTGTGCAGTTCATTTGCGTCTTTTTTCTTAACACGTCTCTTGAAAACCTGTTACTATTCGCAACAAACCGTCTGATGGTTCTGTGATCACGCCCCAATATCTTGTGCACACCTTTACACAGGCTATTGATCTCCTTCAAGGCCGCACCCTCCCTTATTACATAAATACACGTCACCCGACCTGCTTAAATACAGCTTGTATGGAGTTGGAATATATGCATAAAATGATGATATGGTCAAAATACTCCTTTACCTAACAACTGTGCACACAGTGTATCTGTAAAATTGAATGAAACAAATCTGTATAGTATTTATAACCACTTTAAACAACTCTTAGAAAGATAATCTGGTATGTAAAACTACTACTACTAAACTTGTGTGTTCGGCATATTATTCCAACCTCTGTTTACCTGAACCTTATTAGCAGGATAAAGAAAGGAAGTGATCTTAAAGCTAAAGTGGTAGCCAGCATTTCCTTCTGAAACGTAAAGGCAAAATGGATAAATAATAGTTCAAGGAGTTGCAGAGCTGTCAGGCCTGCATGAAATAAATTCTGAGTCCTCAATAGTATAGCCATTTGTCATGGGTGAGCTGTAATCAGAAGCATATGAAAAAGGCTCCAAAGCTTGAACTCTGCCAGAGCTGAAAAGTTAATTTATCTGTAACTCATATGGTTTGTACAAGTACAATCAAATTAAAACTGATATTCTGCAGTTTCACCTCACAGTCAATTTTTGTTTCAAACGTGCCAGTGTGCAAATGTTTATTGCACTGTATGTATAAAAGTAAGTTGCTGCAGGTGTTTTGACAGGCAGCTATTGGACTTTCAAGACTGATAAGTCCGTGTGTCTGTGTCCCGTCTGGCTGTTCAGTTTTGGGTTTCATTTAAAAAGCAGTCAAAACTGGAACATTACTTGTGGTGCAGCAATGAAATACTGCTTATTTTAGGGCTTTACCACTTGTAGCCCAACAAAAACACATTTATGAAAGGCATTACATCAACTAAATCAACTAATATGTAGTTAGCTGTACTTAATACATATTTAATGAAACAAGAGACATAGTGGGGGTGTTGAAGCTAATCCCACCACTCATGGGGCAAATTGTGGAGTAATACCCTGGGCAGGTCACCGTTCAATTGCATGACAGACACCCAAACACACACACACCACTAGTCACAGCAAAGAGCTTAAAAGCAGGCAGTGGAAATGCTGAAACCACAGACAGCTACTGTCAACACCGGTAGTCGCATCGCTGCCGCTACAGGAAGTCACTCCAACAATGGCAACCCCATAACCAGAACCTTCCAAGTAAGATCTGGAGTAATAAGGGGAACATATAAATAAAGGTTAATTGAACGCAAACGTCAGTATGCCTTCAAGATAAAGTAGCAAAACTCAAGGCACTCTTGTTGATATTCCCTAAAGTGGTGCACGAGATGTTTCATCAACAGGTCATACCTTCCTTCCTTTCCCTGTGATCATGATAATAGAATCTTCAATTTCCACCAGTAGTTGCTCTGTCCCTGGCGTGAACACCTTTGGTAATTACCAGAGATAGCGTCCCCTCCCTTTGGCAGATGTGATGGATCGGGATCCGCATTTTCTGGGCAATTTTCCTTTGTGGCATGTGTAATTAAGTGGGAAATATAACTTGCTGAATTAATTATGATCAATGGTACTAATTCCAACAGACAGATTAACGGCGATGTTTTAATGTCCTCATATTTCACCTTTTATGAAGACTGGCGCGGAGAGCCTTTACAAAGCCACGGCCTCCTAAAAGTTAAGGAACAAACTCATGGGGCCTCTCAAGCTCAGCAATTAAGTTGTGCAATTAAGCTCTCATGACTTTATCTTGAACCAGAAAACACAGATTCTCTCTGGACCAACGTATTCAAGTGTCTCACAAAATAAACATGGAACAACTTGCCTGTTAATGTTTGAGCTGGACTGAAACAGAGATTAGTAACTGGATAACTATCATTTGGTGTTAATCCATCTTCATCTCTTTTTAAATGTGTTCTCATTAGGCGGCAGGAGCCTTTGTTTTTTCAGTTTAGACAGACTTGCAAAGCTACTTGATCATCAGGTCAAGATTTAGACCAAACAGGGCCTTGAAGCAATGGTTAACAAACATACACACACACACACACACACACAGTAAAACAAAGATGGACGATATATCCTACATAATATCCTGACCACATAAGCTAAAAACACAGCCTTCTATCCAACTGGATGAGATGATGCAAATAAGAGTTTCTTCTCCATAGAGCTATACCCTTTCTTATGTTGCAAATTATTCTAATACCGCTCCTGGACTGATGACCTGTCCAGGATATTTCCCCGCCTTTCACACTATGAGAGCTCCAGCACCCCCACCACCCTAATCAAGACAAGCAGTTATGAAAAAGAGTGACTGAGTGCATCAATTATCCTGTGGAAGTGTATTTAGTACATAAATCAGAAATGGAGGAGGTGCTGGCGTTGTCCTGTTTAATGGGACTTTTGTGGTACATTTCACAAATATCTTGAGAAAATAGCCCACTGTTTAAGGACTGTGAATGACATGAATAGCAGTGAAATGGGCCATGAAAGACTATAAATGGCACAAAGTCCAAACAGGTAAGGGAATGCCATTAATGCATTGGGTTCTGTGTTAAAAGCTACACATTAAAGTCACCATCTGCCTGTCAAACGAGTAAATATTCCTGGTTGCTCTGCTACAGTAACAACACTTATGCACAAAAGCTACTCTGTGTTTTATAGGGTTTTGTCCATCTATCCATCTGAAAGCTTTGCTAAGATCAAAACAAGTTAAATCACCTGAAGTGTAAAAATAAATGGGAAGTAAGTACCTTATTCAGCTGCATGACCTACAGTTGCGTCTCAATGTACTTGAAAAAGTCCTTTAGTAAGCAAGTTATTTTTCATTTGCGAGTGATCATCGCTTAAAATTACAAAGAGACTTTTGTTTGCATGGTCATTCATGAATGTCTGAACCATGTTCCATTTAACCAATAAATGCCAAACCTGTAAATTTATACTATACTGTTATTTTTCTACACCTAAATAATTACATCATTTGAACAGTTAAATTTCCATTGGCCATGTACTGACTAACGTACGCTTTCACCAGACATTGCTTTTTTGTAAATCTACACAAATCACACGATAGAAATTAAATAAGCACTGCTAGACAACTTTCCCACGCATACTCGGGTCCTGAGGCTTCAAAGTAGGGAACTAACCAAAACAATAATCCAGCTCTGCTAATCCTTACTTCCAGGCACAACAGCTGTGGTGTTTGCCAGGGTCCTTTTTACTACTCTTCATCTGTATGCAGCATTGCCGTTTTGCCGAGGCCTCCTTTAACACGTTCATTATGGCGCTCCAATGACAGGTACCATCAAAATGAACAAATACCTGTCACACAGCCTCCACTGGTTGATCTATGTCTGCCGACATGCAGTTAACTGCTTCATCGTCGCATTTAATTAAAAAGATAACATTCTCCCCACACGTTGAATCTGACACTTCTCTTAGTTTAGACTCTAGCTGTTTCAGATTACAGCTGCACAATAAGTCATTTGCTAATCACTACTGGACACTGGCCCATCCACAGCATGTGCAATATGAAAACGTGCGTTTGAATCAAATCAAACCCAATTTTGTTGGGTGCTGTGAGCATCCTGAACAGATCACAGGTAGTCTTCGTGTGATCTTATAAATCCAGGCATTCACATTACAACAATAATCAATCATTTTGCTGAAAGTTGATGAAGGCAAATGTCATGAGTGTTTTCTATTGTTTTGTGAATATATTAGAATATTGCAAAGACACCAACATCTCACACATTCTCCATATCATTAATGTTGAAAAAAAAACAGAATTTTCAAATCCTCCTTTCAAAAGACCACACGAGTTATATTTACATTGTCAGCATTATACACTCTTAAAAAGAGGTGCCAGTGAAGTTTTTTTGAAAGTGTAGTCATTCTTTAACATTTAGCTGCCAAACCTGCAGCAGTAAGCAAAGGCACATCATTTCATCATTTTAAAAACTAAAATTTCACCGGAAAACATAACCGGAATAACAGGCACACACAGTTCACACACAGTCTGGATATCTGACGCATGCAATCTAAAGTTAGCAACATGATGAGTGAAATATTCAGAATCATTTTATCTATATCAGATGTATAGATATATATTCAGAATCTATATCTATAGGTATACAGTATACAGATATATAGATACACACACACACACACACACACACCACTATTCTTTACAGACAGAGCTCCCTTCTTAAAATTACAAATACTTCCTCATGAAATATTTCTAGTGCCCCTTAGTAAAGAATTAAGGAATTTCTATCAATTATTTGGGTGAATCAATAAATTCAACAATAATTAGCTTAACCTCAGTGTTCTCCTAAAGTAGCAAAACAAAACTGCGGTCTATTCAGATTATTTGAATTAATTAGAATTTTTAAAAAAAACATCAACCAACTGCAAAAGTTGCTTTTTCCTCTCTGGGAATCATTGGTCTGTCACATTTTAGGGACTTGATTCAACTGATTTCAGGCTAAATGTTCTGCTGGTCTAAAGATGCAGTTGGTGAATACGCAGAAACAAAAAGCCAAGGCAACCAGTAATACACACTCATCATCCACTTTACCTTGCCCTGTACTTCTACTCAGCCACTTGATGAGCTCCATGGGTGTTGTGGTGTCCTGGAAGGTGCCTGCTGCTTCTAAGAAAGGATAGATCAGGTGTTCCTGAGTCCCCAAGCAAAGTTATGCCTGGAGGCCCCAATCAAATTTTAGTAGGAAATACAATTATCTAGTAGTGCCTCTTACTGTAGTCAGAACTGAACCATTCTGGTTATGCCAGAGTTACCAAAAGTGTTCTCTGTATCAAAAACGTGGAGCGACTATTTGACGAATGACTATTTGTCATTGCAACAGCACATAGTGAACAACGAAGAAAGTAATTCTCTGCATTCAAACTATCACACAGTGTGGCAGTGGGCAGCCATATCCTGTGCCCAGGGAGCAGTTTAGTTAACGGTATCTTGCTCAAGGGTACTTTAGGGCAACATAATGGTCCAGGACTTAAACCCACTACCTTACAAATATGTGGACTAATCACTAACCAATAAGGCTCTGCTAAGAAAACCACTTTTATTTAGTTTCATAACTTTATCAGCCAACCACTTGTTGAAAGCTAGAGGTCCTGTCTAACCTCCAGATCTGCCATGTCTTAGACACTACATTAGGGTCAGTTCTAAAATATGCAGTGGAGGTTCATGTTACAGGTAGCGTATGAGGAAAAATATACCAGCCGATACCTTCACAGCACTGATAGTTTCTTGAGAAGTCCTACTAGATATTAGATAGATAACCCTAGATATTGGACCTCACAAAACTGGCAAAACTAAGTAAAATGCAAAAAAATGTAACAAATTAAAATAAATCTTAAAAGCTGTGTCTGAAAGAAAATCAAGCAATTTTGATGGCGAGGGAAAAGGATTCAACCAGTGACAATGAAATCAATATTTTTTTTCGGAAAAAGGAGACTGGAGACCGAATAGAAGACACCATGTACTTACCACTCAGCAGTAACCAGGCTTGCTGAGGAAAACACCTGTGACTGAAGACAGAAAAATGACCATAATTTTAAAAAAGAAACTGAAACATCGGTCACTGAAATCATCAGGAACCTCCCCACGAGTCACTGTTCTCAAAAGGCTTCAGCTGTGGAATTATAGAGGACACACTGCAAAGTAAACAACAGCTACAGGAAGAGCTCACAAAAGCATCTGAAAGGAAGGCTGAGCAGAGAAGAGAAAGATCCATCACAAGCAAATGTCCATTCTGTTAAAATATCATGAATTAATTTCCCTTTACACATTTAACTGTTTGTGAAAATAAAAAAAAAAATCTACTGAGAAAGTAAAGATGTTTTCTTTCCAGTGTCAGCATACATAATAAAAATAGCAGTCAAACACCAGTATCACAGCATTGGCTGAGCGTGCCCTAATATTGTAATTAGCAACTCAAGCAGGGAGTTTATCTTAAATAATTCAATGGGAAACAAGTATTCAGACACTCTTTCATTTGGCTACAGTCTGGATATCTTCTTCATCTTCTTCCTTCGTCTGCTCCCGTTTAGGGGTCACCACAGTGAATTAACCCTTTCCGTTTCTTCTTCATTCAAACCGACCACCTACCTGTCCTCTCTCACCACATTCATAAACCTCTTCTTTGGTCTTCCTCTTTTCCTCTTTCCATTCAACTCCATACTCAACATTCATCTCTCCTCTGGACATGTCCAAACCAAAGCAGTCTTGCTTCTCTAACTTTGTCTCCACAACGTCCAACCTGAGCTGCCCCTCTAATATGCTAATTTAACACAAATCTCAGCATCTTTAACTCTGACACCTCCAGCACTGCTGCCTGTCTTTTTTTCAGCGCTACTGTCTCCAACCGGTATAGCATAGCCGGTTTCACTACTGTCCTACGAACCTTCCCTTTTACTCTCACTGGTACCCGTCTGTCACAGATCACTCCAGCCACTCTTCTCCACCCATTCCAACCTGCCTGCACTCTCTTCATCCTTTCTCATCCATACTCGCTGTTACTCTGGACTGTTGATCCCAAGTATTTAAACTCCTCCACCTTTTTCCCCTCTGTTCCCTGCATCCTAACCACTCCATGTTTCTCCCTTTCGTTCACACACAGTCTAGATATCTGATGCATGGGAATCTAAAGTTACAGCAACATGATGAGTGAAATACTAAGAATCATTTCATAATAATGACAAATGTAGTACTTTAAAGTGAGAGGATGCCTGAGGAGTGGAGGAGAAGTGAACTAATACCGATTTTCAAAAATAAGGGTGATGCAGAGAGCAGGTACCAGCGAGCAGAAGGATGCTGAAGATGGAGCCGCCCAGGAAAAGAAAATGAGGAAGACCAAAGAGAAGGTTTATGGAGGTGGTGAGAGTTGGTTTGAATAAGAAAGATGCAGGGGACAGGAAGAAATGGCAACGGATGATCCGCTGTGGCGACCCCTAAACTGGAGCAGCTGAAAGAAAAAGAAGAAGAAGAAGAAGAAGATGTACTGCTAAATATGACAGCCATGCATAAACCAATAAAGATATACTTGGTTAATAGAACTTTGTCTAATATGTATCCTTTTTAACATCAATTTGAAATGCTTAACAAATGCAGCTCTTTATTGCTGCAATAGAATTACCATATATTAGTTAAACAGTATAAAAACAGAAATGCATGTTAATGTACTGACCTATTTGGAAAAAAGCAGCTATATTCTGCATATGAATATATATATGTGCATTTGTGTGATAAATTAAGATGCATATGTGTGGCAGATTACTGCTGGTACTGAAGGATACTCAGTCCAAAAAGGCTTTATATGTAAAGCCCCCCATTATTAAGCTTCTAGCAGAATATGTGGAAATTAGTGGATCTGAAAAGCCTGACTACTGAGCCTGAAAGGCTTTATGCTAAATTGGTACTAAGCAGGGAATCTCATTCATGCTTAATTTAGGATTGTGGACACACAGCATAATGAATTAATGCACAATTAATAGTGAGTCATTATTTGAGATGCGTGGTGAACCATTGAGAGGGCGTGACGGTGCCTGGAGCTCGCGCGTGCACCGAGAAAAGGTCAGGGTCTAGGAGAGCATGGCATTTAGAGCTTTACTCTCTCCCATAGTCTGCAAGCTAGGAGAGAGAACTTCAAAGAGAGAAGAAAACTGCTGAGTATTTCAATCAGCGTTCACCCCCCATCAGTGCACTTCGCATGTTCCTAAAAATGTTACAAATAGCTTTTTTTTTTTTTATTAATAACATTCTGTCCCAACCAAGAACAAAAAAAAAACAAACATCTTCCACACAAGAAAGCAAAAACAATATGAAAATACTCACAAGCATGTCGGCCCAGTAGGTGATGTTAATTATGTTTCACACGCCTTAAGATTCTAGTGGGTGGGGAAATATTACTTTAAAGCCTGAACATTAAATGGAGCTTCTTTTAGCCAACAAATGTCTTCATAATTGTAAAATTCTATTTTGACCTGTCCACAAAACATTTATCCAGTAGATTTTTAGCTTGTCCAAGCGATCGTAAAACACTGTAGAACCAGGAAATGTTCCTCAACGTTGTCATGGTCAGTCTGATTGTGGAAAAAACTAAATTCCTTGGAGATGGTTTAATGTCTTTCTTCTTCTTCTTCTTTTTCTTTCGGCTGCTCCCGTTTAGGGGTCGCCACAGCGGATCAACTGTCTCCATTTCTTCCTGTCTTTTGCATCTTCCTGCTTCAACCCGACCACCTGCATGTCCTCTTTCACCACATCCATAAACCTCCTCTTTGGTCTTCCTCTTCTCCTCTTTCCTGGCAGCTCCATCCTCAACATCCTCCTTCCAATATAATCCTCGTCTCTCCTCTGGACATGTCCAAACCAACGCAACCTTGCTTCTCTAACCTTGTCTCCAAGACGTCTAACCTGAGCTGTCCCTCTAATATACTCATTTCTAATCCTGTCCATCCTCGTCACACCCAACAAAAATCTCAGCATCTTTAACTCTGACACCTCCAGCTCCGCCTCCTGCCTTTTCGTCAGTGCCACTGTCTCCAACCCATACAACATAGCTGGTCTCACTACTGTCCTGTAAACCTTCCCTTTTACTCTAGCTGGTACGCGTCTGTCACAAATCACTCCAGCCACTCTTCTCCACCCATTCCAACCAGCCTGCACTCTCTTCTTCACCTCTCTTCCACACTCACCGTTACACTGAACTGTTGATCCCAAGTATTTAAACTCCTCCACCTTTGTTACCTCCACTCCCTGCATCCTAACCACTCCACTTTCCTCCCTTTCATTCACACTCATGTATTCTGTCTTTGCCCTACTCACTTTCATTCCTCTCCTCTCCAGAGCATATCTCCATCTCTCCAGGTTCTCCTCAAGCTGCTCCCTACTCTCACTACAGATCACAATATCATCAGCAAACATCATCGTCCACGGAGACTCCTGTCTAACCTCGTCCGTCAACCTGTCCATTACTACTGCAAACAAGAACGGGCTCAGTGCTGATCCTTGATGTAATCCAACCTCTACTTTGAATGCATCCGTCACTCCCACTGCAGATCTCACTACTGTTACACTGCCCTCATACATATCCTGAACTACTCTCACATACTTCTCTGTAACACCAGACTTCCTCATACAAAACCACAACTCCTCTCTAGGCACCCTGTCATATGCTTTCTTCAAATCCACAAAGGCACAATGCAGCTCCTTCTGACCTTCTCTGTACTTCTCCATCAACACCCTCAGAGCAAACATTGCATCTGTGGTGCTCTTTCTTGGCATAAAACCATACTGCTGTTCACTGATCCTCACCTCTTTTCTTAACCGAGCTTCCACTACTCTTTCCCATAACTTCATGGTGTGGCTGATCAACTTTATCCCTCTATAGATACTACAGCTCTGTGCATCACCCTTATTCTTGAAGATCGGTATCAGTACACTTCGTCTCCACTCCTCAGGCATCTTCTCACTTGCCAAGATTGTGTTAAACAATCTGGTCAGAAACTCAACTGCCATCTTCCCTAAACATCTCCATGCTTCCACTGGTATGTCATCCGGTTCAACAGCCTTTCCATTCTTCATCCTCTTCTTCGCTGCCCTTACTTCCATCTTTTTTATTTGCTGCACTTCCTGGTTAACTCTTCTCACATCATCCAGTCTTCTCTCTCTCACATTTTCTTCATTCATCAGCTCCTCAAAGTATTCCTTCCATCTGCTCAACACGCTCTGTTCACCTGTGAGTACGTTTTCATTTCTATCTTTAATCGCCCTGACCTGTAGCACATCTTTCCCAGATCTGTCTCTCTGTCTAGCCAATCGGTAAAGGTCCTTTTCTCCCTCTTTACTGTCCAACCTCTCATACAATTTGATGGTTTAATGTCTTTCCTATCCTGAAGAACATTAACAAGACCGAGTGACGACCGAATATATATTTTTTTCCATTTTCATTTATAAAATCTGATGATATTTGGGGCATCTGTAGAATGGTCACTCTAAAGAACAACAACACTAAAGGCTTTCAAAATATATAGACATTATATAACTTTCATAATATATAAATTAAACTGTGTACATGTAACTGATTCCAGCTTGTGTATCTTGTGTGTCTTGAACATATTTGCTGTTGACTCATCTGAAGAAGGGTTCAAAAGAAGTCAGAAAACAGGAGCTCTCGGTCTGCTTTCAACATAAATCTATTTCTTATTAATAAACTAAAGCTCATGCAAATTTTGTGGACTGATAGAGAATTTCTTAATATACATTTCTTAATATATTTGCTTCATAAGACTTGCACCTTGTGAGCTTTTCAAAAAACAGCCTGCTTCATTAGTTATGCAGGTCACATTCAGCACCAGGGGGAAAAAGTAAGAAAAGGAGCAAGGAACAGTAAATTGTATGCTCAAACATGACAGGCATTTAAATTTCTGGAAGGTGATGGGTCTTTTATGCAGGCTTCAAAAAGGCCTGTGAAATGTCTATTACCACAGACGAATGTTTAGAGAAACTGTCCGACAGGCTTTGTCACACTGTCCTTCTGCCTGCCGGCAAACATATATAGAGCCCAATGTAGGCACATGTTTAAGGTCTGCTTTCAGCTTCACAAATATTTTTTTTGTGCTTTGAATGCTCAAATGCACAAGAAGATATGAAATGGGTTTCCAGCAATGCCCTCCAATAAAATGAGGTAAGGTTAAAATAAGCACAAATGGCAAGGTTCAAATGGCTTATGAATTCCAGGAGAACATTTTTACAATCTATCTTTCCCAATCTGCATGTTTTTATCTGTTGATCTGTATGTTTATTTATTTACTTTCTTACCAGAGCATCAACAAATTTCATAACCCAATGAACCTGGACACATTTGCTAAAAACGCCTTCTGTCTTCACAAGCTGTCCTCAGCTAACACACCGGCCTCATCCGAACTCCCTGGCTGTGGAAAAACAAACACCTGTCGCCATGCCAACGGAGCTGCACACACGTCCACTGGTATTTCCCAGCATCTAGTTTAAACCAAGCTCCCTAAATAACAAACATAAGCCCTCTTTTTAGAATTAGGATGGTCATTGTAACGATCAACACTGGGGCATCACTGTTGACCAAACAATGCTGAGAATTTAATGAATTGCTCTGCTCACGGATGAGCAGTCAAGTCTGCCTAGAATACAGCGCTTCATTCCCAAATGAGCATCTTTAGGTTACTTGTTGGAGCCTTTCTAACGAACACTCTTTTATTGCCATTTCATGATCACACTAGCATGGCCTATAGAAACAGTTTCATTCTTGATAAATGCAATAGCCGGAAATAAATTCTGCCATGTATCTCTCTCTCTCTGACATGTGGATTTGTGAACTGTAAAAGATACTATAAAGATGCACAACACAGACACGCCAGTTTTTTTATGCAGCCATTGCTTCATGGCAAAATATAATACTCCTAGTCCAGCGCAATGTCACAATAGTCCATACAAAACCAACAATGACAGAATCCAAAGGTCATTGAACCTTTTAAACCAAATTAGTAGTATCTCCATTCTTGAACGTCTCAACTCTTGAATCTTCATCTCGAAAAGTTACATTACATTGCAGTCCTTCACTTTCCCCCGGTGATGTGGTGTAGAATGTTGATCTTTGCAAAATATTTAATCTCAATCCCAAATAAAACAAGATTAAACACCACTTGCATGCTATATGCTGTCATACCAATTGGCACTGGAATTGAGGTCAGGGAAATATTGCCTGCCGGAGTCACTAACAAGGTAATCAGGTCTTGCATCTGCCGGTGCGCACCAGAGCGTAGGCAAAAACGGCCCTTTGGGCTTTGGCAAAAACTCTGTGTACTCATTAAGTTAATTGCAGCAATCTGTACCTACCCTTCCTTTTCACCTGCATCTCCATCCTCTATTCTGCATGGTGGTTACAGAAGGAACTGGTCACTTGCTCGGGCAGGGAGGCTGAGCTCTGTCACTGCTTAGTCCAATGGAAATGGCAGATTTTCTGGCTTCCCAGATTAATGTCTGAATGTTTGATTGGGTGTTTCCAGTGTTTTCTACTGAGAGTTTAGAGCAGAGTACTTCTCCAGACCCTTAATGCAATTGATTGCTTGCGAAATAACGACTGACACACCTCTTGCCCAGTCACAGACATCTCCCGGCCCAACTTCTTCAGAGCAAACTTCAGAGCAAAGTAGTAAATAAGTCCGTACAATTAGACTAGGAGATGGAGGAAAGGTTTTACTGATTAATTTTTAAGTCTCCTGATTATTTGGGAGGGGCTGCTGTTTTTATGTTGTTTCGCCATTGAGCTGCCAGTATCTGTCACACAGTTCAATGCAAAATAGAGCTCATAAACGGCTTATTTCTATTCCATCTATAAAGGGTGGCCAGCGTCATTTAATTTCAGTGAAACTTTCAGAGGAGTCATATGTTAAATTATAGATTTTAGGGTGGAATGCTTGTTTAATACATAATGCAGGGCCGTGCTGCTCCAAAGTACTGTGCCAAATGATGAACAATAGCCTCAATAAACCCATTACAGTGCTGTTTTTGCATGGGTTTGACACATCTTGTCACAGTACAAATGAGATGACACAGTTCGGCGAATGGCAGCAGAGATGCTGAAGAGAATTAGCGATGTATCAGCTAAAGAACTCTCTTTGTCTCATTGTTGGCAGAGCTGTACGCTTCCCAAGGGACAGAGACGCAAATGACACAACACACCAAGACAAACTGCCTAGCATAAATCAAGAAAAACTCTGGAATTGATAAAAAAAAAAAAAAAAGACAAGAAAGTGAGTGATCATACATACATGAGCATTCGTTTATCAAGACAGAGCAAGCAAATGACTCCCCCAGTGCCAGCCATTCAGAGCAGAGAGAAAAGTTAATTGGCTTCCTCCTGGTCAGCCGGGATTCATTTCAATTACCATGCAAAACAGCTGTTAATTTAGTGACGATACAGCGGCACCTCCTGTTTAATTGCTTGCAGCGTGGGTCAGGAAAGCAAACACACACACACACACACACACACACACACACTTTATTTATTCTAGTTTTCCATCTTTCTGTCTGTTTCCTTCTCTCGCTCTCTATGTGCTCGTCTCTTGTTTTCTCCATCACTCCTTTGTTCTTCACCACTTGTCTTCTTTATCTGTTTCTCATTCTTTCCCCTCTGCATCTCCTTCTCCCCTCAGCTTCTCTCGCTTCTCTATTGTCCCCCTCTTCCTCTCTCCTCAGCTCCTCTCTATTTCCTATTTCTCTCTCTCTCTCCCACTCTCCTCATCGTCTCTCTCCCTTCTTTCTCTTTCTCTCTCCCTCTCATTACACATTCAGCATCCAGAATGAATCTGGGTGTGCCGCAGTGCTGCTGACTGCTTCAGTAAGATCAATGGCTCAAACAATTTGCAGTTTCTACATTTTTAGGCTTTTACAAGACATTTTTTTTTTCTGTTATGTGGAACAACAGTGGATATGAGCAAACATCTTGTAAGCTGAGCAATGGCAGATAATGAAGTGAACAGTCTTCACACAGAATAGCACAAACGAATAATGAATACCTGAGAACGGGCATGGAAAATGAATGCATTTCCTCACAATTGTGAAGTGTTCCGGTTGAGATTCAGATTTGTGGTGTGGAACATTGAGTAGATGCCAAAATAACTCATTTGGGTTTGACTTTGCCATTTCTCTGCAAAAAAAAAAAAAAGGGGAGAACAACCTGACATAAAATCAGTCAAAAGTAATAAATCAAAAGTATTGGTCTCTTTATATTCTGTAGCTGTAATGACCTTTCACTCTGTTGAAAATCAGTTCACATTCATACTCCACTGCAAAGCATATAATGCTGTTCTATAGAATGCTTTCAAAAGCTGAAACAAAGGAAAAGCCAGGTGAAACAAGGACAAAGTCTTCAGAATATTCTACTCAGAGCCACGTCCATAGTCCACCATGAACTGGTGAAAAATTAATGATGCAGAAATGAATAAGGATACACCAGTTATTGGCAACATCGCATATAATTAGTGCATCATACACACTTCCTCTTCTTCTTCTTTCGGCTGTTCCCCTTTAGGGATCGCCACAGCAGATCATCGATTTCCATTTCCTCCGGTCCTCGGTATCCCCCTCCTTCAAACCGACCACCTTCATGTCCTCTCACCACGTCCGTAAATCTCCTCTTTGGTCTTCCTCTTCTCCTCTTTCCTGACAGCTCCATCTTCAACATTCTCCTCCCGATATAATCCTCGTCTCTCCTCTGGACATGTCCAAACCAACGCAACCTTGCTTCTCTAACTTTATCTCCCAAACGTCTAACCTGAGCTGTCCCTCTAATACACTCTATAATATACTATCTAATCCTGTCCATCCTCATCACTCCCAACGAAAAAGCCACTAGGGATGCACAAGCCAGTGTATTTCTTCATGCAGGTCCCAAGCCTGGATAAATGGGAGTGGGGGGGGGTTACATCAGGAAGGGCATCTGGTGTTAAACATCTGCCGAATCAATATGTGCACAACGAAACAGACCTACTATATGTATTTACATATACTTTATACAAACGTTCATGCATCGAACATGCCAAGTTCTAGCCTTTTGAACTTGTTTTGCTTGCTTGCTAAGCTTAAAAGACAATTCACTCACTTAAACAAACTTGGAATATATTTATGTTAAAAATTATCCTCAGTTCCAAAGCAAGATATCAATATCTAATGTTGAAAAGCTGCTGTAAATGTGAGTATATATGAGCACACACACATACATACAGGGTTAATCAGGCCCTTCTGTCCAAAATTTAATTTTACATCTGTTCAGTAGGGCATGGTGTAGACGTTAAGTGATTTCATGCTGTTCTTTTTGAAAAAATATTAAAAAGAACACCAGGTACTGTGAGTTAGACATGTGTTATAGATGTAAGAAGAAGAGGGAAGTGCTTTCAAGGAGAGGTGAGACATTCTGGAAGACAGAGAGGAAGTGCCCTATTCTGATGGTAAAAGGTAACTTGTTCCAAAAAAGAAAAAAAAAAAACAAAAACGTCTGGTCTGAGATGGAAATGCCAGATGATGTTCCATGGAGGAAAGAAACAAGATAAGGAGTGTTGGCCAGTTCATACAAGATGCAGTACTCACTCTAGAGAGAGATTTAGTGTGTGTGTCTCTCTCTCTCTATATGAGAGAGCACATTGAAAGAAACACTAAATACTGATTTGAGGAAAATCTTACCCATCTTAGTATTCCAACCAACTCGTGATACAAGCAGGGTAAAACATGGTTAAGCTCAAGTTGCCAGTGACTGCCCAAATCCAATTCAGGTTACTA
Source organism: Hepsetus odoe (assembly GCA_017165825.1). Lineage (NCBI taxonomy): Eukaryota > Metazoa > Chordata > Actinopteri > Characiformes > Hepsetidae > Hepsetus > Hepsetus odoe. The sequence goes on along the minus strand of CM029379.1, from coordinate 18,440,950 downwards.
AATCTCACTTAAAAAGACTACACCTGCACCAATCTACCTGTATTAGATATTTCCTGCAATACTTATCTATTTATTTATTTATTTATTATTTACAATCAACTTACTAGGCTGAATTTCACTAGCAGGATTATCATTGATCATGATGTTAATAACTACTCATTTCAAATTTCAGTTTAAATGTGTAATATTTCCCATTTATCAGATAATATTGGCTGCCAGTATATATCAGCATCTTATCAAATGTGTAATTATAATAATTATGATTATAATGACACTTTATAATGAGAAAAACTCAAAATGCATTATGACCGAAATACAAATGTAAATTAATTAAGCAAAAAAAAAAAAAACACAACAGCAAAGGGGGAAAAAGAAACACTGAAAACATCAGGAAAATAAACACTGAAGAAAGCTCAAATAAAACAAATAATAAACAAAAACAGATTATTACAATATATAATTACAATAACAAAAGCTGACAAACCTTTGCAACTTGAATGATCATAAAAGGTTAGTTTTATTAAGCGGTTTATTAAGAGAGAAGAAAATTAACCTTCAGCTGGTTTATCTGGATTATCACCCGATTTACACACTGATAACACACCTCACTGCTGAGCATAAAATAAAACCTTTTGTGTTTTCGTGAACATGATTTCCTGTCGTCTAGCAATCTCGACAGTTGCAGGCAGCACCGCAGTTTTAAAGATCAAATTAGCGCAGACGGTTTTTTTGCACATTTGTAGATTTTTTTTTTATAGTTTCTTAACTGAAAAAACTGACGCACAATGAATCTCCACCCATCGGATCCTCCATGTCCCGGGAAAGGAAGGCTGCATTTCCCAGCTATATTCAAAGGAACCTTTGAAACTGGACAGTCCAGATGTGGCTCTGTGATGCATTCAGTCTTCGAATGCATCCTATAAAGAATGCAGTCCCTGATCTGAAACACTGCTGGTGTTGTTCAGAGTGGTTTGACATAAAATGCATAAAATGTTTTTAAGAAACGTAATGTGCACAGGCTAAATTGAGACCAAAGTCTGGCCCAACTAAAAGCAACGCCAGAGGATGTGATTACACAAGTGGGTTGTTGAAATAATGCTTGATGCCTGAAAAAATTGTTTTATTTGAGATAAAATGTTTATCCTAGATAGCACATTATATAAAATTCTATGAATAAGCAATGCATTTTAAGGCAATGTAGTCTTTTCAGTCACTATTGTCAATATCAAATACAAAACCCTCTGAAGTTGCGTAAAGGTTCACTGGTGTATAATAAATAAAACACCTACACTTGTGTGTCACCTTTTTTTTATATCACTAGGAGTGATTGATTAAAAATGGAAAGATTTATAGAGTTCCTGCTTAGTTCACCAAACAGGTCTTTAAAAAGTTTTTCAGAGAACTTTAAAGGAGTCCTTACAGCACCTTTCCTAACAAGGTTCTTCATGAATCTCTGATGCCTTCAAGTCTTAAAACCATTTTACCAAGGTTTCCAAAGGCTGTGAAACCAAACCTAAATGTAAAGGAAATGCAGGAGTAGCCAAACTAAATAAAAGCTAGACTAAAACAACAAAAAAAAAATACCCTATTGTCCAAACAAATTGTTTTTGCACACTCAAAGGTATTCCATATGTATAACACTAGCTAGCCAGGCAAAGATAACATCTCAGGTTATGATATGATCAGGATGTGTGTGTAAACATTACATTTGTTTCTCCAGTGCCTACTTGAATAAGGTTATTTTTTTACTCAGTCTATCTAACAACACAAAGACAATTACTGAACAGAAACAAGATCACAACTCGTTTATTCCTTCAGCGAAGACAAATGAATGCAAAGTACAAATGGAGAGAGGCTGAGATTATATTGAACTGCCTCTAAAAACTATGCCAACTTTCTCCTGTGCACATTATAAAGGGACCCATCACATTTAATTATATGGAAGAACTTTATAAAAATACAGAGAATTCTTGCCACCGTTATAAAGAATGTCATTGAAAACAAAAAAATTGAAAAGGAGTGTGACCCCTTCACCATCTGAAAAAGATCAAGGACAATAAGAAAGTCAAACCAAATCAAATCAAAGCAGTTTTCTTCCAACCATAAATGAAATAAGACAGTTAGGGCACAGCAGCAGTTTTGCAATGTTCCTTTCAGCGATGTACAAATTGTCCTTGGAAAACATAACAGGCTGATGTTCTTTCATCTTTTTTTTCCCCTACAGTAAGCGATAGAAGAGGAAGTGCTTTTGGCAGTTCTAAAATAAGCCCTTGAGTCTCACGATCACAGGGTGGTAAATAATTGCACGCACATTGAGGTCTTTGCTAGAAAACCTCTAGAAACAAAGAAGAGCTTGTTAAGACCCTTTCAGTTCAATTAGCAGCTTGAAGAAGCCTCTGAGCACAAAACAGAATGCAATGCAGAATTGGGCTTCACCTTTTACCCTCTTACCTTGTCTCACTTGGAGCTTCAAACACTTATTTTAGGTCAAAGTTTTCAACTTCCATTTTCCTGTGCCACACTCTGAGGTATTCAGATATCTTTGACAGTCTTCTCTTGGTCTCTAAGAGCAAATTGCCTCAGTCAAACGTTTGAGAAAAAGGACGCTGAGTGTAGGACACCGTCCTGGGCCAACCAGACTGCTACAGCTACAAGCATCCCTTCCTATCTGAGTGGATTTAGCCTTCCTGATCAACCGGAAGCAACAGGCCTGGCAGCATCCACCTGTCTCATTCCCTCACCACAAACACTGCAGCAAACAGCAAGGAAAAAAACAACAATTATGACAAGACCGTGATGGCCATTGATTTCTACCCATCTTCACAACTCACACTACTCTGCAACAGTGCAGCTGTATAGGTGGTACCTTCTGCTCAATTTCTGTAGAAAGCTGGTGGAGTCTGTTAGGTTTCCATCCTGATCCCCCCCCTCCCAAGGCCATCACTTTGCTCAACAACTCATCATAGCTCCCACCTCAACTCATCCCCCAGCTGCCCATCAAGCATCATCATCATCAGTGTCCCACAATTTTTAAACACATGCACTTGCAAACCTCCACTATAGACCACACTGCCCCAGAGGACTGAACAATATGCAGCATGATTGAGCACAAATTAGTATTCTTATTCATTGTTTTTCTTCACTCATTTTTCAGTGTCAATATATTAAGCAAATAAATTGTAATAGTTTTGGTATTTATTAAAGCTTCCATTAGTGTTAGAATTAGTATTAGTAACTAGAGTGTAACGTAAGCCACTATACATGCCTTGGCTGAACGACTGCACTCTGGGAAAGGGGAAGCTTATGTAAATGTAAATTTTCCCCAGATTATTCCTTTAAAAGCAGCAGTCCTAAATTAAAGCATTTCTATAGATCCTGCAGTGATCCATCACGAAGGCAAATGGACGACAGTTAAATTCAAATAAAAAAAAGGAAAAAGTAAGACCAGAAAACAATACTGGAATAATGAGGATAGCGCTTTCCATGCTAATGCTGCATTGTATCAGAGATAAATGGATGGTGGATGCACATCTCGCCTGGCCACTGGCTCCTGCCAAGTGCGGCCATGATATTGGTGGCAGCCTGAGAGCTGCAAAAACTAATTGAGATTCCAGAAACAATTACCAGACAGGACGTTGGGGTGCTGGCTCTGAATGTCAACCGTTTTGTCCTTCCAATGCCACTGCTGAGGCCTTCTGAAACTTTCACACTTGACACTTTTGTGACTTAAGAACAACTGACTCTCATGGAAGGTCTACAATTAAATTAGAGGAGCATTAACAAAAGCACTTACAATAACCACACACTAAATGATTAAAACTCTGATCTTCTGAGAGGGTGGCAGCATCCCATCCATTTCAAGTCAATCAATTCCCAGTGAATAGAGAGTATGTTAATGAACTGCATGACAATGACTAGAGAAAATAACATGGGCTTTAAATGAATGAAAAGATCTTCCAGAAACGACTTGACTACACTGGCCCCTTGAACTGTGACTAAATAAAAGCTTTTCGAATGAAAACAAGAGGAAAAAGATTTGAGGAGGGTTTTTATTTGCTTATTAGCAATTTACAATTGCTTTACTGAAACTGTTTACAATTTGTAACCACTGGTGGTCTAGTGTTTAGGGACTCCGCCCCAGGATCACAAGGTCGTGGGTTCAAATCTCAGACCAGAAGGTTGCCCTAAGGTACCGTGCCCATCACTTCTCCCCTGCTGCACGGTGTGCAATGTTGAAAAGCAGAGGTCCCTCACTGTGTGTTACGCTGTGTTTCACGATGACAAAATAGTCACTTTTTTAGCAGCTAGCAGCTACAAAGAAAATTTGTAAATCTGTTTTGATCTCGGGTACAGCTTACCAGACACCTATGACCTTGTCCAATAGCCAACACTTTTTGGAAAAAAGTCTACGCCACTGACATTTCTTGATTGAAACACAGTTGCTACACGGTCTCAAAGACTTGGAAATACATGATCAATTAAGGTTTTATCCTAGAAAGAGGAAGTTACTTTAATTAAGATATGGATTACAGAGTGCTGCTATACCTTACAGGGAAATGCAAACAGAACTTTTTCTTTTCAAACTCGAATTGATATATCTTTGTTATTTCTTTTTCCATTCCACTGACTTCAATGAATGGGAGCATGTTACAGAGTTTGTTTTAATAAATTTGACTGGTATTCATGTCATTGTTTTTTAACATCAAACAATTGTTCCAATTACAACATTTCCAACACAGCAGTCTCATTTATGAGAAACGCATCCATTGTATTTTAGCAGTTACACCTCAGTGTTACGGTATGGAGTTCCTTCTTGAACCTATTGACAACAAACTTACATAACCAAGAAGAGCTTGCACATTTAAGACCACTTAAGGACAACAACCTCTTTGAAACCTCTATACTGAAGAGCTCCCATATTATCAGAAAAACTTTAAAGCTTAAGAAAAAGCCCCATACTGAAGATAAATGTCCATATTAAAATGATAAAGAAGGAAACTGAATAAGAACTCAACTGTAGAACTTCCAAAACAAAAAATAACATCCATACGTAGATGAACGTACCATTAATGTTAAAATCAGAGGAATAAACAGTTTGTAAAACATTACTGATGGAATGGATTGGAATGGGACAAAAATCTTAATAATTACATTTTTGTACTCAAGGAAAACTAATCACATCTTTTAGATTAGACCCCTTCCTGAAATAGTAAAGTCCAAAAGATTAGCGTCCATTAACAACTTCAAGGGCACCTCAATACATGTCTATGAGGTTCTCAAGGACTCCTTTGAAATTCTAGTGACTCATTACAGAAACTAAAATGAATAGCAGAACATATGCTGTGCATTTGTGTTTGCGTGGCAATGTGGTTGCTGAGCAAGACAGAGTGCAGAAAAAGGCAGCTATCTCAGGACTTAGTGATCCGACATAGCAATCGCCCACAGCTAATAGATAGAGTGGGAGATGCAGCATGAGACACATCAGCCAGATCAATCGGTGCACGGTGTGAAAGCAGAACATTGATTCCTGCAGGAGGCCACGGTTCCTCTGGGCCTTCCCCAACAAAGCAGCGCACGAGAGGAGAAGGCAGAGCAGCTCTGCTCCAGGCATCGATCCAATCCCTGAGGAACACTTGAGCAGATAATGCACTTTCCATCCAAAAGCTGGCAACATCCATGATGTAAGAACAATAGCTGAATTCTCCACACAGGGGAAAAAAAAAAAAAAAAAAAAAAAAGCGCTGAAAGGACTATAAAAGATATCTAGGAGCCTGTATGAATAGGACACTCAGCTCCAGTGTGGCAAGTTGTGGAAAGTTTTTGCATGGGGTTGCTCTGCAATCATTCAGAAATATTTCCAAAACTAGGTTATAATTACAATTTTAACATCGTTAACATGTGCACATAATTAAAGGATGACATGCTAAGCTGAGTGCTTACTCCTGGTCATCTGGGCAGTACTAGGGTGAGTGAACATCTGGACCTGGGGCCAGTGCCAGATCTCTCAGTCTCTCTCTTGCTCATTATCTTAAATGCTTAGCCTGATTAGGGTCACGGGCGGTGACGGAGCCAGTCTCAGCACTCATAGGGCAAAGGGTGGGGGAGCACCCTAGACAGGTTGCCATTCCATCCCAGGGCAGACACTCAGACAAACACATTCACACATCAACTTAGCATCTCCATTCCACTTGAAATGCTTGTGTGTGGAATATGGGAGAACATCCACACTCCAACAGAAAAGACCCACCCTGAAAACGCAGGACCTTCTCACTGCAAGGAGATACTGCTACCCACCATGGTGCCCTAAGGCAAACCCATTACCTGAACTCTGATCATCCATGGTACATTTAGTAAAAGTCTGAAATTTGCAGCAAACCTTACTCATTTCCTTTCAGATGATCCAGTTTAACCACAGACCCAAGTGTGTAAACTGACACAGGGGATCACAGTTTACATTTAATGACTGTACAGATTGTCCATGGACAGGTTTAAGAAATTAAAAGCAGAAATAATGTCAGAGAATAAGAGTGGCAGTGATGTGGGTTTGCATGTGGACTGACCTGACCTTTCCTCTTGGACTCTGTCATGTGTTTTCCAATGCCTGTCCTTCTTCTCTTTTATTTCTGCTCTCTCAGGTCTCCTGGAAAAGCCTCCTTCTTATCTGTAACATGGCAAAATGGAACACATAGCTTGAACATCTTACACCTAGAGTAAGCCTGTCCTCCTGTCTTATTGTTCTTTGTTTCTTTTTAGTTTTTTAGTAAAACCTCAGTATGTTTTTTTTTTCCTCATTTTGTGGTTTTAAGGACTCATCATGTTCACTCTCTAATTCATTTTCCAAGGATTATAATTAAACCACCTCAAACGGGCATCCCGCTTCCTCTCCTGCTTCTCTCATCATACCCATATGTTCACTTTAATCATATCATCCCAATTTATGAGTCATGGATAAATGGATCATCTTTAAGTCTGCATTAACTGTATGAAATAAGGCAATGTAACTCATGGCACATATGTAGTTCCAGGATTCCTTTGAGAACTTCGATACAGCTGAGCAAAATTTAGTTGCTAGAAAAACTGAAAGCTGAAGCCCACCCCTGGTGCCACCTATGCAGATTTAATATGGAGTGAAGGATGTGAAGTGATAGTGACTGTCATTATGAATCGCAGCACAGCACACAGTGAACCAAAACTAGTGAAAGTGAAAGTGACTATGCGCATCCTTGTCAGTACACAGCACAGCACACAGTGCACCACAACGAAATTATAGGGCGGCGGTGGTCTAGTGGTAGAGTACTTGCCTACGGACCCATGGCTCAAGAGGTCCCAAGTTCGCACCTCTGGCACTACCACCACCGGGTCCCTGAGCAAGACCCTTAACCCTGAGTTGCTCCAGGGGGACTGTCCCTGTAATTAGGACATGGAAGTCGCTCTGGATAAGAGTGTCTGCTAAATGCCATAAATGTAAATGTGCACCTTTGCATTTTACCCACACACTCACGCACGTGCAGCAGGGGGCAGATATTGAAAGAGCCCAGGGAGCAGTGAAGAGGACGGTACCTTGCTTAAAGGTACTTCAGGGCAACCTACTGATCTGGGATTTGAACCTATGGGACCAACTCCCTAACCGCTTCTCTGCATTTAGCCCACACACACACACACACACACACACACACACAGGAGCAGCTATATCCAGTGCACATGGAGCAGTGATCGGGTTGGTAGCTAAGGGTTACCTACTGCTCTGAGACACGACCTCCAGATCATGGTGCCTAGTAGTCCCTAAAAACTAGACCACCGCTGCTGCCACTACTGCTCAATTGTCCAAAAAAAGAGCTGACAAGGACCAGCTAGAGCCAGCGGTGCAGCACCGTTACAGAAGGGTACAGGGTACAGAAGACACTCAGTCACCGATGGCCATCTGACAGCCCACTATAACAGCTATTATGGTTTGCTTTACCATACCATGGTTACATTTTACCATGGCTAGCTGCAGAGTCAGCTAAATAATACACTGTCAGATACCTGGCAACACAGGTTTTTAAAGTATTCATGAAAGTGCACTTTTTTGTTATTTTGAAACAAGTTTCACAAAGTTGCCTGGATATTCCACATGTGTTTAACATATACCCTGCTTATTTTTACCCAAATTATTCTTAAATTATAAAACATGTGTATGTCAAAAATGTTCAACTGGTCTATCATACAAAAAACGTTAATAAATCCACCAACCAGAAATACAAAAACAATTTCAACTATACTCCAGCAGTTAATAAGAAGACAATTTCCTTAAGAGAATGCATTACAAAAAAAATTAGAATAATATATTTTAAAAGGAATTACAATCATTTTTCTACCAATTAAAAAAATTATGCACATTTTCTAAAGATGTAATCAAAATCTTAGCGGTATCTTAAGAGGTATGCTGTGAAACGCACCAGAGAAACCGAGGTACATTCAGGTCGTTTAAGGCAAAAATACACCATTGGAAATGTTTCTACATAATTGATGTAATAATTAAATTATAATGTAATAATTAAATTCTTTTTCATTTATCAACAAGCTAAGAAAATATAGTGGTTGCTTTGGGTAGTAAAAAAAAAAGAAAAAAAAAAAAAGATAAGTATTTAAGGCTCCCGTTTCTTTCATTCAAACTAAAAGCTGCTCCATATACAAACATTCTATATGATTTTTCTCTCTCAATGTCTAAACCTTTTAAGAAAAAATGAATAGTATTTCCCTTTAACACATCATAGGTATTTCAGTTTGCTTAGAGAAATATTATGACACAAATATGACAGTTTTCTTGTGAAGGCTCAGACTTTCTGTTGCTGTTTCAAAAGCGGCCTGAGTAAACCTTGGCCTTTGGCACAATTCTGTCGACCTTTTTAGTTGTTCTTGGAAAAGCATTTTGGGGGAAAGAAAAATCCGCTGTCACTTCATTCAGGGGACATCACTCTATTCAGTGGACATCGCACTGTTGATGCTGCATTGCTTCCTTGGTGCTAAACACACCTTGTGCCTCTTCCCAACAAGCTTTAACCGCCCTCTATTCTCCAGCCACAAGTGTCAGCCCATTCAGGACACAGCCTAAATCCTCTTTACATTGCTCTCTGTCAAACCAGCTTACTGTCAAGAGACAGGAGGCAAACATGCAATAAATTGGAAGCTAAATCAATCCTCATTCCAGTGCACTAAGCTTAGTGGCAGCGCTTATACCCCCCGCCACTGAAGATAAAACACATTTCGCTGCAATTTAGATAAAAGACGCTAGAATTAAAAGAGGTGAAAGCTGCTATGTTGCTAGCTAGCTAGAATCTTGCAGATGCTCAATATGGTGGAGCGTAACCCTCAGAAGCCTGTTGGTGGATAGAGTTTTATTTGGCTAGTCCATTGCAAAGGCTTTGTAAATGCTAATTACATCTTACAGGTGAGCAAACCATCAAAAATATCAAGTCGCAATACTGAAACACAATGTTAGAATATTCAAGTTCTGTGAGCGCATACATTTTTCACCCACTGCCCTTCACTATATTGAATTAAACATGACGAATTATGTACTGTGAACATATTTCAGCACATAAAAATAAATAGCAAAAGAAAAAAAAAAATTCCATCTGACGTATGCTTAAGTAAGAACTCTTGACCGCAAAGCCTTCTTGTAGCCAGTGTTCATGTAGCGAGTATGAGTTGAGACCAAGAAGAAATGATTAATGTAGGTCCAGGATGATTGACAGCTGTCGAGAAAATGGAATGCAGTTGCAGTTAAGCCAGGAGATCCATCACCGTCACCAGCCGGTTATGTATACTTCACATCACACATGAGGGTCACACAAACCCTGCCAATATCTGCAGTCAGCATTTCAACCCCTGCAAATCAGCAGTGCCCATAAATCTCTGCTCTGGGGTGTGTGTTGTGTCACACCGCCACTCACACCTATGTTATGATCATAAATGGGCATCTTTCATGCCTGTTCGTTCAGTCAGCAGGATGCTTTATGATGAATGATCGCCAAGAGTGGGCAAACTGAAATGCTCTGGGTTCACAGTGCTTTTAAAGTAGTGCATGGATGTGAAGTCTGTAGAGCTAAAACATATTAAACATATTGTGATTATACATAATAGTTATTAATTGCATGTGATTTAAAGTGCTTTTAAGTGATTGCAATTAGAAATAAATTAAGTGCCTTACTATTACTGTTAACTGCTGCTTTTCAATTAAAAAAATAAGTGACTCAATAGAGTCACTTATTTCAATTTCAAGAGTCAATTTCATCTTTAACATCAGTCTTTTAAAGATTTATTTATTTATTTTTTTTTGTAAAGGGGTGCACACTAGCTACAGCATAACACGCAGCCAAATCCTACACCTGCCAGATGCTTGTTGAACACGTCATAAGTATCTCAATAACATACCTTAACCTTATCTGTACAACATCAGAAATGTTAAGGCTTTAAAGTTTGAGGTACTCACATAATGTAACATAGTGTCCACCCAGTTCAAGCAAGAAGAAATACCAGAATTGTTTTTAGCATAAAGTGTTACAAATATTTTGGGTATATTTTAAATGCTTTTTAATGATTGTCAGAGCACCCTCCTTGATTAAGTGCACGTTTCATCAAAATAATGACTTGCCCGTTGTCCAAATGATTGATGGTGATGTCAAGATTATCATCATGAGTGGCATCACTTAATTTTAAATATATTCAATTAACGGTATAATTAGCACAGAACTTTATCATGAACTGGACATTCTGGAAACCTTTAAGAAACCTTTTTAAACCTGGCTTTGTACCAAAGTTAGTCACAGACCCATTTTAATGCTTGGAGCGATCGTGCACGCACACACACACACACACGCACACCCCTCAAAATGGTTCTTTAAAGCCCAGCCCAAGCTTGACATACAAGCTGGGAGCTCTATGGTTTAAGGTTTCCAAAAAGGATGCAAGATATTCCAGACACAGTCCCATTTTAGCTTTCCTGCAAAACCACGTAGGTCAGAGCAAGAGCCTTTGAGTCAGCTTTGTTCTCGGAATCGGTCAGTTTTTCTTCCGCTCGCTCTTGTCTTCTGGACCCTTGCTCAGAGAAAACCTGTCAAACCTGTGTGTTCGCATCCTGAGTGGTCAAAGACCGCTTTTTCTCAGCCTTTTGCCAATTTATGGTGCAGCGGCAGCCTATAGAGCAGCGCTGACCTGTGGCCCCTTCCCTCCTGCCTGCGGAGAGGCCTGAGAAGCCCTCTAGCTGCCAAATTACAGCCCACCAACACTTCAGCCACATACAAATGTCAGCTATTCACTGGCTCATAAAGGCAGGGGAGAAGTTAAATGTCAAGTAATGCCTTTTAAACTAATTGCCTTCGGTGTCTCTCCAGAAGGAGGGGGTCTCATGTTGTGGATGATTAGCAGGAAGGCTGCGCACTTGCTCGTTAGCAAGCCACATGCTTTAGCAACCGGACCCCATTATGCACAAAGAGCTTTGTTGTTTTGAAAAGGGGAAGCGGTAAAAAGAAAGACGGTCGGATGAGACAGGATGCAAAAAAATTTTAGAGCTTGTTTTCACATCAAAATTCGGGGACACGCAGCTTTTCACAGTTTTTCCGTCTGTTGTAGAGTGGCATTTGTAATCCACATAAACAATATTACACCAACAACTGAACTCACTTGTGCACTTGAGGCTTAATCCAATTTTTGGACATGGAGTGTAGCGGTCAAGCAGGAACTTCCATGAGGTATTTTTTAATAAACATTCCTGCTCCTAACACAAAACTGACATTACACATTTCCAGCTGGAGGAGCATTTTAGACGCGTGGAGGTGCGGTACAGCCTTAGTTGAGTAATGGTACACTACCCTAGAGCAGTTCTCAATTTACTGTGCCAGGACTGAGAGGTTTAAGCTCTTAAGCTTTGACACTTTTATGCACTTGTAAATATTTTTGTAAGTAATTGGACTTGGGCCACTTCTTGCATTTGGGAGTGTGGACACAATATGAAGTCACTTAATGCGAGTTTAATGGGCTGAATATAGTAGTTGATCAATCAAGAGGAACCTACAAAAGCTCTAGCTTGGGAAGTGCATGTGCTCGAGAAGGTCTCCGGTGGAAACCATTTGCATACTTAAATTACAGAAGCATGACTGCTATAAATTCGTATTCACTTTTTTTTTTTTTTTTTTTTTTGTGGTGCAAATAATCAACTGCCAGCTTGAAAATCTCTGGACAATTCACAGGACCCATTATTCTGCAGGAAGAGTGTGTAATCCTTATCAAATCAAAAAGGACGTTTTCATACTGAGCAAGCTCAAGCGGTTATTCATCTAAAGCCAAAAATCAAAATACAGTCAGTCAAGGACTTTGTCACTGGTGAATCACTGGTGCTGCAGAGTGTTTTGTCATTGTTGCAGTTCCACACAACACCGCAAAGCACAAACTGTTCTGCAGGTCAGTTTTCAGTTATATTCACACTTGCATCCTAGGGACTATAAGTAAAGGACAGAATACTCTTGAAAATGCAGTATTGAAGCACCTAAAGCCTTGCAAACATAAATATCTGATATTTATATCTGCCATTCAGAGCTCTTCACTCCACTGCTTACTGACTTTCACTGGCTAATCATACTTCTTTCAAATTCTATTACCAGATTAATATAATGTGTTTTATATTTTCTTTACACGTTAATGCTGTACAGTTAGAAGTTTAATACACTCAGAAATTTCGTAATTCTCCTGGATCAAAAACAACGGTTCACACTACATACTACACTGATTGTCTTGTTAGTCATTTGTCGTGCCTTTTCTTCTTTAAACGAATAAAAGTCCCAACTGCTAAACTTGCTGTCAGTGTACAATCAATTATTGTCTATCATATAGTATTTAAGGAAACATGGAAGCATATCTAATAGCAGTACTCCATGTGACAAGGGAATATATTTGACTCTGCAAAAGCTACTGTGAATTAGCGAAAATCTCAGAGACTGTTCCGTTTATTATTATCCTTTCAAACAACAGCTCAGCTGGCCGTAACCAGTGAAAGGTGATCGACTGTTTCCTAAAGAATCGTAATGGAAACACTGAGGTTTAATGGGTCTGCAGCAATTTATAAAGGATTATTTAACATGGCAAGTGTATGCATTCCTAAAAATATAGAGGAAGGACTCCAGCAGACTATAGTGAGCGTTGTTAAATGTGAACATTTTAAACACCCAACTGACAGCTCAGGAAGTTCACGTCACGTGTGCTTTATTTAAAGCAACACCCAGCTTCTCCAGACAACAGGCTAATTAGGCCAATCACAGTGTAGAAAAGACAGCCTTTCTTCCACTAGTCACTAACACCAAGCTAAGAAGCTTTCCATTCTGCTTCAGGTTCAGTATAATAAATAATAAATGTAACGTTCATATTAGCAAGGGTTGAGCTTCAGTGAACTGATAATTAAGTGGTGAGTCATCTTAGACACGCTTCACAACGGCATAACCATATTTCCCCCTTTTTGTTTAAAAACATTTCAAAGCCCACTAAACAGTAAAGAAGTTGAACACCCTGCCCCTGAATCCAATGCGGGGGAGTACAGAGGCATGAAGTTAAATGTCTTGACAAAGCTACAAGTCGACACTTCTGTTTCATCTTGATTCCAAGAAATGCACACAAAGAGGCACAAAAATACTCTTGGAGCAGTCATGACCTGAGAGTGTGTGTGTGTGTGTGTGTGCGTATGCGTGTGTGTGTGTGTGTGTGTGTGTGTGTGTGTGTGTGCGTGCGCATGCGCATGCGCAGCCCTGGCGCATTTAAAAGCAGAGGTTACTTAAGGTTCATTGCTGAAGCAGCCTACTTTGCAGTAAGGGCACTTGGAAGTGTGCACTTTAATCATGCTGTAAGGTGAATTTAAAGTGCTGCCAATTTTGTGACTGTATATATTCAGTCATGCAGGATTGAAGACTAGTGCTTGTAAATAAACAAACAAAATATGCACGATATATCCTGGGGGTATTTATAGGGTTCTTCCGATTGCAATGAGCAGCAGAAACTTTGAACAGGGTTTTGGTGAGTCAGCTGATGAAATGTTCACACACTAGGAAAAAGTTAAGTCTGAGTGAAAGAGGTAAAGTCTTTATTTTTCCTTTGCATTAGGTTAATATGTTAATGCCAGAGCCTGATCTGCTCCCCAACTCCCAAGCATTACACAAAAACTCAAACAAGCAGTTTCTTCACCAATCAAGAAAATCTTTTTGGAAAGATTTGTCTTAAAAGAAGATCTTTTATAGGTTAAGCGCAACCTGATCTCTCTATATCAAGCATGTTCCTTCATAAAAAGTCCCTTTGGATGTGAAACTACCATGGAGACTACAAAGGAAGCAGTCTGTTGCAGGATCCATTTCTTGCAGTCCCAGTAAAGTCAAGACTCTGCACGCAACAAGGTCAGAGCTGATCATTCATTATCAAGTGCAGGAGAATAATGATGGCCAAAAAAGGGAGATCTTCTGACAGCATGAAAAGAGTTTCTGCTTTGTTATAAGTTCGTTTCTGCCAGTGGACTCCCTTTATGCTCTAATGAGCATACTGGGATCCACACACTGCTAGACTTAGCAAGCCTTTACATTAGCAGCGTGCCATCCCCGGACTCCAGCTCCTCATTTTCCTTTGATTAAGATTGAGAACTTTTTCATGTTTTTTTTTTTTCCAGTTGACAATGTGGAAGCAAGTGATCTCACCCTTTTTAGGAGAAAGCGCATGCTTTTCTCACCGCTTTCTTCTTTTGGTATGTAAAGCGATGAGAGTAGGAGGAATAAAGGTAGAATTCTCTTTGGCCCTGCACTCTTTTTTTAATTTTTTTATCTGAGGCTTCTTGAAAGGATCCAGACTGTTCTGGCTGTGAAGATTTACAGCCCAGAGTGGCAGCAAAAATTCATCGGTGCTGTAAAGTAATAGAATGACACGGCTGAATTGTTGAACAAGGATGGGCGCATGAGCCATTATCGACCACTGGTAAAGCCACATTACTTCAGTTCTTCCAATAACAGTACTTCTTAGCATCTGCTTTACTGAAATATTCTGCTTCGCACACTCACTGTACACTTTATCAATTTTGTTGTACTTCCAACCACTCTAGTGGTAGGATACTTGTCTATGAACCAAGAAGTCACAGGTTCAAAACCCACCTCCAGCACTACCAACATTGGGTTCCTGAGCAAAACCCTCAACCCCAAGTTGCTCCAGGGGGACTGTCCCTGCAATCAGGAATTGGAAGTCACTCTGGATAAGCTAAGATCTGCTAAATGCATAATGTCGCCAACCTGTATAACATAGCTGGTCTCACTAACATTCTGTACACCTTTCCTTTCACTCTTGCTGGTACATTCTCATCTTCACCTCCCTGTACTCCCTGCATTCTAACCCCACTCCAATTTCCTCCCTTCCATGCATACTTCTCCATCAACACCCTCAGAGCAAACATTGCATAACCATACTGCTGTTCACTAATCCTCACCTCTTTTAACCCGCTTCCGCTACTCTTCCTATAACTTCATGCTGTGACTGATCAACTTTATCCCTCTATAGTCACTGCAGCTCTGGGCATCACCTGTATTCTTGAAACTTGGTTCCAATAAACTCCTTCTCCACTCCTCTAACATCTTCTAACTGCCCAAGAAGGTTAGCAACTCTACTGCCACCTCTCCTAAACACCTCAGTGCTTCCACTGTTATGTCATCTGGAGCAACAGCCTTTCCATTCCTCCTCATCACTGCCATTACTTCCATCTTGTTAATTCAATCATCCAATCTTCTTTCTCTCTCATTAATCAACCTCTCAAAGTACTCCTTCCATCTGCTCAACACGCTCTGCTCGCTAGTATGTTTCCATTTCTATCTTTAATCTCCCTGACCTCCTGCACATCTTTCCCAACTCGGTCTCTCTGTCTAGCCAATCAGTATAGCTCCTTTTCTCCATCCTTACTGTTCAACCTCTCATACCATTCGCCAAAAGCCTTATCTTTAGCGTTTACCACTGCTTTCTTCGACCTGTGCTTCATGTCGATGTAATCCTGTCTACTTTTATCATCTCTTACCACCCCATTTCTTCTTCACCTGCCTCCGTATACACCACTGAACTTCTGGGTCCCACCACCAGGTTTCCTTATCCTTCTCCTTCTGTCCAGATGTTACTAGGAGTCTGCCTTAGCACTTCTGCAGCAGTTTCCCTGCAATCTGGTGATTCTTCATTTCCCCTGGAATTCCACCTTGCAGTATTCCTTCTTTAGCTTCCATCATTTCATCCTCAACTTTGCCTTCACTTTCCTCCTCTTCATGAACTCCAAGGTCATTCTACAGACCACCATCCTATGTGGTTTTGCTACAGTCTCTCTCCTCACTCAGTCTCCGATCTCCTTCAGACTGACCATACTACAAAGGATATCCACCTGTGTGCATCTTCCTCTGCTCTACTCCGTCACTCTGTTCTCCTCCCTCTTCTTGAAATAAGTATTAACTACAGCCATTTCCATCCTTTTGCCAAAATCTACAACCATATGACTTTCATCATTCCTCTCCTTGATACCATACCTACCCATCACCAACACTTCCATTAAAGTCCGCACCAATCGCCACTCTCTCTCCTCCGGGTACACTATCACTTCATCTAACTCACTCCAGAATTCTTCTTTCACCTCTGTCTGACAATCATCTTGCAAGCACTAACAACATTCATTATCACACCTTCAAGCTTCAAACTCATCACCCTATCTGACACCCTCTTCACTTTCTCAGCATTTTATATATACATTTCTCATTGGGGATAAAGCCTACAGAAGAAATACACTGGCTAGTGCATCTCTAATGGCTGGGTTGTACATTGTACCTTAGCTCACTGGCCAAGTAGTGCCTTAAATAAATGTTCAATAAGCCACCCTCTACCACGATCATCACTGGTCAGTTTTTGACCACAGCCCTACATGGTTTAGTGTCTGAAAAATAATAACTGAGTAGTGAACCACTCTTAACACAGTGGTGACCTTGGCACAGTAGTGACATGGGGTTGCCAGGGTTTTTAAACATATCAGTGTCACTACCAGGTTGAGAGCGGTCCACCACCTAAAAATACCCAGCTAAAGTGGCTTTGTGGTCAGAAATTGCTCTTTAATGACGGGCTAGAAGGTCATTCAACTTCAGCAACTACACTTTCTTTTGACCCAATAGCAATTTGTTATTAAAAGTTTGCCTGTTCACACATCAGCCACTTTATAAGTGAACAGAAAGACTAAGAGGATTTACTACCACAAAGTATAAAAAAATAGTAGAGAGAGAGAGAGCGTGCATGAGAGGAAAAAAGAGAGAGTGAGTTTTAAAAGAAGTGAATGGTTGCTCTGGGTCCAAGTGCAGGTCCAAGATGAGCCTTTTTGTGCATTGTCAGACTGCATGTTAGTTTGGCTTTTTTTGGCTCCTGACAGCAAGGCAGTAAGCAGAGGTGTGACAAATCTGCCCAGACAAGGGGCTACTGAGCTGGGCTGTGAAAGAACAAGCATACAGTGGGATGGGGAACAAAGGGTAGAGTCGGCTGAATGCAGAGCTTGCAGGGCATCGAGTGGGGGTTAGTGGAGTGTGAGGGGGATTCAAACTAGGGCTGAGAAAACACAGAGAGCGAGCGAGTGTGAGAGAGAGAGAGAGAGAGAGAGAGAGAGAGAGAGAGAGAATTGTTATTTGGCATGCAGGAGCTCAGGAAAGGGATGCTGAGGTTCTGTCCTTCTCTACAAAGCTAAGGGATTGTCAGGGTGCCATCCATTTTTGACATTTCTCTCTCATCTCCATCCCTCAAAAGGTCCATCTATGCCTTATGTCTTAACAGCTACTGGTGGGATAGATCACCTTCCAAATCTCTTAACAACACTGGCTCTATCCCTTCTCCATGCCTTCCGAGCACTTGTCCTGTAGCTACAGGTCAATAGTTCCAAAGTCCTAATGGCAGTTTGACCATAAAGAGCCCCCCTGACAATTATTTCCAGTCATGCAAGAACAGGACCTAGATTCACACCTGCTTTCAAAAGAAAAAGAAAAGAAGTTCATAAGAATATTCTAAAATACAGGTGAATGTGATCATTTACTACAGGGTAGAATTCTTAGGGCCACACCTAAGCTATTTATGACGACTGACAAACATAAACAAACAATTATTAAGGTTTATTGCAAATACAAATATTACAAATATCAGTTGGCATAAAGACTGCTTAGGTAAGTTGTGATCGAATGGCAATTTTATGCGATGACTGTTTGGGACCTTTTAGAGGGGAGGAAAACACTATTAAACATTAACTTATGCTCTTTAATCCCAATTAGATTTCTATGTAAGCAGGTTGAGTGACAAGATTTTCATCCTCCAGCGGTTCCCCTCATCCCATAAATTTGGCTGTGTACAGGAGAAAGCAGAAACACATGAGGAAGGGTTGAGCAGTGAAGGAGGGCAAAAACCTGTGAAACAGACATTATCTTCCATGTTCTTTGCTTTTACATGGTGGTTTCAGTGCAGTGCAGACTGTACTGGGAACATTGCAAGCTTCTGCTGTTCTCTGCATGTTCTTTCTACTGTGGGAGGGAGACGACTTGAGCGTTACCCGATGCAATTTCAAAGCCAGACCCAGACAGCGTAATACACTCTGCTACAGAATAATCAAGAACTCCTGTCTTGTCTTTTCACCAAACATCACCCGCATAACAACATTCAAACTGACTGTTATGGTTGGAATAGTATCTGTTAGAAAACTAGAATATTTTCTCAAGGTTTAGGAAGCGCTTATAATGCAGCCTCCTAATTTTCTCCACACTCCAAGTAAACAGCTTTCCTTGCACCACCCGCACTCTTGATTTCAATATGCAATATGTGGCAGGACTGCTATAAAGTAGCAGTCCTGCCACATTCAGATCTACTCAGTTATGCAGGAGTGTCTCATTAGCCCTTATTTGCCTCCCAGGCATTTGACAGTGCCTTGGTAAGTGAGCCACTGGACTAAAACCATTCATAGCTCTGTAGATCCAGCATAATGTGTGCAAATGTAGAGATAAATGTTGAATTACTGTTTAAAAAAAAAAAGAAAAAAAAAAAGAAAAAAAAAAAAGCAAGCAACACAAAATGTTTTTAAATGCTATGAGAAGCAAGTACATTTAACATGCGCTTTAGAGGGCTTTATATACTCTGTATATTTATATCATTTTTTGTATTTAATTTTTCACTTTTATGAAGTTTGTGTAGTTTTATGCATCGTAATGATAGTGCTGGATGTCTAAACCAGGAAGCTCAGCTTTATTTAAACAGAACACGACACTGAAACAAAACATGGAAACAAACACTAAATAAAGACAACTGAGCTCTCCAGAAAGATGCAAATGAAGGACCCATGAAGAATACAAAAACTGAGAAAATTGAGAAACGCTGAAAGGCAGAAAGACTTCTATTTGATACAAGATGAAACATCCAAGAACCTATAAAAACAGCAAAATGCACACAGGGAACAGAACACATGGGGGGGGGGGTAGCACAACAATCTGTACAATTAAAGTAAATATAAAAGCATAACATTTCCTGGTCTGATTCATTTTTTGAATAAATTTTTTCTCTCAAAGAATTAAGCAAGCTTTTCTTTTAATGTGCACATTAGACTAATAAATATAAAGGATCTCTGTTCCATTTGGCTGTCCTATCCTGTCAAAAAGCATTTAAAGGCATGATCTTCTGTGTAAGTAGCCAAAGAGCAAACGTAGCCAAAGCCTTACGGAGAAAATGTAACATTTTTAATCATTATGAGATAAAAAAAAAAAAAAATGTTTTAAATTCAATACATTTTCTTACAATAACCTTAGGAAATCAGGAACATGGCTGACCTACAATGTTTAAAAGTCAGAAGTAATTTAATAAAAGCAAGGAAACTTTGGTTTGTACCCGATGTTGGTGCCTTAAAAGAAAAACTCAACAGGTTTGTCAAGACAACTTGTCAGCTAGCGTAAAGTTAATATTGGGATGAAAACAAGTCTGCACACCCAGTAGGAAAATTCCTCAGTGTCCTTAAAGAAAGACAAGGTGCACCTGTCCCTGTTCTTGAACCAAACAGGCAGTGAAGCTTACAAATACATCGGCTGATTTCCGTCTCTGCATGTGGTCAAAAGAGAGACGGGGTGGCAGTGCCATCTCTCCCTCATCAGGGTTTACTTAATTGCCTGTCTTTTGATTAATGTAATCTCAAGTGCAATTACTCAGGAGCAAATGCTACAGATAGACGCTCAGCATTCTTGATTGTGCAGGCTCTCTAAGTAGGATCATTTGTCACAATCTGGTCGCCGTTCGCAACTTATTACTAAAACTACTGCCGGCTCTTAGACATAAGCAGGGAGAGTAAGAGAGGGGTCACCGCTGCATATTTGGTAAATTACGGATCTGATTCCTAATTAGCTCTGCAGTTATCTCTGCAATTACCATGCACTTAAACTCGGAGGGTTATAAACACTGTTTAAGACTTTGTTCACCGTTTCATAGAACAGTCAACAGAATGCAACACTCGGGAAATCATTTAAACATTAAAGCTGCGAATTTTTACAATGTTTAACTATCTAGCAACATTAGCTGTGTATTAATGCATTTATTTATTAATAATACATATTTATTATGTTTATAAAGAAATCATTCTCACAACAGGAATGTGATTTTACATTTGCTACATTTTTACTATCCATTCCTTGAAGCACCTGAAGAGGAAAAAAATGAATCTCAATTGCCCCTATGTAATATTTTAATCTTTTGAGTCCCTAAAGAATCCCTGTTGAAAATTACAAGGTCAGGAAAAGAAAAAAAAGATAAAAAGACCATGCTAACAGAAGGCTAACAAAAGAGAAGGAGTTGTGGAAGTTGTAGCCGTTTAAACACCATGCAATAACAACACCATGTTATTGCATGGTGTGATGTTTTCCCCAGGACAATGCCATTAGTGGTGAATCTAAAGCAGCGGCCAGATCTCGTTAAAGACTCCTGTACAGGTATGATCTCTTTTCTTCATCTCCTAGCACCCCTGCTGTCTTTCAAAACTGAGCTCTGTGAATGTTATCAGCAGCTAATGCACTTACCAAACCGTCGAGGTTGATCAGTTATATACTGACGCCTTGTGAAATGGAAAAAAAAAAAAAAAAAAAAGTCAGAATGCCAAACAAAGAAAGAAAGTAAAACCTTCAGAATAGCAGCTAAAACAATTCTGAATCAGACATGTTACATCAAGTTTTTATATGTAAATTGGCTTTAACAAGCTTTTAAAAACGTATTCAGCCCAGCTTTTTATTTAATATTTATATTTTGCAGTTAGTGTACCTGTTTATTGTCTGAAATCATTTAAAAAAATAAATCAGTCTTGTCATTTTTCACATTATTTCTTATATACACATATTTTGCTCTTTAAAAATATCTTTTTAGATGCATTTTATTTGTTTACTCTGTCTCTTATTCCTTCATTCTCAGTGGGCTTGGGGATGCATTTTAAGTACGAAAGGTGCTGTATAATAAATAGTTTTATTATAATTATCATCTCCATTCTAAAGTTGCATAAAACTACTACTTGAGTGTTAATTGCTCTCCATTGTGAAGAACTTTTGGCCAGTTAAGAGCAATACATGGCAGGTACGGGGTACACAAACAAAAAAAGCTGGACAGCCTATTGTGATTGTTCTCCATGTGTTTTGTTCTCTAGTCAAGCTGAAGTTAGAAATTCATTGTCAGCCTGACTAGTTTGGATTAGCTAGTATGGCTTGGCAGCAATAGTCACTCTAAACAAATACTGCAGGGTTGCAATGTGAATAATTTACATATTTTAATCACAACTGAGTTGTGTGATACAAGTTCTCATTAGTGGAATGGGATTCTTGCCAATGTTCAGAAAAACTCCCAGTCCCGTAATGGCTGCTATGAATAAACACATTTATGGGCGGAGCATGAACAAATCAATAGCACAGTAGAGCTGCTGCAAAGAGGCAGGGTCAGCGGAGAGTGCCGGTGTGTAATTTTTCCCCTCTATATTGCCTTCATATATCTGCTCGCCCTTTGCCGAGTGATCGTAGAAAGAGAAAAGTATAAAAATCCCACCAGCAGCATGAGAAAAGGCATTTCAGTACCATGGACAGCCCCCACCCCCCAGCCAAACAACTCACAGACTAGTGCTGTATCATAAAAATGCATATTTCGCTTAAGGCTTTGACCCTGCATTTCAGAAGGGGTGTGTGTGCGTGCGCGTGAGTGTGTGTGTGTCATTCTGCACACTCCAAAAAACATTGAATTCCAATACTATTCTCTTGCTCTCTCTCTTGCTATCGTTCTCCCAGTCTGACTCTTTGTCTCTTTCTTTTTTTCACTCTCTCTGTTTCATGGTCTCTACTCTCCTCTTTCTAGCTCTGTCCTCTCTCTCTCTCTCTCTCTCGGCACGCAGCCATGCCAGGACTTGGCATTGTCCTATCCAATTTGGTGTCCGGCTTAGATAGATATGTTGGCTTTTCTGTGTGGCGGACACTGCCTCTGCCTCAAAATAAATTTGCAATAAACTTTACTTTCCACCGCCTCATTCGCCCTAAGCTTACTTTAGAGTAAATAAACCTGGGCAGAGAGGTGTGGCCCTGACAACGTGGGTGTCGCACAGTTTTTACACCAGAGCAGAAACACTCAAGAGAGGAACAACTGAAGCGTGAATGTATTAAAAAATAAATAAATAAAGATCCAACTGTGCTGCTTCAGAATGCTTTATCTAATCTACATGGATGACTAGTGATTCAAAAGCAAGCCACACAACTACAAGGGTAAATCCTTCAACTCCTCAGTTTGGGGTAGTGGTGGCCTAGTGTTTAGGAACTAGGCCCCACGACATGAAGGTCGTGGGATCGAATCCTGGACCAGTAGGTTATCCTGAGGTACCCATAAGCAAGATATTGCCCCATCACTGCTCCCCAGGCATCCCCTGCTGCAGGGTGTGTGTGGGGAAAATGCAGAGCAGTATTTTGTTGTGGCTCACTGTGTACTGTGTTGTGTACTCACAATGACAATCACTTTCAGTTTCCTGTGAAGCTGGTAAATCACAGCCCAACTCACTTTGATTGACCAGCTTGTTGGCATCTATGGTCCACTTATCCCTATATGCTGTAAACAGACAGCTAACCTTGGAGTCACTTGCAAAAATATTGTAGCCTGTGAAATAACCAGAGCATTGACAAATCCTTTGGATTTCCTGAATACAACAACTAATAATAATAATAATAATAATAATAATAATAATAATAATATCTAGTTGCTTTTGTGACCATGAGTTTCCCAGTCTCCCACAAAGTTGGAATTGTCAGTCTGCAAAAAGTCATCCAATGGTTAGTTAAGTAATTTAATCTTACAATATAAAAATGCAGTACCCAACCAGAAATGACCAACCCAGGGGTAACAATAAAAAACAGTAGAGTAGAACCACTGAATGGAACAAAGATGAAGGAATTTCATCATTGTTAAATATATTTGCAAAGTCAGTGACCGAAATTGTCACATGTGGGGTGTTTTGGGCACGCTAGAGGGCGCTCTGTTCTGACTGAGCACACCTGAGCCCAAGCAGGCACAGGTGTGCATCATTGGGGCTGCTATTTAAGCCCCGATGAGTCAGAGCAGCGCGCGGCTCATTAGGTAGGCTAAGCCTATGTGTAAGGGTGGTTTTTGGTTTTGTAACTTGGTAGCTTGATTATGGACTGCAGTTCCTCAGTACTTGGGTTTGGATTAGAACTGCAGTCCTTGTTTCTGGTTTTGTGTAACTGTGCAAAATAAAACAGTGTTCAGCACTCCTGGCTCTGCAATGACGTCCTTCCGGCACCCCGCCACCGTTACAGAAATAGGACCTTAATGCCCAAAGTAACTTTGTTGAAATCATTTTAATCTTTTAAGGTTGTAGAGTTATTAATCAGAAATAGAGAGATGGCAGCACACTCCATCTAGTGTGCCAAGCCCTAGATTTTCCAAAGAACAAATAAGCACAATTTAAAAAGGTTTCATTGTTTGAGATATGTCCTGCCCCAAAGGTTTTTGACTGGTTTTGCTCCTGAGTTTGACTGTCCATCTGTTTGCGCCTAAAGGTCAGCAATCTGTGTGGATTACTTTTTTTTTTGGATGAAAGGATATCAAACTCACCCACAAAGTGGTGCTTGAAACTAGGAATGAATATATGATTCTGGTGGTTGTGAATGATCCATGAAGTGGTTCTCATACGCGAGATGCATTATGAACGAGAGGAATATTAACTGATGTCAGAACTGTGTATGTAGTGTTGACGGATGCTGACTGAACAGGTGTGCCAGCCTCTATATGAGGTGACCTAAAAATTTTTTAAGAGACCCAGTCAGCGCCACAGGCCTATCTATGACTGCCCCCCTTCCTCAAAGAAGCTACACTGCAGCTCAGAGCGCAATGCTATTCAAGTAGCTTCTTTAAAATACAGTAATTTCTGCTTACGCGTTGAACACATTAGTGTTCCACCCAAGCTGTTGTTTTTGTCTCCAAAAATGCCCTGGAGCAACGTCTGCCATAAAAAGTGCATTGTCAAGTAGGCACAGACAGGTGTTAAGGGCATTTGTGTGTGTGTGTGTGTGTGTCTAAGATTGAGAGCTGTGATTACACTCAGGGTCAGGAGGGAAAGAGGTATTTGGGGCTTCCATCACTGTTTGTTCCTACAGAGTAAAAGTCTTTGATCAGCAGCAAGTGTGCAATAAACTCTGCCAAAACCAGCAACAGCAGTTAAAAAAAAAAAAAAAAAAACACACACACACACATGCACACACACATACTGCATCACTGTTTTAATGCTATGAATATATCTTTTTGCTAACGCTTGTCATTTCAGCCTAATATTAACACAGTAATTGCCAAAAGTCATCAAATGAAGGACAGCAGTGTGAACAGTGTGTTTAGGCCGGTGTAGGTGTTTAAAGTCGTGTAATAAAACATAAGTTAACATGGCAACAACTCAGCTGCATAGTTTGGATTAGGTGCATTCAGAAGGCTGGCCCTGACAGGTGCAGATTTGTTAATAATCAAGTCCTGAAACGTACCTGCCCAGGAGCAGGTCAGACATGCATCTTAAGCTGCCATGGAGTGTTAAGACAAAATGTAAAAAAAAAATGACGTTAATCCTGCTTCAAGAGCTGCCAGGCTCACCGAATGGCATTAAGGCCGCGCGTTAGGTTGAACGGGATTCTTGCCAATGTTCCGTAAAGCTTGCCCAATGAATGCGACTGTGGGCGAAAACGGCTACTATAGAATAATATAATGTAGGTTATGAAAAAAAAATTGGTCTTATCAAGCCTAAAGCGACTTAACAAAACTCAAATTAGTATAGATGTGACACCTTGTAACTGGCAAACTCAGCAGAGGCCTGTCTGCATCATCTTCATCCTGAAGTTGTATTAGAGATTTAAAAAAAAAAAAGTACTATGTATCTAATTTGTGCAAGGGGAATACAGACGTGAACAGTAAGAACTAAAACAAATGAACGACTAGCCTCCATATGTTCACTTCCTCCAAAGGTAGCTTGCAACTGAACAATGCTATTAATCTTGGAAAGCAGCATTAGCGACCTCCAAATACCACTAATAACTCAGTATAATTTATCTGCTGTCTTTTGGAAGTTGCTGAATTAATCTGCAGAGGTTTTAGTATTCGGCCCAACTGTTGAAACAGACAGAATGTGTGAAAATAGTATTTCTTTAAGAGAAACAAAGACTGACCATTTACCCATCATTTATTCAAGTGATCCAAAGAGTGAAATGGATGATGCTGGTCAGTCTCTCTATCTGAATGTCTCTGCCCTAAAAAACACTGGACTTTTCATCCCAAAAAGACCCACAGTTTGTGACCTGACAATTTCACTTTCATATAGTGTTAAACTGTTTGACTGGCCTCCCCAACAAAACAATCAGGCCTAATGTGGTACGATTGTAAAAAATAATGAGTCATAACTGACTGCATTATTTATGTAGATTCGTATGATTTGCTCAAATTTGAGCCTAAATAAAAGGTCTGCGCAAAAAGCAGCGCCTAAGCACTAGAATGTATTTAGAATTAATTATATTAATTATAATTAAATGGCTTAAATGTAAACACATTCAAAGTGATCTGTTGCTTCCTTTTACAAAAATTCAAAACTGTCCACAGCGGTGGCTCCCTCTCAGAATGCATTCACTGCCTGATGCCGGACACTTGGTTTTAAGATGAAACGTATTTTTATTCTCCAGAAACTTTTGAACAAGCACTGATCGGCTTACCCGACTTTTCAGTGGTAAACGGGTAAAAGCTTGTTAAACAGCAAAACGGCAGTTTGGGTTCGGGATCTACTCCATTACACAAATGAAAAGCAGAGACTGAAAGTTCCTGTGCAATGCCTGTGTAAGCACTAATAATGCTGACTTTGTAGGTCTTCTTCTGTCTTCCCTCGAGCAACCACTTAACCTGTGCTGTAAGGAGGTTTTGACAGGGCTCTCAGCAGCATCCCTCACCCCACGCACATGCATGACAGTCCTGTAAAAGAGCTCAGAGGCTCAACTCTAAATAAATCACACTGCAAAAAAAAAATGTGTATCCAAAAACTCACCCACTCATAAGGCCATGGTGAAGCTTCTCAAACAGGAGAAAATGGCCTTAATCCAGTAAGGTGGAGCAATTCTAATGTAGCCCCTGGAGTACAGCACTCAACTTTACCAGCAGGAGATTTTAGTCTGCATGTAAAACAGAGTTATGGAAGGTTTTTTTTCAATCATTTTTAAAATAATTTTGATGTTTAATGTCTTTTACCACTGTTTTGCATATATTTTACATACTTTTCTTCCAGTCTTTTCTGAGTGTGACTTCAGCAGCCTGGCTCTTACAAAGTCTTACATACATCACAGATTCATATGTTCATATAAAGAGGAAAGTTCTACCCTCCTGATGATCCCAAAGAGCTCCGCTTTCTGCTCCAAAGATTTAAAAAAAGCTACGTTGATTAAACTGCTGCAATCAAGCTTTGTTTTAGAGAAACAAATTGGCCTATAATTTGCATTCTGTATTTAGGCAAGATTCAAGTAGAATAAACGTAAACAGCTTCCTGGCTTAAAGCAATGTTCTTTAGAAATTATGACAATGTATACTTACAGACCACTTCATAACAAACTACAGATCATCTGGTCTGAGTTTATGTACAAAGCATCAGGAAAGCTTTGAGAGTCTTTGACATACTTTCACATTTCATGATGTTTCATGATGAATATAAAATTCATTCAATTATTTTTTTTTCCCCTTATCCGTCTATGGACAGTGCTTTCAAAAAACACATAAAAAGCATGTTTTGGGGAGTTCTGTAGATTTATAAAAAATAAAAGACATGAATTATCCCATTTATGTAAGTTTTCAGAGCCTTACTTGGTACTTGATTAAAGCATCTTTTCAAGTTTTCTTGGGAACGAGCCTAGAAGCTTTCGTTTGGACGTTTCACCCGTTCTCCTTGGTAGAATCATAAAAACTCAGCCAGGTTGCTTGGGGAGCATATTGCACAGTCATATTCAGGCCTATCAAAAGATGCAGGCCTTCACTCCTTTCACAGGAGTTTTCCTGAAGCCGCTGTGCATTCTTGGAGGTAAGTTTCTTAATGATGTAAAACTTCATGCCAGGCTGAGATCCTGAGCAGTCTAAAAATGGTTTTCACTCATGATCACTGTGTTCTTCTGCAGACATCGTTACTTCTATCCTGAATAGTCTCCTATCCCAGTTTTTGCCTTGTAGTGAAGCAGAATTTCTGCCTGGCCACTCACTAAATGCATGATCATTTCATGCTTCTCTGTCAGATCAATTTACCTTCATCCCTGATTAATCGGTTTGTACGGGCGGCGAGATCTAGGAACACCGCCGTTTTATATCTCTTCCATTTGGGAATGATGGAGGTAACCGAGCACTTTTAATGCTTCAAAAATGTTCTTGTATCCTTACCCAGATCTGTGTGTCTTAGAACAGTTCAGTCTCGCAGATCTATAGACAGTTTTCTTAACCTCATGAATTTGGAAGTGTTAAACATTAAATGGACAGGAGTGTGCCTTTTCTACTTACATCCAATGACACACGTAGTCTCAAAAAAACCAGTAAAAATATCTCAAAGGCCATTGATGGAATTGGAATATACCAGAGCTCAAACTGCAAAGGTGATGCCAGAAGGTCTGAAGACTTCAAGGAATATTGTTTTTATTTTTTCTTTAGTTTTAATACATAAACTAAATCTGTTTTTCATTTGTGAGTGTGGAGTAAACTGATCAAATCTAAAATGTGCAAAATTTTGAACGGGATGAAAAACTTTCTGTATGCAATGTAAGCGCTTCTAAAATAGGACTGATTCACTATGGATATCTATGTGGTTTGTGGGGTTTTTGTTTGTGTGTGTGTATTGCTCTCGAACAGCTGTGGCAGCCAAGCTCCGTGCTACCCCAGAGAAAAGCCCCCCAGCTGGGCTGCAGGCGGATGCATTAGCCCTGCTCAGGCCCACTAACCTCACCACTCAAAGCCCTGTGGGAAGCTCCAGCACCATAACTCTTCATCATGCACTAATGCTGCCTGCAGCCCAGAGAGAGAGAGAGGGAGAGTGAGTGTGAGTGTGAGTGTGTGTGTGTGTGTGTGTGTGAACGTGAGGAGGACAGGGAGATTCTGATGTACGGTATAAAAGATACTGCTGCCCATCCCCATCCAGCCCACCCCATTGTACAGCACTCTGGCAGCCAATTGCAGGCCCAACAAGCTGCACATCAGAAAGTGTGCGTACACACAGCTGCCTGTCTCCATTGAACCATTATCCCTGATGGTCCACAACCTGAAACTACCCCTGGCTAGCAGACTAGCATAAGCATACAAAGTTGTATTTTTGTCTTTTTTCTTTTTCCTGTAAATACATATAAAAAGTCATACACAAAACAATTTAGTTTCCTAATTGGAAACTAATTTGTGTGCCATCATCAAAATGTGTCTATCATCTTCCCAATGTTTTCCTATGTGTTTCATTTTCACAATACAAAATAATCTCCATCCTACATGACCAATAGGACGGGTACTATCCTAAAACATCTACACTACACTAAATCATCAAATCATCAATCAAAGTCATGTTTCAAAATCTAGAAAGCAAAAGCTACAATAAGTCTCTAGATTAAAAAATGCCCCAGCACCCAAACCTAGTTTGTGCATGTTACTATGAGTGTGTGCAAGTGTGTATACATATGTGTGTAAATGAGCATTGAGCAGCTGTGTTTCTTTAAGGGGGTTTGTTTGTTTGCCTTCATTAGGTTGAAGCTCCTGAAAATAGGGCATGCAAGCTTGCATTAGACATAATTGAACCTTAATTTGTCACTCAATTCATTGTTACAAGTGCCTAATTAATGGCATATCCAGCCTGATCAAGTAATTAAGCAATCTGAATGCAAATCTGCACTCGTAATTGGCTGGAGGGGGAGGGGTATAAATTAACACAAGTCGAGTCGAGGCACCACCTCTCGTCTTACATCTTTTCATCGTCTCTAACGTGGTAATGAAGACACTTAGCTGGAGAGAGTTAGCGACTCTCAGCTGGCCAACAACATAACAGACAATCAGAGCACAAGTTAACTTCTAAATTATTCCACTTTGTCCAGAAGGACAACACTGTTAAAAGTGATGTATGCGTTTTTAATAAAGTCAGTGACTGACGATAAAAACTAAGTGCTTATTATCAAGTGGTCAATGAGTTGAATCACAAAGCAGCTATTTATTTATTTATTTTCACTAGTGAGTTGAAGGAAGGAGTATGTGTTTCTAATAAAGTGGCCAGGCAGTGGAAGGAGAAGCTAGCCATTTCAAATGAATCATATTTAAAAGTATATTCAAGGGTTTTTTGCATGTTTGTTAAGAGGCGTATGTTTCCCAGTTTTCTGAGGCTTCCTTGCCCCTTTCTTGGTAAAGATGCCTTAGGCCTGACTTGTCCATTGCAGAAAAAAGTTTCTCTTTGTGTGTCCACCAGAGCAGCCTCAATAACAAACAGCAAAGTTTTCAGCTCTTCAGGCTGAACACCGCAGGCAGCTTACACACTTTGTCTCTGGGCCTTGTCTCTTTGGCTGGGCAGCTCAGATTAGAACAAGATTTCACCACAGCAGAGCAGTCGGTTTAAACTTCGCTGTGCTCTTTTACTTAAAAGGGTGTTCAAAATATTAGTTTGCCGCAAATGTTCAGCAAAGGTTTCATGAATAGGTGTAAAATCCTTTAGTTAAAGAAATATATATTCAAAATTGTCACTTCAACAAACGTTGTGACCTTTATTTAAATCAATTTAAGGAGACATTATTCCAAGCAATCTTTGCAATTATTGATACTTTCATTGAGAAAGTTCACACAAAGTAAAATGAATCTTAGTCTTTTTCAAACAAACTTGACCATATTCACACATTTTTCAAAGCAGCACACTTCCAGCTGTAGACAAAATAAACTTCACTGAAAATGATTTAATTGAATTCATTGTGAGGATGGTGGAGTGGTTAGGATGCAGGGCATAGAGGTGACAAAGGTGGAGGAGTTTAAATACTTTGGATCAGCGGTTCAGAGTAATGGTGAGTGTGGAAGAGAGGTGAAGAAGAGAGTGCAGGCAGGTTGGAATGGGTGGAGAAGTGTGGCTGGAGTGATTTGTAACAAACGGGTACCAGCGAGAGTAAAAGGGAAGGATTATAGGACAGTAGTGGGACCAGATATGTTGCACGGGTTGGAGACACTGAGACGGGTTGGTGGCACTGATGACAAGACAGGAGGCGGAGCTGAAGGTGTCAGAGTTAAAGATGCTGAGATTTTCCTTGAGTGTGTTGAGGATGGATCTGACTAGAAATTAGTATATTGACAGCTCAGGTTAGACGTTTAGGAGACAAAGTTAGAGAAGCAAGGTTGCATTACTTTGGACAGGAGGAGAGACGAGGATTCTATCAGGAGGAGGATGTTGAAGATGGAGCTGCCAGGGAAGAGGAAAAGAGGAAGACCAAAGAGGAGGTTTATGGACGTGGTGAGAGAGGACATGCAGGTGGTCGGTTTGAAGGAGGAAGATGCAGAGGACTGTAAGAAATGGAAACAGATGATCCGCTGTGTGATTCTTTCGGGAGCAGCCGAAAGAAGAAGAAGAAATATTTAATTGTGAGAATATTGCATGAAAGGTCTTCCACATAGTGGTTTTAGTTCATTTTTTTTTTGCAAAAATTGCTAAAATGTTAGCTGTAGAATAAAGATGCAAACTGCTCAGCGTGTCCATACTGAACCACTGGCCACTAGAGAAAGTACATACACTTGACCTGTGAGCATAAGAACACAGAAATAAGTGAAGGTGAATCATCTTTTCCTTTACATCATGCAAGTGGCCATCTTTGCACCACTTACCAGGGGAATTAGTGGCACCAGAATGCCAACAACCTAAGTACATCCCATTATGAGAAAAGATATCCTCTAGGGGCACCGGGTTTTGTCCGGAGGACAATGCACACGGACACTCTACAAAAATTATAAGCAGCAGGCTGAGAAGCATTGCGATCATTGGTAGCATTAACTTTTTAAACAAGTTGTGCTAAAGTAGCTCATCTCTGGGATGGAAACAGAAGGACCTCACCTTCTCAAAGTTGCTGAGATCTTTACGCTTGACCGTTTTTTCACATCAAAAACTTGCCTCCTTATAAACCCATCCTTTGACAGGCACTATTGTTGCAATAATTAAATGCTTTTCGCTTCACCTGTCAGTGATTTTTATGTTGGGGATGATTGGTGCGCGTGTTTTTTAGTCTTGAACAGCTCACGCATTGTTTTTAAACTGGGGGCTCTAAAGGCAAAGTAGTTTTCTACCAGGCTTTTGATTTGTTAGGATGCTGTCTGTTGATTTATTCATGTATCTCCCATGAGCACTGTTCAACATAATCCAAACACGTTAAAGGTGTGGAGAGTATCACTTTAAAAGCCATTTAAAAGCTCTATTTGAATTGCAGATTCTGTAAGGGCAACATGCAGCATGCCAACAGCTGAGCTTCAGCCATGAGCTAGACAGCTAGAAAAGACTAGAGAAATGCGTGCTTTAGTTTAACAGCTTTACTTTACCTTATACCTTTATGTAAAAACCTATAATATCAAATAAGAGCAGAGAGTATGGCATTTCCAAGGTAAGATTTTTGTGTTGATAACTTGTAAAACTTCATTTTGTCCTAATTTCAGGTTTGCTTTAACAGATAACGTTTAATTCACCCACTGTCCACACTCCGAACTAAAAGATTACACACCGAGTTAGCTCCATAAATACAACCCCTTGAACACAAAAGATAATTGTTTAATTTTAGGGTGGACCTAAACATTGTCATTCTCTTGTTTAGGGGTTGGAGTTGGGTGCCAATTGTAGATGTAATTTTAGGCTTTTCCAGTTAGTCGAGTGTGCTAATAAGTGGGCAATTTTTGGTCATTTGGCTAACAATGAGGATGACATTCCCCTCATTTCCCCTCAAATTGCCTACTGCTTGAAATGTACTTTTAAGTGATGACTTAATCTAGATTAAAAGCTTGAGATGTAATAAATCGAGGACGTGTTTTAACATTGAAATGTTTATAGCTCTTGTGTAAAGGACCATTCACCTGCTGCCCGACACTGATGGAACGTTTAAGTGCGCCAAAGGCTTTTTTTGTTCGCCATCAAGTATGTTAAAGTGAGCTGACAGACAATAAACCAACCTGAAAAGCATTAAAGTCAAACTATCAAACCTGTTGACAAACAGCACCCTCGGTTTACCATGTCCAAAACTTTTTAAAATATTTACACAAATCTGAATCACTCAAAGTGATTATAGCCAATTAAAAAAAAAAAAAAAAAGTATTAGATGTGTTATCAGAGACAAGTTGATCTGAAGTCTCTTTTTTGTCAGCTGTGTTTCTCTCCACAGCATCACAAAAGGTCTATTTATCATTTGTGTGAATCCGTCACATCAAAGGCCAGAACACGCCTTCTCTTGCAGCTAAAAAGTGTCTCTTTTGAATTTAATTCAGCATTTTATTTTTTGCTCTCTTTGCCCTTTCAAGAGCAAAAGATCAACCTCATTTGAATTCTGCACAGTTATTTGTTAAAACCGCTCCTTGAAAAAAGGGAAAACATGAAAGCTGGCTTTCTGTCAAGTTTGTAATTAAAACAATTTTACAGCGGGTTGCTTTTTACATGCCCGCGTTGCTGGGGTGACATTTACAGAGCGTTATGAAGAGAGATTTTTTTAATCGGTCATATCTCAGAGCTACGGAAAATCTACAGAGCAGCAAGCAAACATGAGCATGAGGAGGAAGCCTTGGGCATTTTAACACTTTGGTACTGAATCATCCTATGCTGGTCTTTACTGGCAAATAGCAATGATCAGATGCATTAAAAAAAGATCAAGATTCAGCTGGTACAGCGGTAGTCAGATACTAACAGCAGTGTGTTGTGCGCAGTAATAACTCACTGATGGTCCACAACAAATCCTGTGTGTCTAGTATGTTCAGCTTCAATAAACACGTTATTAGAAACACTCATGTTGTGTCTCCACATTGCTGGTGAACGGTTAGAGACTGCAGCTCATCTTGTGGCCCTTTAAATGGTGTGCTAAATTAAATCTGGTCAACAGAAGTGCCATGGATAGAAAACTAATAAACTAATTAACAATAAATGTAGAAGGACGTAGTGTACAAACTGTACCTGCTACCTGGTCTACGGCAGTATTTCAGAAAAAAACACTTTCACTCTTGATTTATTGGGCTTCAAAAGCAATGTACTCTAGAAAGGGCTGTATAAATGCATTTAATATAACAGCTGTTAGTAAATATGATATATTCATTTTGCACTGCTGTTTAACCTAATAGGTTTCTCGTAAAGTTAGTACAATGCAGGTGTTTCTAATACTGTGGCCTTTGGGTAAAAGGACAAGGTGAGTCTTTAACATGGCAGCACTATTTTAAGCAGGCCACTCTGAGCTCATGTATAAAACCTGAATATGGTTTATAAATGTGGATGTGCGTGTGTGCTCAATGATGTCACTGCAGTCTGATACCATCACATTAAAGTACTGCATTCAGTACTAATGGGTTATTTAATATGAGCCTAAAATATCACTGCCCCCTCTGGGTGACTGTCTGTGCGTGTGTGTGTGTGTGTGTGTGTGTGTGTGTGTGTGTGTGTTTAAGTGCTAAAGTGATGTCTGTAACAACACAGATGCACATAGGGCGTAGATGGTGCAAACTAAGCCTAAATTACGTCAAGCAATTTTATGAATAATTCTGCGCTAATTGTCAATCACGTACAGCATCAAGACATCTGTTCTCACAACCGTCAAGGCCTTTTGCAAATAAACTGGACAAAACGTGTATACAAAAGAAATAAATAAAAAAAGGCTTGGGTTTACTACAGTTTTGTAAAATAAGGTCATTTAAAGTCTGCACTTTATCAAAATTTAAAGTAATATATTGTTGCTGTCAAAAACAAAAAGAACACAACAGCTCAAAACACAAACTGCATAGCAAAACAAGCCATGTGTCACTAGCTGAAGACTTGGATTCAGAGAGTTAGAGAGAAAAATGAAACACTTTCAAGAGCCTAAAATTGCTCTATAATTCTAAGACCTCCGATGTTTACGGATCTAAAGGAGACAAATGTCTTGTATTGAATAATGGCTTAACAACTTTCAAAACATAAAATATTCACAAGATGTGGCTCCCACATACATGGTCAAACGGCGGGAAATAAATAAATAAATAAATAAAGTATACATTGTCCCAGTTAAAGAATGTTTCATTTTTTATTTATTCTAAAGGGAACATGTCCCACATTTTTCTCGCATTTCCCCTGAGAATTTATGTACCAAAAACAAATGCTAATTCCTTGTTACATGACCATTTTAAACCTCTGTTACCATTAGAAATAAAACAGGCTGTTTTTGTAGTCGTGCCTTTGAGACCGATATATATGTAAATGAAATCGATTGGTTGCCCAGTATTATGCCTGATTCAAAAATCAAGTTAAAACTCCAATACTTTAGTGTAAGCTGGCAGTGCTGAGTTGCTGCCAGACCTGTTGAAAATACACACAGAACCTTTTCAACAATGGGTTCCCTAAATAAGGTCTTAACAGCAGAATTTCCAGAACTTCGAATTTCCAGAAGATTTGAGAAAGTATGTTCTTGAAATATATCATTTACGGCATTTAGCAGACGCTCTTATCCAGAGTGACTTACATGTCCTAATTACAGGGACAGTCCCCCTGGAGCAACTCAGGGTTAAGGGTCTTGCTCAGGGACCCAGTGATGGTAGTGCCAGAGGTAAGATTCGAACCGGGGACCTCTTGATCCAGAGGTCCGTAGGCAAGTATCCTACCACTAGACCTCCGCCACCCATATCAGACAGGAAAGGGTTACCCAGCAATCTCTCAAACTTAGGGATTCAAATGAAACATGGGAAGAAAAAAAAAAAAAAAAAAAAAACCCTATGGAACAGTAATAAATATGCCAAGGAGTGATCAGCCTGCAAAATAACTCCAAGAGTGCATACAAAAAACTGTCAAAATCTGAGCAGTCAATGAAGAGCACAAAAAAGCTCAGTTAATGTCAGTAATCATGATTCCACTATTAGAAGGACCTTCAATCAATGCCAAGATCATTTACAACCTGTGGAAAGCAGAAACATTGTAATGTAATGATGAAAACATCATCACTGGGAATCAGACAGGGCAGCAAACACTTTAACCACAGAACTGTATTTTAGGATGTTTATCTGCCATGAACATACATATCATATAAGGTTAGGTATCAGTATAAATTGCCTATACTGAGTGCTCTTTAATCTAGGCCTCATATTGCAGCCTTATGACGGAGACCTGTCTTGGACATGCCAATGAGCAATTCTGTCTAAACTCAAGACTCAGATGAGCTCGAAAATGGGTGAGAACACTGACTCACAAGTATCCTTTATAACAGCTGAAGGAAAGGGTCACATCTTGGACAACGTTTTCAAGGGTTTGCGGAGATGCCAGAGTTTGGAAAGGCAAAGGAAATCACTACTGAATAAATGTGAAAGTGGACAAGGGCTAGTACTTGTAAGAACAGGGAACTATACAGGAAGAGAGGGTAGGAGTGGATAACGAAGAGGGCAAAGGCGCTCCACACACACATACATATATATATATATATATATATATGAGAAACAGAGAGTGAGAAAGAGAGAGACTACATTTGCATAGAACATACATATGTGTTTGTGGCTCTGTGTGTGTGTGTGTGTGTGTGTGTGTGTGTGTGTGTGAGAGAATGGCAGAGATGCAGCTCCACCCAGTGGCAGTAAAGGACATGTTAGAAAAAAGGCTACTTGTCCAACAGCACGGTGAACGTGTATCACAACCACACAGCTACAGCTAACTAGATGTAATCAAGCACAGACTGTTTCCTCAAATTATATTTCCCTCATCTCACTCACTCTTATTCACTAATGATCTGCAGAAATGTATTTACCGATTTCTCATCATTTGACTAATGTATATTTATTTGACTACCGTTATTCATTTAAATAAATACATATTTATTTCGATTTTTATATACACACATATATGTGTGTGTGTATTATTAGTATAATATACTAAAATCTTATTTATTGCTTAATTACACCATTTTTCCCCCCAACATAATAAAGCATAAAGTGTTTCCTGGGGCTCAAGGTGTGATGTTTGAAACACCACCCACACGTTCATTCTCAGCCTGTGAGCTCTAGCAGTCATCCGAAGTGCTTTCAGGAGAATCATACACACACGCAAACAAACCTCTGTGAGAAAGGCAGGTGTGGAAGCATTTTGTACCACATCTCCCTCTCCTCTGCTTAATAGCGGATAACTTAACATAACATAACTCTCTTCTCTCCACCTTGTGTTTTCGTTTTTCCTTGTGCTACCTGCGGCTCCCGGCTTCATCACATTTTATTTTACATATTAAGGAAGTGGTCAGAGTCACAGCGCTCGAAACGATGCTTACTCAGGCGAGAGGTGGCTGGTGCCAAAAAGCAGTTCAGTAAAGTACGACCAATTATAAGAATAACTGCTTGTCAAGAAACGTGTGTTGGGTAAGTGAGTGAGTAAATGTAATAAACAGTGGATGTACTTGCTCAAATTCATCCAATGTTCCTGTATTACTGCCTGGCCTGGGATTACAGAATGTGATGGAGATGTTGTAGATGCAGCAGAAGCAGCTTTTCAGTAATAGTTTTCCTAACTTTTCATGCACAGAGTTTAATTTTCCTCACCTTGACTTCATCACTACAACTTCTTTGCAATTCATCTTGAAGAAATTGGAGGTAAAATAGATTGGGGGAGCAAAAAAAAAAAAAAAAGTATACAGCCTGAGAATCTTAAGGGAAATAAGGAGTTGATGGAAAATGGAAATAAAGATGGCAAGCCATTATACTGCACCTGTGTACCTGCTCCCACAGCAAGACCACAAAGTAACTTCAGAATCAAAACCTGAGCACAGCAGTACAATAAGCGCTTTTACGTTAACCCTTTAGAGAACCTCTGGCATACAGATGTTATATTACTGCCCTTTATAAAATTGCTTTCAAAAGCAATAACAGCAATGCCAAAATGAGTAAAACGTCCATAGACATCTAAGGGTTAAAGGGCCCATAAAAGGGCTTTGTCTCCTTGTAATTTGTTTTTCTGAGGTCTGTCTATCACGTGTGAATGTTTATGTCCCAGAAATGTTAAATTAATAGATATATAATAGAAATATACATTTTAATATCACTCTTCTCTCCTTTCGTAACTGTGCCTTTCGTAAATGTGGTTATATTTAACAAACTTATTCTGATTGAAATTATCTCTTATATATAAAAAAAAAAAAAAAAAAAAAAGAGGCTTCTTAAATACGTTCAAAAAGAACTAACTGTCCAACCTCTTTTTCATAGATGGAACATTTGGACTGCAAGAGAGAGAAAAAACTTCAAACTCTCACAAAAGTGACGATCATTTAGGCTTCCATGATGAGGCTCTTTTAACACAGTTACAGCGAAAGTCCTGTCCTTGGATGTACTCGTGACAGTAGGCTCCCTCAGGTAAATACAGACTAGATCCAATCAGCAAACCGTTGGCCTGTGAACACTGTGTGATTATTGTAGAAATCAGAGAGACGGATGAAAGTGAAGCAATGATCAGGGAAAATCCCAGGGTTCCCACATCAATAGGAGCATCTCACAAAAGCAGGGAGAGTGCTCTCTCAATTACAGAACAGTATAGCCCCTTCTTATTTGTACATGGGATGTCCACTGGTGAGCTGGGAAATTTAAATTTCCAAAAAAAAAAAAAAAAAAAAAAGAGGTTCAATGTTTCTTTTGTGTGATTTTTACATTTTCTGATGTGTATCTGAGTTTAGAAAATGCCACAATTATCAGCTGACAATAGCACATTAAGTTTACATTTTTACATATTTTTCTTCCAAATTGTCATCGATTTCCTCTCCTATGTTTGGTCCCCATCAGGAATCAAATGAAGGGACGTCCAGAGGGTCCCTTAACTTGACATGTAAAAGAAGTCAATGAAGTTGTGACTTGAGGGGACCGAGTTATCTCCTTGAATAAAATGTGATTTTTCTATAGAAGTGAATGCCCTCCTACATGTTGACATGTTCTTCTCCAGAACCATCAGCTTGCCCCTTAAAATTTGGAACATTTTCACACAATCTAGAGCACTAAGCTGCACTGCTCTGTTTTAAATCTCAAGAAGCCTAAAAACATCTCTCAGTGCCAAGAAACACCAGATTCACCACACAGACTGTTCTTTTAGAAACCGAGCCACATATGGCCGTAGCATTGCCTGGGATCAAACTCACAGTCCCCTGACAATAAGGCAGCCCCAAAAGTACCGTGTAACTAAACGGTTTTGTAATAAATCCAGTAATCCTAGTTCTTAGCTGTAGATGGAACTGAGGCTTTGTTTAACAAACTTAAGTGGTCCGTAGAGAACGACCATGTGCATTAAAAAAAAAAAAAAAAAAAAAAAAAAAAAAAAAAAATCAACCAGTATGTAAAGTTTATACAATGAGAAGGAGGCAAGGCAAGGCAAGCCAGGCTGATTTATAGAGCGCATTATCATATGCAAATGATTAGATGATTTAAAGCATTAAAGAGTAAATCAATAAAATGGGCTGCCAATTTTTTTTATTTTAATATTTATGCATTTGTTCATCACGTCATTCTATAAAAATTTAATTATATATATTTCCTTTTTTAATAAACTATTTTTTAATATAAAACCAAGGATTTTGTTCCTTGTAAAAGCACTGGATAAGGAATTTTAAAAATTGTTATACCAAAGTAAAATAATAGCTAAAGACTGAAAATAACTGAACAGGACCGAACAATTGTTTCAAAGACAAAAGTGGATTAAAGTGCAGATTTGTATCAGATTTAGTTTCAGGTCTGGGCACCATTAGCTGACCAGCAACTGCTGATCTAAGAGAGCTGATAGGCTCTTAATCAAACATTTAATAGATAAAATTTAGGGCCCAAACCAAGGAGTGACTTATATGCAAACGTATTTAGTATGACTTAAAGATAAATGAGAAGGGAAAAACGCATGTAATTCAATTATTCCCCTAATTTGTGTGTGTTGTAAGTGTTTATCTGACACTTTGGGCACAAAACAATTGATTAATTTGGAACACATAGAAGTAAACATAATTTCATCAGGTTTTTTGAAACTTTTTTTTCCCCCTGCAAAGCCCATTTTAAAATTGATGTGCTTGGAGAAGCAGTTTGTACACTTCAGTGCACTTTTCTTTCTGAATAAAGGCATGGTGAATGAAATCATGTGAAATTGCTCTTCAATTTGCTGTGCATTTGTTGCAACCCTATGTTTAAATCAAATGTGCCACATGGCTGCAGTGAAAATATGGTCGTGCATGCAAGAAAGTCATTTTTCCTTGTCTGTACACAGTGTCAACTCCAGTCCCTCAAGTTTAAGGTAAGAAACACATCAATAAAGCAATTAACAGCAAAGATTAACATGCATGTTTAATTTGTTAATTTCAGAATGCTTTTTTTTTTTTTTTTTTTTTTTTTTTTAAGTGACAACTTGTCATTGTGATTACACAAAGCACCTAGGGAGCAGTGCTGGAGACAGTATCTTACTCAAGGGTACCTCAGGGCAACCTACTGATCTGGGATTCAAACCAATGACCTTCTGATTGGGCCAACTCCCTAACCACTAGGCCACCACTTTAAAGTGGTTTAAAATATATAAAGCCCTAAAGAAAACACGACTTCTATGAGTAGAAACTAAGCCTACACTCTTCCCCTCTATAAAGATATCACAATCAACCTCATATTGTTCCTATAGCATCAGATTTTCAATAGCGATAGGTCACACTTGAGGAAGCACTTGAATGTGCCGTTTCATCTACAGCTCATAATTTAGATGGTATTCTGGTAAAACTTCATTCAGGCAATGTGTTGAGTTTTAAACAAAGGCTAATGCAATCAGCATGTTCTTGCATCCTGTAATTCGCTCTGTTCCAGGCTTTACAGGCAGGAACAGCTTGTGTTGCCAACACAGCGCGCAATCCTCATATTGTTCAGCGTGGTTTAAAGACGGTTTACAATGTTGCTGTGTTGCAAGCGCAACTTTGGGTGACAGACAATGGTTCCCTAGCGCTGTCGCGTCAACGCAGTTGAAAACAAAACAAGTAGCCAAAAATACTTCTGAACGGGGTCTCCACAAAGATTTTTTTTTTGTTTAGAACTCAGCCATAACATGACAGGAGTACATTACATATGCCTGTTTTATTTTTTTTTTAGAAAATAGTGAAAAATGACATCCTTGTGTCAAGTCATATTTTCTGAGTAGCTACCATCCTGGTTTACCTGCCTATAAAAGAACCTCTCTCATATAAGGCTCTCATTTTACATTGCACATAATGCCTTGCACCACGTTGTGTCTTGTTCTGTTGCCCTCTGTTGACAAAGATGTCTTTTTATGAAGTGAAAGTCAGTCAGTCATTTTCTGCCGCTTGTCCCAAGCAGGGTTGCGGGGGAGTGCTGCAGTCCATCCCTGCTCACACAGGGCGAAGGAAGGGGGACACACCCTGGACAGGTCGCCAGCCCATCGTAGATGAAGTGAAAGGGACAATGTCATTGTGAACACACCACTGCACAACGCTTCACAATGAGATGCTTCTCTGCATTTATCCCAACACACACAGTGCAGCAGCCAGCAGCCAGATGCAGCACCCAATGGAGCAGTGTTGGGGATGGCGCCTTGCTCAAGGGTACCTCGGGGCAACCTACCAGTCTGGGACTCAAACCCATGACCTTCCCATCATGGAGCCTCAAGGCCAGCACAGCTGAAGGAATGAAACAGCAGGACTTTTTGTAGGTCGATTGGGTTTTTGAATACTGTATTGGATTGAAATCTACCATAACTAGTCCTAGATGAGGCATTATGGATATAAAGAATAGTACTGGCATTTACCGTTGTGTCAATATTAAAACTTGTGTGAGTCAAAAGTGAAATTAGTGACTTTGTTCTTTAATATTAGCTAGCATTAATATTAACATTATCTGCTGCCATTCAAAATTCAATCCTAAACCAAATGTTTGGTCAGTTGGGATTGCTTTCATGTATCATGGTGTCAAAGTAAATTTAATGATTAGTGAAATGGACTGACTTTGAATTACCTTTAAAACCAGCATTAATTGCTGCATATGTCATTTTAGTGTCCCACACAATTTAGTTGCTAAGTAAACCTCAGCTCACACTGTTCTCAGCAGCTTGTCAGACTGCAGCATACCGAGGAGGAACCCTTCTAAAAAGAACAGCGTAGGAAGAACAGAGAGAAGACGGCAGGGGTTCGGGGGGGGGGGGTGGGCTAGTGGGCATTTCCCACCTTTGGCAGTTCCGACAGCAGCTCTGAGCAAT
This sequence comes from Hepsetus odoe, assembly GCA_017165825.1. Taxonomy (NCBI): domain Eukaryota; kingdom Metazoa; phylum Chordata; class Actinopteri; order Characiformes; family Hepsetidae; genus Hepsetus; species Hepsetus odoe. Next base: position 18,398,961 of record CM029379.1, on the reverse strand, counting down.
GGTTTGTTATTTTGCTTTGGCGCTCCCTCTGTAATTTTTTGCTCAAAGCAGAGAGTTCATTACTGGCCGCTTCAGAGGACATCACAGCTGGAGGCCGTCCCCCATCAGAGTGGCGGGCCAAAGCCAGTCAACTTCAAACCCAAACCCACTGTACAATACCCGCACAAACACGCCGTGAATTCTCAGGCCGAATCACAAAGCAAAAGCGGAAAGCAGCTCCACCATCTGAAATAAATGAGAGTAGAATTTTCCCAAGCGATTTAAGATTCCATTAAGTACAAAAGAAGAAAGTGTCGAGGCTTTCTTTTTGAAGGGGGACACCAAAAGAAGCTAATTTTGAAGCAGGAAGGCTAGGCGAAAAGACAGGGCAAGCAGATGCACAGGAGGAACATTAATCTTCCAAGGCGCCGACACAACAGGATATTTTCTGAAGATACATTTATTTTATTTATTTTTTCCCCACCTTCGTCACTCTCCAGTTCCTCTTTGTTCACAAATGCCGAAACTATGCTGCAAAAGAGGTAAACAGATTTCCTGGTGCCTAGCCTGCTGCATCAAGGAACAAGGGATGATTCACAAATCCATAAAAAACTTCATTTCAGAGAACAGCCCCCCCTCCCATTGCAGAGGGCATCCTCGCAACAGCCAAAGCTGGTGGCACATTTAATGTATGATTCAAAAATTCAGGCCAAAAAAAAAAAAATCTTGAAAAACATAGGGGATGTAAATGCTCTGAGAGGAAGTGACGTAGCCTGAGCTTCAATACAAAAGCGATTATGCAATGACTACAGAAGCAGCATACTGCTATTTAGCATAATTTGCTGTAATGGGGTCTGCACCAGCAAATCAAGGTCAGTATAAACGTCACAGCTCCCTCGGCAAATGTATTCAGGTCCTGTCCGTATGTAAATGGATTTTTATTTCAACAAATTGACTTTGAAATGAAAGGCCGTACAGGAACTACACCTCAAATGACTATTTTTACAGATTTTCACAGCAAAACGTTCAGGTGCACTAAGAACAAGCAAACAACCTTGGAACGCAAAAATGACCAATGTATATTCAGTATTCCTGTTTTGGAGAGAGCAGCTCTTTAATGATATATAATACATTCATTATTTATTTATAGTAATTCACATGATTTATCTTCCTAAAATCATTTCTCTAATATGAGGCATGTTGTGCATTATCAGATTAATTTGTCACTTATCTAATCTGTTATGTAATATTCAACACTTTACAGTTTTCTCAGCTCTGTCCTTGAACATAAACATAAACATTTGCCCCTTTCTAGAGATTATTAAGGATTGAAATCTATAATACTGTTAAATATTTGTAATTTATTAGGATCTTATACATGTATCTTAATCACATCTGATCTTGTTCCAGTCTCAAAGGCAATCTAGCACAAGCAGCAGAAAACAAAAGACATTTACATGCAGAACGCAAGGGGGAACTTTTAATTTCGCTTTGCATTCGACTCTAAGAAGGTATGTGCTGAATAGACCCCCATTGTGCATGACTCATTTCCTCTGTGCAGTCCCACAGGCATCACTTTTTAAAGCAGACATAATTGATTCTACATGTATAGTGGAGTAAATGAGAAAAAAGAGCCAAAACGATAACAGGCTTCTTAACATTCTAATTCCGATCCCAATTCATTTGAATGGATTTGTACACTTTCGCCTTTTTACAGCTGCTTCTGTAAGATCAAAATAATTTCTTCTTCTCCCTTTTCTAATGAAAAAGCATCTTCTCACTTCATGACCTGCCTTGCGAAAAAGGGGCCGACACATCTGCATTCCATCCCAGGGCTTTTCGAGTTTGTTCTATGTGCTGCATGCACGCACAGACACACACACACACAGAGACGCACACTGGGAAGAGCACATTAGAAAGAGCTAATGCCTTAAAAGCACGGCTGATGCTCAGATCATGAGCTACAGCAGATGACAAGGCTGCCGGCTGTTGATAAGGCTTTAGCGGGCATTAAAATGAAGACACAGTGAACAGGCTTATGGTCATGCACGGATATTAAAGCTAGGCCTGCTATCAGCTGCAAACATTGCTGTGAACTGCAGAGATATAACAATGTTGCTCGGGCAGCCAACACACTGCTGCTTGTGGAGGAGGAGCTGCAATGGGGTTCAGATAAAGATCTAGAGGAATGGATGGTGCACGTAGTAGTAGACATGGGATAGCAGGCATGGAGCGGCGTATTGTTACTTTCCCTTCTCATTCATTCACTGCCTGGATCCCAAAATATACTCTTTTCCCTACATACTGCACGACAACACCAAGAAAAAAAGGAAAACCTCCACACCTAAAAATGACACAATATATTAAATACAGAGCAGCCACTCAGATATTCACTCAAACTCACTCACAATCCCTACTTCCTCAGTACTATGCCAAAGATAAAACAAATGTTTACAAACTTTGATAAAAACCAAACATATGATCCCCATATCGGATGAACTTGCCATTCTTTGCTTTAAAAATATAAGTGTGTATGTGTGCACCATGAAAAGGTGATGCATGTTATGTAGAAAATCAACAAAACGAGTAATTGGACCTTGGCGCCCAAACTTTTGCAAACCTGATACACTTGTTCGCATACATTCATGGTTACTTGCTAGAAGACAGCTAGAAGAAGCAGCGATAGGTAGTTCGATACCTGAAACCAACGCTGCTCACATGCACAAACAGGTGGATCAGCTGAAATCGAAGAATCTGCTTTTAAAAGCGCAAGTATCAAGAATCAGGGTACTACTTGATATCAGCTAAATAAATAAAGAAATAAAGAAATAAAAACAACAAAGTGATATCACCGTTAAGTCTCCAAAGAAGAGTCTATCTGCTTGGCAACAAACTTAGCAACAACCCGCAGGCATCTTTCTGAAGTCACACAACACCAGGCTCCAGTGTGCTAGAAATGGGAAAGGTCTATACAGGCTGAAACGGTTGGTCGCACTAAGGGTTCAAAAACATCCGAAGTCACTTCGGATTAAATATCACAAAACAAAATTACCAAAGTTTTGCTCAAATAATGTTTTTTTTTTTTTTTTTTGTCCCTAGTTATTCCTGCTACTACCAAAGGCTTCTGCTATAATAATTTAGCATTTGGACAAAGAGTACAGGCCTGTCCTCCTTAAACAATCCTCGTTACAAATCAGTGACTTGTGTTTTTCTTAAGGCAATAGATTTTACTTTTAGATGGTGAAAAGCATCATTTTAAAACTGCAACATTTTTGAATTCCTAATTTTAAGGAGAAAATTAGATAAGAATTGTTCAAGGTTTCAATATTGGAAAATGTCAATTTTATTTATATATAGTCCTCTAGGAGACATTTTCTTTTGATTGTATTGCTGAAATAAATAAGAAACTTCAAGTGAAAGATTTTTTTTTTCTGGTTGTTTGCTTTATAAAAACAATCCAAAACTTAACAGTAAGTTTTACTCACTCATTTTCATAGCCGCTTGTTCTAAACTAGATTGTGGGGGGTGCTGGAGTCTATCCCAACTCTCGGAGGGTGAAAGGCAAGGAAACACCCCGGACAGGTTGCCAGTCCATCGCAGGGTAGACACACACACGAGCACACACACACACACACACACACACAGGCAATTTAGCATGCAGCAAGTATTAAGTAATTAAATTTAATCTTGACACTTTTCTTACAAACTGCCTAGAGGCGAGTTAGAACAGTAAAAAATAGGCGCGCACACACACACACACACACACACACACATACACACACAAACAAAACAAATAGCTGGGCTTCTGACACAATCTGGCACACAGGTTCAATGCATCAGCCCCAAGGCAAAAAAGCTGGTCACCTTGATCAAAAACAAAAAAAGGCCTGGAGCCTTGTTTTTTGGACAAAAGCTGCAATTTGAACCTCAGTCACACTTTTAGAAATGATCAGAATTTTATGTTTTCTGCAAGCAGTCAGCACTGACTGTAACTATACAAACAGCAGTGACACTTGCAAAATGATAAAGATGAAGCGTAATATTGCTTTTGACTTAGCCATTGCCCCTTTTACACATAAACTCAAACACACACACACACACACACACTCTGGCTAGCACACTGCTCGACTACATAGGCTGCGGATATGAAAGCATTTGAGCAAGGCGCTGCTGCACAGTTGTCATGACTTGCATGCCAAATACACAAAAGACAACAAGTGGTGGAGAAAGGAGGCTGAAAATGCATCAGTCGTGGTAAATTGAAACGTCAAGCATGACAACGAAGACGGGATGCAAAAATGTTATTTCATGCAAAAGCCTGCGGAGATTTCCCTCAGCATAAACACTCAATAGAGACAAAGAATTCTCTCTCTCTCTCTCTCTCTCTCTCTCTCTCTCTCTCTCTCTCTCTCTCTCTCTCTCTTCTCTCTCTCTCTCTCTCTCTCTCTCTCTCTCTCTCTCTCTCTCTCTCTCTCTCTCTCTCTCTCTCTCTCTCTCTCTCTCTCTCTCTCTCTCTCTCTCCCTCCTTGATGCATTGTCATTCTCTTGTTTGTTTGCTCACTCAGGCATAGCCTTGACATTACAATACAGACAGACAGAGCTTTCCCGGAGGGTCGAGCAAGAGAGGAGTGATATCAGTTATATTTTAACTTATGTAAAGAAAGAAAGAAAGAAGAAAAAAAAAAAACCCTCACATTTGAACCAACTATTGTTATTTTTTATGGAAGAGTGCAGGGTGCAGTAGATATTAAGAGGAAAAGTGACGCAGGGAAAAACTAAATGAATTTCAAGGGAGGAAGCATTTCACAGAATTTATCTAAAAGGCCTAATTCACTGAAATCCAAACATCCCCTGCGTTTTTGCACTAAAAATAAAGCTTGATGTATGAAAATATTTTAAAGCGTTAAGGCAAACTAAAGTTCATTCAGTCTATGGATGAAAAGTTGCTGCAAAAACATCAATCTGGCAGTGATGTCACAAAGAGTGAGTCTGCAAAATATTTTTGTAAAAAGGAATGAGCAACTGTATTTATGGTGCATAAACTAAACGCAAACTAAACTATAAAATAAGACAAGGACAATTTTGACTTTTAACTATTAAGATCAACAGGCACCCAAAAAAAAATAATAATAATAAAAAAAAAAAGGGTTTGGCACACAGAATCACTGAGCAGAGGGGAAATGTTTTCACTCCACAAGACAGGGACCTGAAAATCTGGCAGTCCAACCAAGGCTCCCCTACATGTGAGCAGCACGCCACCAGATAAATCCAGCTCAGCCTCGATGGGACATGTTTAAAAAGTCTGCGGGAGCTTTGAGCTCCACTTGTCAGGCCTGGAGGGCCAATGCATCCTCCGTGGCCGCTGCCGCCAAAGCAAGTCTGGGTTGCTTAATCTGTTTCGCTCCGAGCACCATCGACCCAGGCAGACTGTGAGAGAAAGCAGCGTTTTCTTCCTTCTAATTTCACACCCGCTCTACATCAGCACGTTCCCTCTGTGATGAATCGGAACGACGGCACTCCCGAGTGCCTCTGCCATTGAACGTGGTGGCAGCAGGAGATGTGCAAAATCCCACACACGAGCGTGCTTAATAGGCACTCCTACGCAGTTTGATTCATACCGGCGGTAGCAGAGAAAGATTGTCACACCCAACTGTATGTATGTTTTTTCACAAATCTCAAAGACCTTCTGATTTGAAGGCTTTAAGCAACAGTTTGGTGAATAAAGCTCATTTACATCATTTTCCTCCCGATCAGCCCGATCATGCTGGGTGTTTGAAATCGGATTCTTCAGCTTTGCCCAAAAACAGCGCATCAAGCCTTGCCCAAACTTTACGGCCAAATCATATCAGATGCCATAAACATTGACTGAGCACACTAAAATAGACTTGCTTTTTTTTATTTCTGACAATGCATAATCACGCCGAATAGTACACTAACGTCTGAATTAGCCTGGATATTAAACGATCTTCATCCTCCAAACCCCAGCACCAGTCCATGCAATGTCCAGTCGGGTCTATGCGTGAACAAAGCAGGACCTTTTCAGGCACACTGGGAATTCTGATGATGTTATCATGCATCTGGTGCAAAGAAAAGTAATTTCCGAACAGCAAAATGTGGAGAAGTATCGGCTGATGCAGAAATCACCAGATGAAGGAGACCAAGGTGTTGACCAGTTACCTATTGGTTATATATCGGTGCCCTGCCTCCTAAACGATCTCGCCTAAATAGCAACATTTCCAGCAGATGAGGACACCTCATCCATTCTCTGTGCCTCATGTGTGAAAGCACAAAAGTCCAGATCGGTTTGTGTGTTTGAAAACTGACAATGACGCAAAGGTTCTATAAAAGCGGACATATTCAAGAATCCATATTTCTGCTGTTTTTGTTTGATGCCATGCTACTACAACTCGCAACATCCGCTTAAGAAAAAACATCATCTCATTCATCAAAGAACACATTATATTAAACATGACGTACTGACAGCTGAAATGATCCATTCGTCTTAAGAAGAACGACAGATTGCTGTAAGTCAGAACACACCGTTATGTTCCCAGCGTAAACATTAAGCTATAACCAACCCTCCGACTAGGACATTTACGAGGTGGTGTCAGTACACACAGACCGGATGTGGATGAATGACATTCGGAGTTTTGTGGACAGTCCCTTCTTATCAGACCCTGCCCTGACAAACAGTGCCTGTCAGAATGTTAGTGGCGAAGGTGGCAGATATATAGAGGGCCACTCCCACCGTACGTAGGTTCAACTGTGTTTTAGTTGGGGTGGCCATTTCGAACAGGACACTGGCAATCAATCTTTCTTATGTAGAAGAAAGGCTCAAGCCATTGACAGATTTCAACAGAAACTACAAACAATATATTGGCAAACAGAAAATTAAGTGAAAATATAAGTAAACCTCATTTGAAATAAAAGATAACCTTTAAAGCAATATATATTTACATTTTTTCCATACATTTTACACTATATATGTAAAAAACACAATGAATCTGACTGCAAAAAGCAAAAATCTGTTTTTAACAAGACGATGACACAAGTGTTTGGCAATGTTAAAAGAACATTAAATCTTATCCTAAAACGTACAAGTAGTTAACACACTTGACACATGTTCCTTGTCTTTACTTGCCGAGATACCATTTCATGCAGCGTAAACCAAGTCCCGAACCTTTAACAAATTGGTTTTAGAAACAGCGAAAAAATCTAATCAAATCTCTTGCCTCAGATGAAGAGAGCTATATTTCATGTCAGGAAGGTTCACCTGAAATAAATTGTGATATCTTGACATGGACATGCTTAAAGGCTAACTTTCAAATGTTGATTATTGACGTTGCTTTTAGAAGGACAACTTATATTTCATAAATTACTAATAGCGCACTCAGTGGAGAGTAAACTGAGAAACATTTACCCAATGTTTATCAAAGCTCTTTGAAAACATTTGAAATGGGATTTTAAGACAGCAGGCCCTCTGCGTATCAAACATCTAAGCGCAAAAAAGCTTAATGGATCAGTAGCCACTCTTGAGCTTTAATTTCTGTTTACTAATACATTTTCACCCAGGTTCAATTCAACAGTTTTGCCCTTTGGCTTAAAACATTCCAGACATTTTATGTTCTGATATTAGTAGAAGAGTTACAAATAACTACACAACAGGCTACATTTCTAAATGGTTCTTAGGGATATGGTACCAGGAAAAGCACTCAAACGATACAGAAACTCACGGTACAAGCAGATTCTTCTCTTTTTCGGTGGTTCTTCACATTCATTGGGAACACTTTACCTGTACTCTCCAACACGAGTGATTTAATCATTCCATAAACATGCCATTTCCAGTTTCACAAACCGGTCATTAACTGTAATATCATTTTTTTAACTGTTTACCAGTTTAACCGTGTTATGTAATCATTGCCTTTAAATGATACTAAAAACTATGAAACATTTTCCAGTTTATTCCAGGTTATTCTCATTTGCCACAGGTTCCACTGGAAAATGAAAGTGGTCCTTCACGGTGATCACTCCAGAGAACCATTATGGAATGTTAATTTATGGCATATGTCCCTCAATAAATACTCTATAATGAATTATAATAGGACATTAGTTTATGAACAACTATACAATACACAAGGACCAAACACGACTATATTTTCCAAAAAGAACATCATTACTCATTTCACTAGACAAACTAATAATCAGGAGACAATACAGTGGAGATGCAGAGTCAGTAAGTAATCCTTTTAAGTAATCCTTTCATTTGGAAGGAACATTATTTCTAAAATTTCTCTTTTTTTTGCAGACTTCTTCAAATAAACTTCAACATATGCAAAAAACATTTTCTTGATATCCTTTTAAGCATTTCCATTACAAGCATCCATGGAGGTCGACTCCTTAGTTTCAGAGAGGGCAAAGCATTCAAAATCCACAAGCCTTGCTCTGTAGGAAGAGCATATTTTCAACAACTTACATAATCTGTCAACACGGCCTTCTCCCTACTCAGCAAAATGCAGTTGATGCATTTTCCTTTAGCCATGTGCTGGCGGTATATTTGAGTTCGTTTATTATCTCTTCGTGGGCTCCCTCTGCACCCCTGCACCAATCTCTCTGTACCCAGAGGAGAAAGGTTAATGTCATATTTTTACTTAAGAGTGGATTCCCTCTGTCTGACAACGGGCTTTGGAGTTTTCAAAGACCATAAGAATACAATGCTTTATCTCCAGGGGGTATATTTTGGCTCAAGATGAAGTATTATAGGTTCAAGGCAAAAACTCAGCAGCGCTTAACAAATCTGAGGATGACAATATGAGAAAAAGAGAGAAAGAACAATTACACACCAAAAGTAAGTGTGGAGAGTGATTGGAAATAAAAGAAAGAAAGAAAGAAAGAAAGAAAGAAAGAAAAGAAAGAAAATAAATAATTTTTTTTTTTTTTTTTTTTTTTTAAAGTGGAGAAAGTGATTGATGGAGACAGAGATAGGCCTCAGAGGAGAGATGGGATTAGACTCTGGGGTCTCCCTGGGTGGGTTAAATGCTTTATTCAGCAACACAATTTCTCTACAGATCAATTTGACGGCTGGGGCATTAGTCGGCTCTGGAACGCAGGCGCGGCTCATCCTCGGTGGAGGTGGATCTGTTCTGCTCAAAACATCCCCCAAGGTGAATCTAAACAAAACCTGCTGAAGGAAAGGAGACAGGACGGCCCTCCCAAAGTGTTTCCGCCTGCTTCTCCGCTGAGGATTAATAATAGAATTTCCGCGCCACCTCAAATCCACAAAGCCATACATTTTCCACACATGAGTACACTCTGCGAGTTTCGGGGTGGGAATCTGAATTTGGGGAGTGTTTTCCATTTCTGTTTTGATGAGATGATTTCCAGTGGAACTGGTGCTGGAAAACCACCTAAAGATGGGACACTGCTGAACAGTGGGTTCCCCCAGCTGGAGAGACTTGCAGACAGAAAGTGAACAAGAAATAAAAGAAGCTAAAGAAGGAGGGGACCCTAATGAAAATGCATGGCAAACAGCTACAAAGCAAGGTAGCCGGCCTCCAGAGAAAGGCGGTCAATTTTCTGTAATGAGAGGCGACAGCAGAGAAGGCAAGGCGACGTGTCAAAGTTTACCCGTTTTAAGTATAGCTAATGGATCCTTGCAGATCACTACAACCCAATTGCTGGCAAAAATCTTTTATTGCATTTCTGAAAATGTAGTTGTTACATAGAGACAATTACATAGCATAAGGCCTTTAAATAGAACTCCATCTTCTAAAACAAGTTTATTGCCTTTTCTCTTTTTCATCTCATTGATCTGAGCCCATATCCTGCTAAACAGTAGATCACACAAGCGAGGATAAGAATCTGTGTCCTCAATTTCTTTCTGCCCTCGTTTTAGGAAAAATCAAGATGCCGGTGAACTCCGCACAGGTGCGTTTAGAGAAGCCAGGTCCATAAAAACACCACCTGAAAAGTGATACAAATCATTCGGACATTGTGGCCAAGGGGCAACCGTCAGAGCCTCCTGAATTCCACGGAAATATCAGTGCAGACCTCGGGGGGGGGAGATGGAGACGGATAGGAGGTGACCACTCCAGCCTACGGAGGTCAGTTCTGACATTTATAAAGCTACAGCTGGCCAGATCTGGAGAACTGTGGATTGTCATGGTCCTACAGTCATACAGTGGGCAGGCTGGACCTCACAGGAACATGTTTGAGATTTGAAAACATATACATGCTCAAGGCACTCAAGTCATATGCTATTGTGTCATTTAAAAAAAAAGAAAAGAAAAAAAAAAAAAGAAATAGGAGACCAAAAAAAAAGCCTATGGAGGAACTGATTGAGAGACACAGAAACATAAAGGTGGGTTCAATGCTTTCATCTGCAATACAGAAAAGGAAGGAAGGCAGGATAGAAGTATATGTGGATGTTGCCGTCAGTGCCATCAGGAAGAACACTTTTCAGTCGGTTTCTCAAGCGTTGACGTAACACTGGCGACTGAGTTCAGCAGATAAAACTTCCTCCAACAGAAGCAAAGTAGCAAATAAATACACATGTAGCACATTTGCCACGGTCACTCACTGATCCATCATGGTGTTGCTGAATGTGTGGGCTAAGCTCTAAAGCATTTGTGTGTTGTGTGTGGTGTATAATAACAAGTTAGCTTTGATTGTTTCAAATGGAATCTGAAATATCGATTTCACTGCTCAGGGTTTAGGCGGGCTGCTCGTTTCAGAGCCTTTTATTTGATGTTACGCTTGATGGCGGGGCATCCCTTTATAAAGATACTGTAATTTATGTGCGCACACATATCCACAATTTATCTTTCTCCATCAGAGTGCGTGTATGCGCATGCTGGGCATGGAGCCAGGCTGTCCCAGATGCAGAAAAGAGGAAGGGGGGGTTTGGAGGATAAGTATAGCTGAGAGGTAGAGCGAGCGAACTAGAGTGTGAGTGGATGAGATAGTTGGGGAGAGAGAGAGAGAGCAGCGAGAGGGGACTGGTAAAATGGCAGCGGTGGCATGAAGATGAAAATTGATTTATTGCGCCGGTGATGAGGAGCGGCATGCCCGCGGCTCCAGGGAAGTGGACTGCGGCAACATAAAACAGTGCTTTTGATAGTAATTGCTGTGGGGGTCCCACTAGACCTGCAAGCGTTGCGCCACAGCTAAAAATTTATGCATTCTCGACGCTGAAAGCCCTTCTAATTTTTGCCCTCTCTCAAGTTCCTGCTTAGGATTGAGTGGCTCGAGATGTCCCCTCCTTTCCCTCTCTCAACCGCCCCCTGGCAACAAAAGAAGTCGAGAGAGAGAGCGCGAGAGAGCGCGCGCAAGAGAGAGAGAGAGAGAGAGAGAGATGCTCTTACTTAACCTACAGGTGATGAGTTACCAGTGACTATACATGCTCATTGATATTTCCCAGGGCAAAGAGATTTTCATCTGAATGCTGTTTTATAGCTTATAGACAAATGTAATTTTATTCTTACAGGAAAAGTACAGCTGAAACACCCACCATCATACATTTACCTGATCGACCTTCCTGGTACATCTTTCAAGCCTGATCCAGTTAGTCATCCACTTTAGATGTCCTTGACAGGCTGGATCAAATGCTTTCGGGTGGACCATTTTATATGCAGAATGGACTGCATCTAAAATGCAGGGGGAAGACCGGTGGCAACATTTCATCTCCATGTTGATGGGTAACGTTGTAACTGCACAAACTAAACAAGACGGGATAAAACTGGAATCAATACCAAAGATTTCATTAAACAGTCGATTATTAAAGTATTTTCCATCACCAATTCAGAGCAAGAGAAGAAAGGATAAGAAAAAAAGAAAGAGGTGGTAGAAACTGACCAGTGATGAGCAGAGTGCAAGAGTTATACCCACACAAGGTAAGCATTCCCAATAAGGAGATCACTGAGTAAACATTACTATTAAGTACTAAGCACTGATCGATTATTAATTAGTCTCCTTTGGCAGGATATTCAAGTCCTGAACTGTGTACAGTTGGATACTGGAGCTGCTGCTTTTTCGTTTTCTATCGGCTGCTCCCATTTAGGGGTCGCCAACCGTCTCCGTTTCTTCCGGTCCCCTGCATCTTGCTGTTTCAAACCAACCACCCGCATGTCCTCTCTCACCACATCCAGCATTCCTTGAAAAAGCCTCCAGTTCTGTGCGAGACTGAAGAACCATCTTGGTGTTCCCAAAGCTGCCGTAAAGGGGCAACAGTGCTTGCATCTGGTGACTAGAACATTCATGGAAGGCATTTTACTTTATTGTTGTGTTCATAAAGCCATTTGATTGCACTTAGCAATGCGTACACGGAGACATCAAGTGGGAACAGTATTTGCACCACAGGGTGCATCTGGACTGACTGTTATATGACAGAGTAAAGCAATCTTCAGACCTGATCACTCCCAGGAGATGCCTGCCCATACAATTATGGATCCATTACTGAGTTTAACAGCTGGAGACATTGTGGACTAACGGCATCCTTTCTTCCTCTTTTTTGGTATTCTCCAAACATGAATATCTCCAGATATATGGAAAAAGAATAAAACGGGACTTGTCAGATTGTTTTGCTGTCTCCCATGGCTTAACGGTTCCAGTCTTTTACTGCTCAAACCATGTTATGTCTCTCGGATACTATCAACTTCTAAATTACACTCTTGGCAAAAATACTACTTCTGATTCACTTCTTTAAACATTTCCAGTATCTCTGCAGTCTTTGGCAGCTTCTACTTGCCACCGTTCCTGGTTGCGGACTAGTTTTATGCATTCATTTGCAACCATGTTGGAACATAAAGCGGGTTGAAAAGAATAAAAGCTGATGTATAATCCATATAAAACTGTACTTCATTTTATTGGACAACTCTGCTTGACGAACACCTTTCATTTAAAAACAACTCAGACACAGACTCGTTGTACAGTTTAAAATCTGTACATAATTTCAACATTTTTCAGCTTTTTTCAACAAGCTCCAAGTGACAAGTAATTGCTACCAAACGAAGTCTCAAGGAAAGTCTTTAACTTCCTGTGTATTATGTATTACTAGCATTATTTACAAGATTGTGTGCTAATGATTGTGACTTTTCTTGGGCAATTAAACACTGCATACACTCAAGGCAAATAAGCAATAATAACAATATGAGTTCATGTCTTACACTAAGCCTAGTTTGGGGCTGAATTGCGGTGCAAACCCAATGCAGTAAATTCTAATTCTAGTAAAGTCTATGCTCAGGCTGAATTTGTATCTGGGGAAAGCGACTGTATAGGTTTATTTATAAGCACACTACATTAATGAGTGTGGGCAAGTCCCTTGTCTCCAGCCGCTTAAACTGGCTCTTTGTGTTTGATGCAGAAGTCATTTAAGGAAGGCTATTTTATGAGCCCGTGTCTGTGACTACAGTGTAAATTAACAGGGAGCTGCAGGAGTGGTAGACAGCAGTCAATACTGCTGACAAAGGTGCTTTCTGTTGAGCTGTGGCTGCTGTCCAGGGTGCCACACTGGGGCTACTGGAGATGAGTCTATAAGGGTTTGACATGTTGGCATACACATATTTAGGTAGTTACGTTAAAGAGTTAGCTTGGCCAAAAATATTATTTACACATTTGTCCACTGATTCCACATGGAGTTAATCCCAAAAGACACTTCTGCCATCAAAACCAGAGCTGCTCATGTCGGTTAACAAACACAAAGTAAAAAAAAATAAAAAATCTGTCAGTGTAAATTAGGAAAACTGTATGTATGCTAACCTGTTTTGTCTAAAACTGCCTGTTTAGGTATTGTTCACAGTGACACATACTACACCGACTTGGTAACGAAGAGCGAGACACAATCTGAGCAGGTTCAGAAACATGTGTCATGTACTGTTAGAAAAATGATTCTGGCAATTTAGGAGGCTACAGAGTTTTAAAACACGCATTTGGACACTAAACATGTCTTGGCTGATTGAATACATCAAGGGTCTGTGGAAAACTGTGTTCATTAGATTTTGAAGTGAAGAAAAATGTAAAACTGACTATTTTGTCATAGTAAACAAACCACAGAGAATTGCTTCTCTGAAATGAATCCATTCACCCAAGCGAAAGGGTGGGCAGCCAGTACCAGTTGGTTTTTCCACTGGGCATCCAAAAAAAAAAAAAACAAAGTAGTCTTTGCAGCTTTAGTTTCCATATTTCCATCAAACAGATGGCAGTGATGAAAACAGCCCAATTAGTACTGGATGGGTTGATGCTTCACGTTTTTGTCTCAGCTAACTAGCAGGGCAATGCCAGGGTGGTTCTGGCTCGGGTAAGGTTCATTTCATTTACAATGGGCATAAGCAAGTCTGTAAATTACTTTACAGCCCCATAACCCCAGTGCCATGCTCTCAAAGCTAACTTTGAACACCACATGTCTTCGCTAACAGACCCCAATTTGGAGCAAGGTGATTAACCTGTAAGGTTTTGGTTGAGTGTTTCATAGCTAACTAACAGCAAGTTTGCCACTATGTTTACTATTAAGACTTGCTTTAGAAACAGGACATCTGGCAGAAATTGCTACTTAGTAATACACTCAACCATGTTCCTCAATATGTTCCAGAAATCACACAAAGGCACTTGATCACAGTGCTACTGGCAAAGCAAGGACAAACAATCCTTGAACGTAAAAGCTACGGATGCGAACAAGATTAAGAAGCATGCTAAAGGGCAGCCAACAACAGTCTGAAGGCTGTAGGGTATTTTTAGTGAACCTAAACAGGATAAAATCAAAATGAAGACCTGAAGTAGCAATAGCAGCCTAGCCGGTTTAATTTTCAGCAAAGCTCCCGGTCATTGCCAAGACAATCTAATCCACAACTCTACCGCATGAAAACAACCTGTGGCTACAGATGTGGAAAAACGCAGCAAAGGGCAATTAGCACTTTCTGCTTTGCCACGCTAGTAATAAGGGTCACAAACAATAACGTTTTTGAATTAAGTTATAAGCATGACTACCTCCAATTATGAAAAAGTCTCATATCAAGTAGCCAGTCAGAGAGAGGGAGAAAGAAGAACCACGAGAGAACTGATTAATGCTATTGGACCTACCAAGCAAAAACTACTGTACAGACTCGTTTGCCCCACTTGCCCACAATAACAACGAAGAACTGTTTAAAGCGGATGGTCTTTCATATGGAAAGTGCTTTAATCAGATTAAGATAAACCACTTGTTAAATTACAAGTTATGGTGCACACATGGCTCATGTCAAAAAGAGTCAGGTTTGGTTTAAAATGGTGCTTCTCAGCTGCCACACAAAGATGTGATTTAGCATAAAGCTAAGGGGAGTCGACAACTCCAGCCGTTCGTCTTCAATCAGCACCTACAAACCTCTGTCAATGGAGCCCTGTGGTACAGATTTACACCGTTTCCCCTTATTCTGCAGTAAAGTATGCTCCTCCCCTAATCACAGAAAGCTGGAGCTTGTTTAGGAATGAAGACCAGCAAATAAGGACTTGCTTCCTATACCTCCGAGTTCTGAAGTACTAAGTACTAAATAAGCTGCCAGTAAGGGTTTTGTTTTCACTGTAAATAAAGCATGATATTCCCACACAGGTTTTCATGCGTGTTCAAGAGCTATTGCAATTGATGAATTTTTCTTCATCATGCAGTCAAAACATGACCGCCCAGGTTTCTGGTTTTTTACTGCTTGTTGCACTGGAGACTCGAGGTGAATGCAACCAACAAATATGAAGAATTTTATGTAAACCAATTCTTCTTCTTTTGGCTACTCCCGTTTCGGGATCGCCACAGCGGCTCATCCGTTTCTATTTCTTCCCGTCCTCTGCATCTACCTCGAAACCATTTACACTGTTAAAATTGCTTGCCAAAGTAACTCATGACAGAACTCAAGGCCGAGGATTCTGCTTTGTTGTTTGGGACTCTTCTCTTAGCCCAGCAGGTGACTAGAATCAGTATTCGGGGCAGAGGTGAGAGCAGCAGGCAGTGTGAGGCTACTCTAGACACCACTCTCAGTCACTCCGCCGCTCCAGAAGCCACTCCACAAGCATGAAAACAAAGCAGGTCTATTACCAGTCCTGCCAAGTTCTGAACTGTATCAACATTCCCTCAAAAGTGTTGGTTTAGACTGTGCTTGCACAAGATAAAGGCAAACAAAGCCGTACACAGTGGTCACGCAGATATATCCTCGGCCATTCATTCTCTCTCCTTGTCATTTCTGTTTTCTTTTTAGTATTCTTTTGTCCGCTAATGACACTTGTGTGGTTTTGCATTACGAACAGTTGCCATTTATTTGTATGTTACTATTTTCCAACCTCTTTTCAGAATTAAAACAAGCCGTTATTGTACTATAGAGTCCATACACTAATGACCCCTGATCTAATTGGTTCAAATAGCAGTTCATGCTCAGATGTAAAGATCAAACTAAAAGACGTGGACCAAAAGATCCTCTGGAGAGCTGGAATGATAAATTCACTTCCTGAGAGACAGGAAAAGCAGAATGTTTAGTTGTTTCTTTCTGGTCCAATTACAGACAAATTGCATTAGCAAACTGGTGTAAGCTGAATTACTACACAACAACTGTTAATGAAGGAAGAAAAAAAAAAAAAAGAAAAAAAAAAAAGTCTTATGAACATTTTAACAAAACAATACAAAATTCTTATTTTAAAAAATAGAGTAAAAAAAAAAAAAAGGTTTTCCCATGATATGGGGCTTCAACATGCTACAGATTCACCCCTTGAGCTATTTTTGGAGGTTTACTTTCTAAAATGTTTGTCCTTTGTTCATTACTTTGATTATACATGGCTTAAAAAAAGAAAAAGAAAAAAAGTTGTCAGCTGCAAAGGAAGATGGAAAAATGGGGAGAAAATGTCCACTGTTGCCAAGCAACAGCAGCTCTAACTAACTAGGCGGTGACAGCACAGCAGCCGAGTTAATGAGGACTCGAAAGGAGCGGAACTTCATCCAGCAGCACCGAAGCGGTTTCATTCTCACATCCCCCCACCCCACCCCTCCAAAACCAGCGAGGAGAACACGGATGGAGATCTTAGAGCACTCGCAGGTGCATTGTCACTTTCACCATGTGACATAATCCCTTGGAATCCCTATCTGACTCTCTTTTACCCTTTTCCAAGCAGAACGGGCAGATTTTTCAATGCGTCATAATATTTATGCATCATTCGTCTCTTTTCCACCCTCCCCCTCCTGTCTTTAGATTAATGTCTCCATCTAGTGCCAGCTCCTCAAAGCAGTCAGGAGAAGGCTAATAGGCCTGCAGGGCTTGGCGCTTTGGGCTTTATCAGGGAACTCAGTAAAACATACCTGATTCAGTCTCAAGTTTTAGCGTAATAGTGTGTCAAGGAATTTGAAAGGAATAGAGAAAGTAATTGATGACATTTTTGACAAATAAAATTAGCCCTTTTTTTTTTTTTTTTTCTTTTTTTTTTTAAAGTTTGGAACAGGTACCCCAGGGATAACTAGTAATTTAATATAAAAGCTATTATCATATTTAGAATCATGCAACCTCCATTCCACGCTTTTCTCTATAAGAAATTGGACAAAATGTAGGCATCAAGCTATCGCAATATGGTGCATGTATGCATGCATTACTTCCTCCCTACATTGGCATTGGAGGTCCTGCACAAGAATAAGGGGAAAAACTTCTTCATGGACACCAATCCTTTAGGGGTAAAGGGGAAACGATGTAAATGTTTGAGCAAAAGGGCGCTGTTTCACGAGTTGACGGAGAGTGTGAAGGTGCTCTTTTCAGTTTTAGTATAAGGAAAGGAAAACTTTAACATGCACAAAGGGCACCTGCGACATGAACATGACATGTTTACAGACGTATAGAGAGAAGAGAGAGAATGAGAGATACAGAGACATCTGCACGGCATATTTAAACCATCACTTTCAGGTACCTCCCAGGACTTTTTTTTTTTTTTTCCGCTCAGGTCAAGTTCATTAGGCTCAGCACTAAGAATCTTGTGCTCCAAGCAAATTCAGGTCTCGTCCTGAAAAGCTCATTCCCGCTCCCTATAGGCCTCTTGATCTCTAATGACATTTCCAGTGGCTTATCTCTGTACTCCTTCAAAGAATCTTTGTCTGCACTGCAGGTGGTCTTGTTAACCGCCAAGCTTAATTTTACGATTGCTTCAACCGTGACAGTTGAGGGTGGATGAGAAGTTTGTTAAAAGTTGGTTAGCACTAGGGAAATGACTCCCTGAGTTGCAGCATGCTCAATGCTCAAGGCAAAGTAATATGATTAGGAATTAAGAAGCTGCGCTAACAATAGGTCTGCAAGCATTCATTTTTTCTAAACAGGCTCTTTCTTTTTAAAACAATAAAGCTATTAATCATGAGCACAGACTGAGCTTGGGATTTTCTTACGATCGTCCACATGAGTGTCAGAGAGAGAAGATAGATGAGCCTTTATGATAAAATAAAAAAAGAATCACTCAAAATTAAAAGGAGGAGCAGTAAACATTATGCCCATCAATACTAGATAACCCATATGACATCCATTAAAGAAGAAGAAGTCTTCTCTCCCACATCATAAATCATTGCTTCATTGCTTGTTGCTTCCAGCTTGAGCATGTTCACTGCTCCAAGCATTGTGAGAAGAATCCAGTTTGCAAGAAGCTAATCGGGAAAAGGTTTGCTTTTCTGGGATCTTTTCACAACAATTTTTTTTTTTTTTTTTTTTTTTTTTTTTAAAACATGAGTGCAGACTGAACCAATACTTTTTTTTTTTTTATTTATTTTTTTATATAAATACTCTACATGATAGGAAGAGATGGATGGGTCTTTCAAATTAAAATCGCTCACAATAAAAAGGAGGTGCAATAAACATGATGCTGATCAATACTAATTGCTAAGCTATCCCAAATGACTCCCATAAAAGTGGTTTCCTCTTCCATACCATCAAAGTCTGACACTACTGCCTATGATTTAAGCCTGTCTCATCCTCACCCAATGTCCTATTAGTCTAAGCAGTACATTGCAAAATGATGTGTGAATATGAAAATGCCAATTCTGCCTCAGGGGCGCAGGACAATCATTCTAGTGGAGGCATGTCACGTGGCAGGTAATCTATTTTGCCGGGAAAGTGAGCGACGAGGCATTTTGGTGAGCGCCCTTCTTTAATGTCCCCATTAGGGTGTATTAGGGCGATATGTCTTTATCTGCCGGCTCCGTCAAGAAGGACTTGAAGCTGGCAACCTTGAGAAGACAGGGAAATGTCACTCGTTTGATCGCCTCCCTGAGGGCCCCACGTCTCAGCAGCTGCCTAGCACCAAAACCTGAATGAGTATTGATCTAAGGGATCTTGGGGATCTGAGGGAGTCAGCATGATGATGCAGAATTATAACGATACAAGCTGTTCGACTAATGTGTAGCATGTACTGATGCAAGCTACCGCTAGTTACCCTCTGATAACTGAGGTGGGTACCAGTATAATCTAAAAACATTAATGAATGCCATGCACATGTACAGTGTCACACGGTGAGGTAGTCTAAGCAAAATGCCTATTAGTCATCATGAAAAAACCACAACAAAACGCTTTAAATCCACCACAGCAGAGCAGTGGGCCACCATGCACCCAGGGAGCAAAGTTGTGGACGATACCTTGCTCAAGGTTACCTACTAGAGTCAAACCCACAACCTTTCCATCGTGGGGTTAAGGCCACTACTATCCTCAGTGGTAACTCCAACTAACACTTTGAACATCTTGAAAATGCTGCAACTACAATAGAATGCAAAGGTTTGGTGGCTGTGGTTCGGGTATCATTTTGTTTATATATTTTAAAATAAAATAAATGGAAATTGTATGTCCCCTGTAGATGACAAAGAACTCCATGGCAAATAGCACTAATGATTGACAAGTTATGGCTGTTAAAAGATCACCTTTTTCATTTAATAAAAATAAATAACATTTGAACTCTGACAAAGTCACCAAACAAATACAATCTGAACTGTTAAAATAATTCTTAAGGCAGTCTCTTATTCATACATTTTAGAAAACCTCCTGTGGTTCACACCATGCTAGAATTGAACCCAGCAGCTGCCCTGCTTGCAAAATATGATATGTGAAGATCCATCAGCCACAGCACATCATTTATCTATCCTCTTGTCCGGTGATGAAATATGAAGACTCTGCAGAGTGAAGTGTGCATAAAACTGACCCTTCAATCACAGAACATGACTGCTACAAATCATAGGATAATGAGCTTCCATATGCAGTAAGAGATGATAACCCCAGCTTATTATTACTGATCAGCTTTGTGTGTGTGTGTGTGTGTGTGTGTGTGTCAGGAAGCTGATCCATCTGTACCCCAAACTCTTTTATCTACGCACCTGTGGGGGCAATTAGTGAAGTGATCCGGCTTTGATCCTGCCCAGCTAGCTGCCATGCACAGTGCTGTGGGAAAATAAGATGGGGCAGAGAAGTGAGTTAGAGGAGGGTGAAAATTAAACATGCAGAGCAGCAGTGTGTGAAGGTTAAAGGACCCATATCAAGGAAAAACCCTTCTTTTCTTTTTTTGCTTCTATAAATCAAGTTTGAGAAGAATGCAAACATTGTTCACATCATTTACTTCAGTCATTATGTCATCACTTCAGTCATCACTTTGTGATGATTTGTGTTAACATATCAGGAAAAACAGTGAATTGAAAATATCAAAACCGAAACAAACTAATATATTATATACATAGTACTGTGCAAAAGTTTTAGGCAGGTGTGAAAAAATGCTGTAAACAAAGAATGCTTTCAGAAATATAAATAATGATTGTTTATTTTTATCAATTTACAAAATGCAAAGTGAGCGAACAAAAGAAAAATCTAAATCAAATCAATATTTGGTGTTACTACCTTTTGCCTTTTTTTCAAACCAGCATCAGTTCTTCTAGGTACACTTGCACAAAGTCGGGGATTCTGTAGGATTATAGTCGGTGTCTGATCAACCAGTTTTACCAAACAGGTGCTGATGATCATCAGTGTCACACGTAGGTTGAAACACAGTCATGTTTGGAACAACCGACCAGCAGAGTTCCTTCAAAAACTGTGTGCAAGTGTACCTAGAAGAACTGATGCTGTTTTAAAGGCAAAGGGTGGTCACACCAAATATTGATTAGATTTAGATTTCTCTTTTGTTCATTCACTGCATTTTGTTGATTGATGAAAATAAATGATTAACACTTCCATTTCTGAAAGCGTTCTTTGTTTACAGCATTTTTTCCTCACCTGCCTAAAACCTTTGCACATACATACACACCCACTCTCTTTTCCCCCCAGGAGTATTTGAGCATTTTAACCTGAGTGTTTTTAATCCATTTCATACAAGGCCGTAAAAAAGAGGGCAATAAGACGTCAGCCTCACAGGCAGGGTAACAGTTCTGATGGATAAGGAAGGGTTGGAGAATGGGTGTGGATTTTGAATGCGTTTGGTAAATAAGCATACACTAAATCATAATTGGACCTCTGGGAAAATATTTTAGAAAGAAGGATATGGGCTCTTTAAGATGAGTGCCTAAGCCAGAAAACCAAAACCATGCACAGCTGAGAAGAGCTATTCACCTTCTTTCTTCTCCTTCAATGATTTCTCCTCAAAAACATTCTGAGTAAACATCCAGCCAGTGCATGGAAAAAAAAGAGAGAAGAAAAAACTGACGGAAACAGCTACTCTACTGAATCTGAGGCTCAGTTTTGAGAGTGCCAAGGAATGGTGTAGTGAAAGGAGGGCTTGACAAAAGTGGATGTGAATTCTTTTGATGTCTTTTTGAAAGAAATCAAAGCCTTGGTACTGGTCAGGGCTTGGAGCTGCTGTAAACAACCTAACAGGAATTCATTATTGGACCAAACCTAAGAGCAATGTTTATTGCGTTTGCAAAAGCGCTGCCACGTTTAATAATGGGAGAGATACTAGCTAGCCAGGAATCTTGTGCTCCTAGGGGAATGTTTGGGAAACATTTTCAAAATCTATTAAAAGATATCATTTTATGGAGTACAGTTACAGCTTCCATATTTTGGAACTGTTATGCAACAGACCCGATGACTCTTGTCCAGCAAGTCTTTAACAGTAAACATGTTTATGGACAATTACACAGCTTTTAAATGAACTGAAAGTGATTGAGTGGTTTGATGTGCAGAAAAATTTACCCACATTTCTTTTGATTCATGGTGACAGGAACATGGGTTTTGAGGTCTACGACAAAAATATTTTAATGCCCTTTTCGAACCTAAAAATCATCTAAATGTTTGTCACTTTAAGAACTGCAATGTTAAAATAAAAAAAAAAAAACGAAACATTTTGCCTTGCACCAACCTGAATGGATCTGGAATATAAATGGATTTCGAACTGTTTTAGGCCAAGCTTTACTACAGGACATTCATAAAAACAATCCCTCAGGTTTCAGTAATGCACTTGCTGCCATTTAATATATAATCTTTATAAAAGGTTGCTTTTGAGATTATTACATCTTTCAGTCATCTGGTTCAAATAAACTTTCAGTAATTTTCTCCAAAACAAAGCATTTTGAACAAGAACCCTGAGACACTGAAATTGAGAAAACAGCAGATTTCTACAAAACCCTGATAAATCCCAACCTTAAACTATGCCGTCATTTATTATTTTTAAAATTGCCTATTGCTATAATAAACAACTATAACCAGTTCGGAGGCCTTCATTAGTCTTCCTCACTAGAATTATTTCCTCAGTGTAGCTTGCTGGGTTGTCCCTTTAAATATGCATTTCACCTTAGCCAAGTTAAATGAAGCAGTGCTGCCAGTTTCTTGAAACTGCATATAGCAAAAGAAAGATATAGGACTCAAATGGTTCTGGGTAAGTGCAGCTAATGAGATTAAATAGCAATAAGTCAGACTACTTGCTATAAATACTCCCTTCTCAGAATTCTGAAGTGTGTTAGCAGGGTAAGGGGGAGGAGACAAAGTCACTAGCTAGAGCTATATCATCATATACTGTGGCTTATAGACTGCAGGAGAGCAAAGATTTTAATTTAACTCACTGAGCTCTGGCCATTGGGAGCAAGTTCATGATGTTCTCACTAGCATAAAACTGGATTATATTTGATCTCTAGAGAATATGGAGCTGGACAAGAAAACTATTTTGCTTCTAATGGTTGAAAACAAGACCTGATACCATTGCCAGTCATCAGAATGGACACCTGTTTAATGTGTTAGATTGAACAAGAATACAAAATATGCTAAGTTCTTTTGCAAGGTTGTCTCTGCAATTATGACCCAAAAAAAGGGGTCCATATCATAAAAAACTCCAATCCTTCAATGCATATCCTCCAAGAACAGCAGACAATTAAGTGCTGAAATCAGTGCTTTGATGGTAGAAAAAGCAGTTCATTTAAATACTGTTTGGCGTTTCAACACTGCAGTTTACCTCCGGAGGTAATTTAAATTCAGAATTTAAAATAATTGAGAAAAATTTATCCAGTTTTCATGAGAGAAAGTTTTTGGCTTCTGTTTTCTATCCAATTCCTGTACTAGAAGAAGAAATGAAAGTATACTGTTGAGGGTGAATCCTGAGTAGTTTGAAAATCTTTGTCTACAACCTTGTATGTTTTTCATTAATCTACTCTATGCCATGGATAAGACAACAGGCTTAAAATAGTATTTTTGTACCAACAAGGTGATAGCAAAAAAACCTAGTAAAAAACATCAAAAGGAGGAGTGGCAAAAATTAAAAAATATACACATGCACAGTAGCAAAAGTCCAAGAGTCTTTCAGTTCTTACTTAGGATACTTTTGGAGACTCCTCCTTGCAAACGTGTGTAATTCTACAACAGTCAGCTTGAGGTCTTGAGGTCCATTGTTGATGCTCAGATGCATTTTAAATCTTTATCTTGCTGTTCAAACTTCAGACACTGAATTTTGTTTTGCATTTCTTCTGCTAATTCCACAGGAAGGTCATATTTGTTCAGGTGTTGCTTCACAGCAGACCTCAACTCATTTCTGAAAACAATTTGTTATTGTCTTCTAGCTTTCTCCTGCCAGGGCATGTGACCAGAAGACCACTTCACCTTTATTTAGGCTGATAATATTATCTGTTCACCCACACAAACAGGAAGGGGTGTGGTTTTGCTCTGGTGTAGCTTGTTAGTGCCAACTGAGGACTGATACTATTAAAAGGCAAACCTACAGGATTAGTTAGCTCACTCTCCTTCTGATATCCTTTTATTGTGGGTTATGCAAATTGTGCTTGTTTGACACAGGCAATTGTTGGATTAGCCATGGCTTTTTGTCCTTTTTGGTTTTGAGAGAGCAAGCTGAAGTAAGTGTAGACCAGGACTGGAGCTGAGTTGCTGTCATACCTGGTCAAGTTGCAATCTCTGACAATCTATTAAGCATTTAAAGGAATGTCTGACAACAGCTGTATCTTTTTTTAAACCAATGTCTCTTCTTGTTTCAGAGCCCACTAGGTCAGATTGCTGACTGGTTGTGCTGCTGAAGGTCTTGGGCCTGTTAGGAGACTCCATGCACCTTTTTGCCCACCCTGCCTTGCCTACTTGCCGTATTAAGTTGCACTGAATGGTTATGCACTCTGTATTAAAGTGTGTGTGATCAGAATGAGCACCTGCAGCCAATGCCCACTTGCCCCTCCTATTGCCTTTGAAGATGAAATCATTGTTGTAGTTGTTATTTTTACACTGGGATCTCTTAAATCTATTTTTACAATCTCTTAAATTATGGGCTATTAAATGCATAGTTGATGTATTATATGACTCCAATGAATTGGATGTTAAATCCTGTCTCTGTGCATCACTGAAAGAACCAAGGAGCAATCTTTCATTTGTAAATAGGATATTTATTTAGCAGAAAAGCCTAAAGTGGCATAGCCTTGTTAATACCGACCCTTTACTGCTGTGTGGGTTACATGAGCATTCATTTTATTTTTCAGAGTACTAGGCAAATGCTCATGAATATATGGTCGCTAATTACTGTTTGAGGAGTCATCATTTCTACAGCTATGCAATCTGCATCACCTGGGTGTTCCTAATGCTGTCATGGCATATTCATATCAAGCTAGAAATAGACCTCGAAAAAAGGTCAAAATATTTTGAGCTGCCTCTTTTTTTTTTTTTTTGCCTTGTACCTTTTATTTGGTACAGAGGAAAATCTTCACTAATCTTGCATACAAAATGCTGACAAGAACTATCATAATGTTAAGCCTGTTGATCAGTGCATCTTCTGAGTATTTAACTATATGCAATAAAAGATCTTAAAACAAACAGTGCCCAACCCTTTGCAAGCCACAGTATATACATTCCCTTCCAAAAGAATTGTGAAAGCAAAGCCAGTTCATTTGTTTTCACACTGGAGACATTTAGGTTTAAGAACAAAAGAGGAAACGAGAGATCGGATTTTTAGCTTTCGTTCTGTGGTATTTGCATCTAGATATGTTAAATTACATGGAACATGATAACCTTGGTATCGGTCCACCCAGCAAGCAAACTCTAAACATTTTACTTTTAAAGGCTACCATATCACACGAGCATCCATCAACCTGTGAGTCCCAAGACACTATATATGTAAATGTTTGAAATATAGTCTGAACTCATTCTGAAAGGATAAAGGGTCAGACATCTCCATAGCAACAGACTTCTAGTATCTTCTAGTAACAGCAAAATTAAGTTTTTTCATAAACAAATGTTGCGATACATAGAAAATGGTGTGCAATAATCATTTATGGTGGAAGAGACTTGACAACTTGCAAAGCTGGTCCATGTCCGACACGTGACCAGCACTGCGTGCGGTGGTTATCGTTTAACTCTGAACATAACTCAGATGACCATAAGCAGTCTTGATTTGCAGCTAATCATATACATGTATCTGCAAAACATTACTCCTGCAGGACAATTATGCTCCCTCCTGTTTTAATCTGCTAGAATTGGAAGCAAGTGTCTGTTCTGCTGTTTCCAGATGCTTGTTACAGCTATCAGTTATAAGCTTGCAAAATCATTTTTTAATTTATACAGGTGTAGTGTGTTCTGCTGAAATGTGTTTCTACACGTACGATTAACTACTGCAGTAAAAATAAACATGAAAACACAGTCATGCAAAATAAACAGAAAGGCACTTTAAGTGCATGAGATTACTAATCCATATGAAAGAAAAATATATGGGCGTGCACATCAGCAATATGAATTTTCATATATTTACAAATGTAGCCATTTTTTTAACATTATATTTGATAATACAACAGAAAACTCCAATTTTATTGAAAAAGCCACATATAATTAAAAAATTCAAATGACCAGCAGATGTTCTATAACTTTTCAAATTGAATATAAAAAAGCATACATTAATCAAGTGCAGAAAATTCTATCACTGTATATGGAAGTTATTTTTTTATGTCTATTAAGGAGTATGTTTGAAAGACAAAGGGTTTCTCCTTCAGATAAACGAATGCAAAAGCTTACAGAGCTATTTGTCATTAAACATCACGCTAAAGTTACAATTAGTAGGCCCTTGTGTGCTGATGGTTTAACCATATTAGTGCTGCACAAAAACACTGATCATTTGTTGATTTATTTTATAGCAAGACTAGTATTCCCACACATGAACATGTGACTAAAACATGTAGGATGATCATCTTTGCAGGTACAATTAATTTAGCATTATTTTATGAGATTATTCTACAACTGTGACTGTCGTTCTGCCTTTGTTGAAAAGGCAAACTGCAGCATGGCACTGCGGTTTTTCTCAACCAGCTTGTGATTTATTCAGTTTATTCAGTAAAATAAAAAATAAGCCAAGTTATGTTACTGAGGCTTGGCTCTCATACATCTTGCTAAGCAGCTGGCTCCGAGTCAGATGCATCCAGTAAGGCCGCCAATCACCATCAGAAATGATGTTTTTTAATTACTGAGTTCAATCAACAGTCACAGACCTGAATAATATAAAATAAATGCATTCTATTAAAAAATGTCCCCTGTGCTGAGGTCTAGGTAGGTATTACCTTGCATTAAATTGCCCATTACTGGGGCAGCAAGCCTTTTGCTATTGTTACTGAAAAGGAGAAAATATGTAAGAAGTGGAATAGAGAGAGAGAGAGACAGAGAGAAAGAGAGAGAGCACAAAGGGTCAACAGCCCAATCAATCAAGAATAGGAGAGCTGCGGCTCCCACTAAGGCTTGATGACCCCTACTCTATCTCTAAATCATGACACAGGGAGCGAAATGAAAAAGGAGAAAGAAAAAAAAACGGTGACTCGGGGTGTTACGGCTTAAATATGAGCACCATTCTATCATGCAGAACCAATCTTCTGTTTGCTTATTTAGAGGCTATCGCCTCACTCACGGCAGGTTTGCCTCTCTTATCTCTCCAGCTACTGTATTCCTGAAGGTTTCTTTCACACAAAGAAACCACGAACAAAATTGCTTTTCATTTAGAAGAATACTTAAGTTACGATAAGGGGCAAGATGAGTCAAAGTAACATTACCACACTTGGCACACCGAGGTTGTGATTTTGCGCTAATCCAAAATGAATGTGGATGTTTATCTCTTAATGGATAAGATTAGAATTGGTGGGATTTGAGCAGGGCAGGCCAAAATGAAATTGGAAATTGGCCACGGCAACATTGTTGTGTGTGAATATGTGTTTTTCTGAGAGAACACCAAATGTCACAGGCAGTAGCAATAAATCAGTCCCTAAAACATAGCTTGAGAACAAATGCTACAGCAAAACAGATGGAAACACTTTACAACAGTTAATAACAAGTGCAATTAAAATAACTATTTTATAAACCAGTGTCTATGCTTTGAAATCACTTTCCAAGTTGATCAGCACAGCCTGTTTCCAGTAACAGAGCTTCTGCGTCACCTTGTGTTCTTCAAATTTCTATTGCTATTGAACTCCCTATTTAGTGTCATACTGAGTAGTCCACTCTAACCCAGCCACTAGGGATGCACAAACCAGTGTATTTCTTCGTGCCGGTCCCAAGCTTGGATAAATGGGGAGGGTAACGTCAGGAAGAGCATCCGGTCTAACACTTTGCCAAATCAATATGCAGACAACGAAACAGATTTCCATACCTGATTGAGTGAGGCCCGGGTCAACAACGACCGCCACCAGTCCTGTTAGCCTACAGGGTGTGTAGAAATTGGACTGCTTTTGGCCAAAGGATAAAAAGAAAAAGTGGAAGGCATGTTTGGAGGTAGGAGGAGAGAAGGAAGGGTAGGAGAGTGGAAGTGAGAGTAGGAACTATGAATGTTAGCAGCATGACTGGTAAAGGTACAGAATTAGCTGATTTGATGGAGAGAAGAAAAGTTGATATTCTGAGAGATAAGAAGAAGGCGAAGTAAGGCCAGCTGTGTTGGAGGAGGGTTCAAATTGTTTTACCACGGTGTGCATGGAAGGAGGAATGGGGTAGGTGTTATTCTGAAGGAGGAATATGAGAAGAGCGTTTTGGAGGTGAAGAGAGTGTCAGAGTGATGTTGAAGGTGTGATAATGAATGTTGTTAGTGCTTATGCCCTGCAAGATGTGAGATGGAAGTGAAAGAAGAATTCTGGAGTGAGTTAGATGAAGTGATAGACAGTGTACCCAGGGGAGAGTGGTGATTGGAGCAGATGTTAGATGTTAGGTGATGGGTAGGTATGGTATCAAGGAAAGGAATGCTGGAGGTCAGATGATTGTGGATTTTGCTACAAGAATGGAAATGGCTGTAATTCATACTTATTTTAAGAAGAGGGAGGAGCACAAGGTGACATATAAGAGTGGAGGAAGATGCTCACAGGTGGATTATATTCTTTGCAGGTCTGAAGGAGATTGGAGACTGCAAGTAGTGACAGGAGAACGTAGCTAAACAGCATAGAACGGCGGTCTGTAGGATGACCTAGGGTATGCGGCAGATCAGGGCGATAAAAGATATAAATGGAAATGTACTCGCAAGTGAGCAGAGCTTGTTGAGCAGATGGAAAATGTACTGGTGATGAAGGAAGAGCACTGGCACTGATGAACAAAGAGAACGAAAGAGAGAGAAGATTAGATAGTTGTGAAGATAGTGACCCAGGAAGTGCAGTGGATTAGCAAGATGGAAGGAAGGGCAGAGATGAAGAGGATGAAGAGTGTAGGCGTTGGTCCAGATGACATCCATTTTGTGGACTTGGAGAAAGCATATGACAGCGTGCCCTTGAGAGATCCTGGAGAAATGGCAATATGCTCTAGAGAGCAGAGGAATGAAAGTGAGTAGGACAAAGACAGAATACATGAGTGTGCATGAAAGGCAGAACGGTGGTATGGTTAGGACTGGGGTGTCAAACTCAATCACATAGGGGGCCAAAACTCAAAGCACACTTTAGGTCGCGGGCAGAACAGGATAAACATTTATTTGACAGACTAAACTTTTTTTGATGATAAATATGAATCGAAACAGACAGGATACAATATTATTCCAAAATAAATAAACTGAAACTTAAAATAACTTAAAATATTTGGCTCTCCATAAAAATATCTCCTGTCAAAATTATACAAATTCAAAATATGAACATGCTGCAAAAACCTGAAAGTACAGTGCTGTGCAAAAGTTTTAGGCAGGTGTGAAAAAATGCTGTAAACAAAGAACGCTTTCAAAAATGGAAGTGTTAATCATTTAGTTTCATCAGTCATCAAAATGCAGGGAATGAACAAAAGAGAAATCTAAATCAAATCAATATTTGGTGTGACCACCCTTTGCCTTCAAAACAGCATCAATTCTTCTAGGTACACTTGCACACAGTTTGTGAAGGAACTCGGCTGGTAGGTCGTTCCAAACGTGACTGTGTTTCAACCTCCGTGTGACACTGACGATCATCAGCACCTGTTTGGTAAAACTGGTTGATCAGACACCGACTATAATCCTACAAAATCCCCGACTTTGTGCAAGTGTACCTAGAAGAACTGATGCTGGTTTGAAGGCAAAAGGTAGAAACACCAAATATTGATTTGATTTAGATTTTTCTTTTGTTTGCTCACTTTGCATTTTGTACTGTATAAGTAAAAATTATCCTTTTAAGTAAAAGTAAAGTAAAAAAGTAAAAAAGTAAAAAAAAATAAGTAAAAAAAATAAGTAAAATAATGATTTTTTTAAGTAAAAAAAATCTAAATAAAAAAAGCTAAAAAAGTCCAATTCTCCATTTTCGTTACTCTTGTGCAATTTTGTCAGAGCTGGATGCTTGGT
Source organism: Hepsetus odoe (assembly GCA_017165825.1). Lineage (NCBI taxonomy): Eukaryota > Metazoa > Chordata > Actinopteri > Characiformes > Hepsetidae > Hepsetus > Hepsetus odoe. The sequence continues at coordinate 18,368,820 of CM029379.1, read as the reverse complement.
ATCTTTTCTTGGCAAAAAGTTTGTTTATGTTTGGCCATCGTTAGGGGCTCGCTTTGACTTGAAATTAGGCTTGTATACATCAACAGATGCTTGATTGATCTGACGTAATTGACGTAATTGATCACGGGTAGCCTATCGTTTGGTAAGGCAGCTGTTGCACTGCTTTATGGGATTTGCAGTTTGTGTGTTGTCAGTGCTTCATATCACCAGGCCATTAAAAAAAAGATATATAAAGTAATCTTACGGGCCGGATATAATTGTACACTGGGCCAGATGTGTCCTGCGGGCCTTGAGTTTGACACGTGGTTTAGGATGAAGGGAGTAGAGTTGACAAAGGTAAAGGAATTTAAATACTTTGGATCAACAGTTCAGAGTAACGGGGAGTGTGGAAAAGAGGTGAAGAAGAAAGTGCAGGCAGGTTGAAATGGATGGAAATGAGCGGCTGGAGTGATCTGTGACAGGCATGCAGGTGGTCAGTTTGAATAAGGAGGAGGCAGAGGAAACATATTATTCGCTGTGGTGACTTCTAACAGGAGCAGCCAGAAGAAGAAGAAGAAGAAGAAGAAGAAGAAGAAGAAAACGAAGAAGACTGAGCATCAGTCTCTGACCTGCACATCACATCTGTGTTGGAAATTTTGCTGATGACGCATTGATATTAGCCCATTGTATTTAATATTGTGATTATTTCAAATGACCTAACTGGCACAGATGTGGCTTAGTGGTTTGGGACTAGGTTCTAATATCAGAAGGTTGCCCTAAGGTAGCCTTGAGCAAGCTATTGTCCCCCTACACTGATCCCCGGTTGCTGTTACATGATTAAAAATACACTGTCTGGTCCCTGGGACAAACTGATCAGCCACAAGGCAAAGTGAGTCTCAACTTAAATGATCTTCTGCTAATATCTTTTTGCCAGATACCACCACAGACCTTCAGAAGTTGTTTTGGCAGCAAGAGGGAGACCTCTATACAACATAAGGCAATTTGTATAATTATTATACATATAACTCTTTCAATACCTCTTTCTCCATCAACATGCCAGGTCCATCACTATTCAGCTTCTAGAAGCTTTACAAGTTAAATGAAGCAAAAAGTTATTCAATATATAGGAAAAAATCTGGAAACTTCTGCCTTTCAGCCCCAGCAGACAGCAAGAGAGCACATAAGGGGAAAAGAAGGGAAAAATCCTTGAGGTTTACAAGCTGACATCCATCATTTTAATGTAGCAAATATGGTGCAGAGCAAATAATGGGATAGGGAATTTACAGGGCTGTAGAAAAATGTTTGAAATCCATTGTGTAGGGGGACAGACTCGCACTATTCCCGCCATACCCATCTCATAAAGACAGCTTCAAACAGTCATGTCAGATTTGTGTTGGGAGGCCCTTTAGTAGCTGTGTAAACTACTATGTTGCACTAAAATATCCCTCGAGCTCCTGGACTTTCTTTTCCTGGCTTTTTTTGCCACATTTGATTTATGAGTGGCTTCCAGGTTGCATTCAAGCATTCAATCTCTGCATCGCAAGTAAGGCTAGTCTCTAGAATTCAAGTTTCACTTTTCCCTTGTCGGTTTTCTTCTCAAACTGCTGTTCATCAGGCTCGGACTTGCATGCTTTTAACGGCCACCTTCTCACCATCAGAAATATCCAAATGTTACAGCTCAGGAAAAGTCAGCACCATTCAGAAAACTTTCCTTTTCAATAATCAGACCTAAACATGGTATTTGGAAAATATCGTTAATGGTTGACATAAGCGGCTATTCATCGCTCTGACTGTCTTTCAGAGACCGAGCTGATCACACTAGCAGATATAAATGGGAGCTGGGGAAATCTCATTTAAAAGAAGTAAAGGTGGGGGGAATATGAAGGTAAACAAAAGTCTTTTCTTGAATTGTTAAAAGGTAATTTGTCTTCATTGTGGTCGGCAAAGCTTTCATAAATAAAGCACAGTGGTTTTTTTTCCTTTTCCTTTATTTGTTGTTTTTTTTTTCTATGTTATACCCTGGAAATTATAGATGGTAAATCACTGTCCATTTCATTATTTATATTCCTAAAAATGAAGATTTTCAAATTCAGTGGTGCAGATGTGTTTGCTAGTAAGAAATAGTAATAAAGAATGTAAAGTTGAAATATTTTTCTAAAAAATTAAAAATTAAATGAACCCATAAGGGCCTGCATTTATTGAGGTTTTTCAATTCAATATTTTGTAATTTCTGCCTCTTGCATTCAATCACTTTCAATGTACATTAGGAAGCTTCCAATACATGCAAAATGTAATGGCTCTTTATATGCACAAATCTCATAATCAAACATGGGGATGACAATCTTTTGGCATCCTTTAGTGGAATCTTTTTTTTTTTTTTTTCCATTTTTAATGATTGTATTTCTTAATCTTTAACATTATGTCGTGTGTTCATGTGGTCTAGTTTGATGTGTGACAGTGAGGGAAAGAACAGAGGAATAAACATAAAGAAGTGGATTGTTCTTGACTTTTATTCTCCTAACACTGATTTTCTACAAAATATTTTTCATTATTCAGTATTAGACTGCATTTTTGACTGTTTTTGCGCTCCTGATTTTTTTTTACCCATGTAAAGCACTTCCTGGAAATCGCTTCAGGGGTTTAAAGTGTCAGGACAGATTTGAGCCACCTGTCTTAGGCCTAAAAGCACAACTATCTGCTTGCGAGAACCAAGCTTGAGGGAGAGCGAGTGTGGCAGTTGTAACATGAACTCAATGTAAACCCCTGATACTTCAAGACTTAAAGGAGTTTCTTTCAGAGAAAGTTAGAAAATTTCACACAAAGTTTCCTCCTTCTCTTTTACAGTTGCCAAGGGGCCTTTCAAAGCTCTTTGGGATCATCATTTTCAGAAGAGCTGTGAATTATACTAGCTAATTACATTAACACACACACACACACAAGATGTGAGAGGAGGCTGATCACCAAATAAACCCATCAGCACAAAGACACACGCTCAAACTCTTCCATCACACTTTATGAGCTGACGCGAAAGTGATTGCCTGCAGTTCTTTGCTTTTGACATTAATGACAGTTACATCCTTAGAAAGCCATTCAGCTCAAGCTTCGATCAAAAGCACCAATTAAAAGTCAGCCTGTGTTCTTACACATGCCAGGAAGTTACAAGAAGTTGAATGTCAACTGGCAAGAGTTGAAAGCAGCAGTGCTGCTTGCAATCTCAGCCTCAGTGTCAAGTGTGTATTAAAAGTCCATTGTTCATGTGAATAACTGAAGGCCTTAATGTGACCTGTGAATGTAAAAAGAATGTAAATGTGAATGTGAAAAGCAATGATAAAAAAAAAACCTGTCATATCGATATTGTTTCTTGTTACTGAACAGACTGATTTTAAATTCATAAACTCTAAACTGTTTTAAAATAAAAATTAAGAATCTTGCAATGTCCTGGGGTGCAAATGAAGAACAATTATTTCTCCTTTATTTTGTGGACCCATATTAAACCTGCCCATAATTAAACTACTTTTAAAGGGGGACAAGCAAAAATACATTATATTACTATTATCATGTAGATTATGGCTTTAGGCTGCAGCATCAGTAAACAGGTTTAACATTTTAAGAACAGGTTTATATTTTTATTTCCCGAGACGAGCAGTGTACGCATTCCAGGATGGGTTGAAGAAAAAAAAAACATGCTTAACAACACTAAACCCATCACAGAGCAAAAAAAAAAAAAAAACAGGGTTTTGTAGTCTGTTTCCATATTTATAATATTATAATATTAATTTATGTAAGTATTGAGACCCTTAGTATAATGAATCTTTAGTTGCACTGACAGGCTCAAGTCTTCTTGGCAATGATATCTGCTCTTCTTCTTGAAGCTTTTCTCACTTTCACTTTCACTTTATTGGTTTGAGAGCGTAGGTGCACAGCCATTTACAAAGTTCAGTTCTAGACTCTGACTGGGCCACTCCGGGACTTTCACAGAGATTTCTAGATGCCGCTCCCGTGTTTTCTTCTTGTTCTTCTTTTCTGTCTTGTTGCAAAGTAAAACTTCACAATAATCATGCTTAGGGTTTTCTTCATATGCAAACATACAGACTCCACACAGAAAGGATGTGGGCCAGCCTTCCTGGAAATAAGACCAGGACCTTCTTGCTGTGAGGTGACAGCGCTACCCACTGCCCTCTGAAATGTCAGTCAGGTTTGATACCAGTAAAATACTGTTCATTTTGAAAACAAATTTGTTGATACTAACAAAATTATGTTGCATGGCACATCCCTAATCTTCAGCCTCACTTTTTAAGTAATTTTTTAATACAAGTTTGTGTAATGATTGTCACTTTTTTTTTTTAACACAAGTTAAATCAGCCCAAGATTCTCTCATATTCTCTAATTAAGTTATTCCATACCATAAAATCAACAGTTAGCTGAACATCATTAGCCCAGTTCAGGATAAATTTGCTTGCTTTGCTCCTTTTGCAACACCGCTAAAGTAAAGATGAGACACTTGAAGAAGACAAAGACATACTCAAGTTCAACTCTATCATAATGAAATTCACCCTGACCTATGAAAGACATGAGAAAGGGAAGCCCATTTGGTTCCCAAGAGCGTTTGAGTCGTTAATGCTTAGTGCAAGGTTACCCTGCAGTGTTAGTGCATTTCATTCCTCCCTTCCTCTGCACATCGTGGCCACTGACTGGCCGCTAACCTGATTTAAAATAAGCATTGAGAGTTAATGTTGCGTCCATAGGTGACTCCATCCAAATCCATGCTCATGAAGTGTTGCACTAAATCAAACTGGGTGTCCAAATGCAAATCCAATTAGGGAGATTTACATCAATAATGTTTCCTTAATGGGGTTAGTGGAGAGGACTTAAGTCATCTAGTCGTGTTTGATCTTTTATGACTTTGCACTGAAGCCTCATAAACCAAAAGGAAGTTCATGAAACACCAAATTGTGACCTGAATGTATTACACTTTACATGTTCACTGTGATATCCATATTCCTATTTTTTTATTAAAAGCATGTCTTAAGCAGCCTGTTCTGGTTTTTTTGTGAACACCAACATTGATTTCACAGTTCAGTTTCATGAAAATCTCTCTTTTGTAGCTCTAGCTTGCTGGTTTACAGTCATAAACACATAAAATTTAGCTGTATTTATTCTCTAGTTATTTATTAATTTCTGACAGTGAAAATATTTTTCATTGGGTATGGTTTGCTATCTATATAGAGTTATATAGAGGAGTGTAAGTGAAAGTGCAAGGTCAGTTAATGAATGTAGCAGAGCATGGCTATTAAACTTCAGACTTCCTCCTTCTCTCACTGCAAAGGTCAGTAGATCAGAAACAGACATACTTATTAGTGGTAGATCAGGAGCATACTGTATATGGCCACCTTTTTAGCCACTGTAAGTGTTGTACGAAACATTCTGTGGCGCAATACATCTTTGCCAATCAAAATAAATGGGGTGGGTGAAGCTGCGAGGCACAGAAGGACTGGAGCTTTTTCAACACAGCAACATCAGGCTTGTCACATTCTTGAGATAAATTGGAAAGACAGTATTGAGGGAAACAGATTCACAGAACAGCGTCGCGAGTAAAAGTGAGTAAACATGGATAGAAACACTGACATTGTTGGAAGAAATTAGTGCAGAGAAGATCTCAGAAAAGTTATTGCAAAGTACCCAAACGTTATTAAAACTTTTTACTCTTGCTTACTGTCACTGGTCATAATGTTCATGATGTCGGTCCTCCTTTCTTTGCTCCACCATTAATCTATTTAAAAGGACAAAACTATCAGAGTAGATATAGAGTGATTACTTGGGTATATTTCTGTATAAAACAACTTATTTATTCCAACTTGAATAACCTGGTTCATTAAAATGTAATTGTGCCTACAGTTATAATATAGCTTCTCAAAAAGGCAAGAGTGATGGAAGAGCATCATTCAAAATGTGTTTAGTTGGCTGTGTACCTTCTGAAAGATACCTGCAGACAAGCACAGCCCATGCTTGGGTTAAGAACACGGGAAACAATTGATTGCTTATGGTCCATTAAGAAATTTGTGATGGTGACACTTGAGAACCATAAAACAGCTCAATATAACTGATTTTATATTGCTGGTACATCAGCTTAATCATGAACAAGCATGATTGTGAAGCATGTTTTATTTTGTCATGATGACATTAAAACAGACATCTGACCTCATTTTACAGCAATCCACAGCACTATAAAGCCAATGGCTGCAGAACAAGAACAGTGTAGCTTTATCAGTTACCTACGGGCCTGGCTCACAGGCTCCTTCTTGCTTTAGAGCACTTTCAGAAGCTTCAGCATGTTGAGTTGCTGATCGAGATAAAGCAGAGGGAGAGAGTGCGTTAGTGAGAGGCAGAGTTAGCGAATAAAATAGCGATTTCATGATATGCAAGCTGATTTCAAGAGTAATCAAGAAGCGATTCTCCAGACATTTCTTTTTTTCCCCCTTTCCTCTTCTTTTCGTGGCCAACAGCTTCTCTAATCTCCCGTTGAGGGCGTGAAAAAATAAAGCCCTGATTCTGCTGCGCGGAATTGCGTGAGCACACCTGACAGAGGTGCCAATCACGGTTCGATTAGATCTCTCCGGACGTCAATCATGGATGTGCATGAGTATTCTCTACAGGATTAAGCCTGTGTTAAATTGGCTGCTCGCCTTCAAAATGAGTTGGAGTGCGGCGAATAATGTAGGTCCATGGAACGGCGGCGACAGTGAAAGAGAGAGCTGGAGAATTACATCTCCGGCTCAACAAAATGGTGGCAAACTTTAGGGAATTATACATTGAGGGATAATTAAATGCGCTCCAAAAACTTTAAATCAGCTAAATAAATTGGTTTTCTCAAACCCCCCCCCCCCATGTTCATACATCCTTCCGTCTCCTTCACTTACATTCTTGTGACATAACATCTTTGGGATTTTCTGACTTTCCCTCAGGAGTGGTAGTGAGAGAGAAAAAAAAAAAGAATCTTTGAGCCACAGTGATTATTTCTTTGCAAAAATAGGAAAGTAATATGCATACAGATTGGATAAAGGTTGGGAATGGTTGAAGAAAGGAGAATGAGACCATTGGAGGCCCCAGAATTCAGAAACATGTTTTTTATGGGCTGTGAGTTTACTTATCGACCGCCAGCCGACTGTGTTTAATTTCGGGGCGCCCTGCTCGCGGTCAGAAACAATCACAATAAAATGCACTGTGCGCTCAGCTGGCCATTCGGAATTACAAATTTTAACAGCGTAAAGAACTCCAGGAGCCGAGCTGCTAACCTCTGGCCCCTCTATGAATTAAATAACCTGCGCTTTTATATTAAAAAAATGAATTATAAAACCCTAGTCTGGTAAACCAAGGGACATCCAAACGGATAACTTATGCATAATTGCAGCATTTTTCACTTTTAGATCTTTTGACCTCTAGTCTTTGGAGAAATAAAATATACTTCCCCTTGGCATCCATAAATATGGAATATGCATAGCTCATCCATTAATGGTCCACCGTTCAAAAGTCTCACAATGTGATGAACTGTAGGTGACTTCTTTATTAGCTGAATTAAAGCAAGGGTTGCTTGGGTTTGAATGGTTCTCCCCCTAAAGGCGCGATGATAAATGCAATGTACGAAATGATCAAATGATATCAAGCTGTGAAATCTCAGTTTACCTTAGTTTTATGAGTCATATGTAGGTTAACACAGGGTCAATGATACAATGAAATGTTCTGAACAAGGGGAAAAGGTCCACTCAACAATAATGCTTTAAGGGTACTTTCTGTGGGCTTCTTCCCTGCATGAAAGATTGGGATGTTTCAATGATCTTTAATCCATCATCCAGTGCAGGAAAAAAAAAAACACTTTTAAATGGTTTTGCCTAGGATAAGATGTAATAAATCTCTACAGTCCAAAGTTCTAGTTTTCATTTATTTTACAAAAGATTTCTTTTTAATCAACAGCAAAAAAAAAATAAAAAATCTTACAGGCAGACTTTTCATTCTCTTTCAGGAAAGATGAGTTTTCATATTCAAGTAGATCATCTCTGATTCATTGAGAATTAAATTAGAAATTCTGTGCATTGATGTGTTTCATGGTGTAAGAGGGTCTTAGCTAGCTAAGCATTTGGCTTAATTCTAGGGAAACAAAATATTATTGTTTCCCCTTACTGGTGCACATAATGTGATCACAAAACAGATTGTGAGTAAGATGAGTAAAAACACATTTCATTATGACTACACAGATAATATAAACAAGAATTTGTTTTTTTAAATGAGGGGAGAGGTAAAACGATGTAAAACTATAACCACAGACATAAACTTCCAAAGTAAGCTACCAAAAAATGGCCTCTGTATACCAAATGTGTAATATCACTCTCACCAAAACTGTAGCAAGCTATTAAGAAACTGTTTAAGATGAGAAGAAGTCCACCAGGTTATTCTTTATAGACTGTAGAGAACCTGGAAAGAAGTTACCATAAAATTAATGATCTAATCTCAAGGCAGGCAAATAAAAAGGAAATGACTAGATCATTGCAATATATGTTTATAAGTTTATAGGAAACCTTTTTTCAATCATCTGGTGTATATTTTAGTAACTGTTTTATGTGAGATGCATTTTAGTTAAAATGATCTGATAAAGTAACTCAAAGTAGTGAAAGACTTTTTTAAAAAGAGTACTGTACAAAGTTCTTGAGTCAACCATTTTGCAAGGGTATATTTTGGCATATATTGAATTTTAAGAAATGTGAACAAATGTTGCACTGTGACAGGCTGCAAAATGTCTAAAGATACAAGGGTCTAGATAAAGGTGTCTGTAAACATCTGCATCTGTTTCTTCACTGCAAGTTAGACACTTTGTTCTGCTTGAAGGATTCATACGTAGGTCACTGTGTGGGTTAACCAACAAAAAACAATCTTCTGAAACTGCTCAAGTACAGGGACTGGACAGAAAATAGGAGCCAAGAACCCTCAAGAACTATTCCTCAATAAAGGTACAAGACCGTCTGGCTCTGTTAAAACAAAATATGAAGAAATGAGGGATAACTTGTGACTTTTGCATGGTACTGTTGATTTTTCATGGCTGTTCTTTTATGTAAGTTGTATGTGTGATGTGGTTGACATGAATATAAACTTTGATATTATTTTGGATATTATTTGGAAGCATCTTATACTGTTTCTATAAATAGTAGAGGGAACTGCACCAGCAGGTGAAACAGGTAAGACTCATCTGTCCTTTAGTCTTTATGCTCTTTATGTTCAGAAAGGTCTCCTTTTGCGGTGAACTATTTCAACTGGCTGATTCCTAAGTAATCAAATAGCATCCGACCTATCATTACTTTAATTACTAAGTATAAGTAGCTTCGTCAGGTAAAAGAGGCAAGCATCTCTTCTAAATCAATTACAGAAAAGCTACTGGCTTTTTCCTTTACGCAGCTGGTACGAGTGGGTTTTTAGGAGGTAAAAAATGAGTAATGAGATTATTGTAAGGAAGTGATATGTAGAGAAGTCCCAATATGTTATGAGAATAATAATCCATTTGTAATAATTAATAAAAAAAAAAAGCACAGGACTGGCTGACCCTGTATATTAAAGGCTTTGAATGTTTGTGGTTATTTCTGAATGAGCCCAGAAAAAACTAATAAAAAAAAAAAAAACATTTTGTGATGTCGTCTGACAGAACAGATACACATTATTAGCAATTTTTCCTCACTTTTCCTCCAGTGTGGCGGCTACTCTTCTCTCATGCAGTGGTTAAAAAAACTACAGTGAGTTTACCGCAATAGTTGTATGCCCTCACATTTTAATTAGAAAAAAAAATGAGCCAACATTCCTCCCTGAAGCAGTTGCTTGTCATCAGATAATTAAAAGTTCTTTCACACAAGAGTTCACAGACACCTACACTCATTTTACTTTAATGACCAGGTGGACTGTGTTAGACTCTGAGGTGATGTGACATGAATGAATTTATGTACGTTTGAATAACTGAGATATGCAGTGGTGCCCTAAAGTTTGTGAACCCTTACAGATCTTCAATTTTTCTGCCTAAATGTAACATCAAACATCATACGATTTCCCAAAGTTAGATAAAGAGAACTCAATTAAAAAAACTAGACGAAAACATTGGTCACTTTCTGAGGAAAATGCTCCATTATCATGTATCCATGAGTGGAAATGTATGTGAACCTTTGATTTCAGTATCTGGTGTGAACCCCTTTTATAGCTACAGTTCCAGCTACATGGTTTTTTAACTGCTGATAGTCCTTTATCCCATTACTGTGTACAGAACTTTAACCTCTGGGGGTTGGCAAGATTCCTGACACAAACCTCTCATTTCAGGTCAGTTTTTTAACATTTCTTTCAGGTTTTGGGTTTTGTCAGTACAAAACTGAATTTTGCAACCTTCTAATCTGATTTCTAACTCTTTCTAACTCTTTTCCAAGTGTCTCAGAAATCCTCCTTGTTGGTACGATCAGAAACATTGGTAAATATCCGTTCTTTAAATCAAACAGGGCACCCATTCACTTCTTACTGCCATTACATTGACTGAAAAAAATGACAATTTCCACTTCAAATTAAGTGCTATTCCTAAAGCATCGTATTTTTTTGACACTTACAGATATTTAACATTTGATCATTTCCAGCAGCAGGTCATTTTTATGCACAAATATTCACAAAGGTCCATGTAATGTGTTCATTTTTTACTGTTTCCATATAATTTCTTTTAGAATTGTATTGAAACTTTTATTTGAAAGCACTTGCTGTCCATCATGTTGGGAGAAAATATTAATCTAAAAAACAAAAAATGCCTTATTAGAGGCAGCACTCGAGAACGCTTAATAAAAAACTGACATTTTAGAAATGATACGTTTGAAAATTGCAAAAAGCACAAATTGTGAGTTGTGAGAATCAGAGCCAAGGTCACATGTTTGTTCTGAGTTGTACAGTGTAGTTGTAGTGAGGCAGCATGAACTCTAATCAGGTTTGAAGATGTTTTTTCCCCTCCAGACGAACTTTGGACCTTAGCAAACAAACCATGTGTGAAAGCAGCTTGAAGCAAGCCAGGGTTAAGTGCCTTGCTTTGGGGCACAATTGCACAAGCAAGACAGCAACAGCTGGGCCTGGAAGACACAGCCTTCTCTGATCATGCTACAGTTGAGCTGTTTGACCCTTAGGGAGTGGCCGTAACAGAATTCATCTCACGTTGAGTGTACGAAAATATTCCTCTACTGACAGTGTAAGCAAAACATGATATGAAAGTTAACTCCATAGCTTAAGGTAAGTAAAGGGAATTAGCTGTGAGTGACTGGGAACAGAGTGTTTTTTTTCTCAAAAGCTGAACAGTTTCATTGCTGTCCAAGATTGACAAGAGCTACATCTTCAGTAATTTGTTTTCCCCTGTAAATCCATTCTTCACAACAATAGCAGCTGAACCTAAAAAAGAAAATCAACTCAATACCTTTAGCCGTCTGCCAAGAGATTTGGGAGGTTTTGATTCTTAAATCAATGAGATATTAATGATCTTGAAAAGGAATCTACGTCCAAGTAGATTAGAGGCCATCCACCGCTCAATTTATCCTTCTAGGATTGATCTTCTGACAGATTATGATTGGCTACATTCACTCTTGGCTTTTTCTCCCCTTCCAAGAACTCTAAAATGTTGGTCTCTAAAAAAAGTAAGCACCCTTTCCTTCTTTTTGGCTTCTTTTTGTCAGTCGACAAACAAATGAGACAGAACTCCTGCCTTTAGACTTGATTTTCCCTAGTGACATCTAAAGATCTAAAGATCTGAGCTCAGTTGACTGCTGCTCAGCCATCACCGACTTTGAAATGTAGCCTTCTCTATTTATCGTTATCACTTTCTCACTTTACTTCTTTTCATAATTATAGAAAAAGTAGAATACAGCATCAAAAGCCTCTTGAGCTTAAGTCCCTTGCCTAAAAAACAGCTCTAAACAAATGGAATCAAATGAATTGCCCAAAGGAAATAAAAAAGGAGATGGCAGGAAATAATGGACATTAACATCTTCATGTTTAAGTTTTTTTTTCTTAACTTTTTCCCTTAGAGTTAGCCGTTGAGGTACCCTTGAGCAAGGTACCGTCCCCCTCAATGCTCCCCAGGCACCGATATGGCTGTCACCTACTGCACGATGTTTGTTTTGGTCAAATGCAGAGGATGCATTTCATTGTGGTTCACTGTGTGTTGTGCTGTGATTCACAATGACAATTATCACTTTCACTTCACCAAAAACGCCACTCTGTTAATAATGATTTTCTCAGTGTAAATCAAGATACTAAAAGCTATACCGTGGTGCAACTTGAGGCCAAACAAATGTGAAAATGTCACAAAAAAAAAAATTGACCATTTGTTATTATACAGTTCTCCTAATAACACTGCTGCTATTTGGCAGTAACCAAATGACAGGTCAGGTTAAAAAAGTAAGGTTGTGATCTGAATAATTCATTACATTTAGAGGCATACTTGCCATGTTTAGTCACAAAGTGGCATAAATTGCTTCCAATTTAGTAAAGCCGATAGGTAGAGACTGACTGCTGTTTTTTTAATCATTTGAAAGTTAGCTCTTTCTGACTTTAAGATATGGATGTAACGGTGGCGGGGTGCAGGGAGGATGCCAGTGCTGAGGAGTGCCAGGAGTGCCAGGAGTTTGGATCATAGTTTTAGTAGCTATATTTACAAAACAAAACAAAACTAAGGACTGCAGTTCTAACTAAAATCAAGGAACTGCAGTCTAAACCAAGAAACCAAGTTACCAAGTTACCAAATACCAAATACCAAATACCAAATACCAAATACCAAATACCAAATACCACCACAGCGTGTGTAGGCAGAGCCTAACTAATGAGCCGCGCTCTGTTCTGACTCATTGGGGCTTAAATAGTCAGCCCTTATGAGGCACACCTGTGCCTTCATTAGCTCAGGTGTGCTCAGTCAGAACAGAACGCCCTCTATCGTGCCCAAAACACCTCATCCGTGACAATGGATACCCAGCTTTAGGAGCATTCCTTTTGAAAGACCCTGATTAACTCTTTTATTCAAAATGTATAAAATGTAAACAATCAAAACTAGAAAAGATTTACATTCCCATACACTGAAAATGTAAACTTACCTAGCTATTATTCTGCCAGACCTGTCAATAAGCTCAAGTTGTGTCATAGTTCCATTTTGCATTTTAAACTAAAACATTATAGATAAATAAGGGCTGATGATAAGGGCATTAAAACATTGCCACAATATATTTGATCTCTTTCATCCTTGAACAAGACGTTTCCTTTGCAAGAGTTTAATAAAATCTTGTTTCAATACACGCAGGGGAAATGTGGGTGTGGACTATGGACTAAGAGGTTGCAGGTTCGAATCCCACCTCCATCACCACCATCATTGGGTTCCTGAGCAAAACCCTTAACCCCAAGTTGCTTCGGGGAGACTCTCCCTGTAGTTATGTAATGAAAGTCCCTGTATTTAGGAAATGAAAGTCCTAATGATAATTAATAATGATTATGAATAACGATAATGAATGCTCTGGATAAGTGTGTCTGCTAAATAACGTAAATGTTAATGTTAAAAAAACTTTGTGTGTGTCTGTGTGCAGCCTGCTGTTCCAACTGACTGAAGGCTGAATGTCGAAAGGTTAAGAAACCCTGACAAGCCACCAAAACAATGAGTTCAGCAAAGTAGATGTGCATGGAAAAATTAATTCACAACAAACAAGACACTCAGACAATCACTTAATCTTGGAAAAGCTTATCATGATTGTGTTGCTCTTCAGAGAAACATAAGGAGCTCAGATGCAAAATTTTCTTTAAGTGCCTAAACTAATCCATATTTGTGTTTTACTCCAGCTCCAAACATGAAACCAAACAACCATCATCGAATGGTAGCATGACCAAATGATGTTCAAAATCAAACTGCGGTCCAACTGCAGATCTTTCATGACTAACAACTTGTTTTTTAAACCAAATTGAAACAAAATTCCTCTATAGACATCAGCTGAGGATGGACAAGAGCAGGGATAACCTGTGCTCAAATCTATTTTGTAAAGCCAGAGCTCTCACTCATCTCATCTTCAAGATGGATATCAATATTTTGTCATGACTGGAATGCCAAAAAAATGTATAGGGTCTGTATATCTATAAAGTTTGAGTGTGAAATGATTATCTGGAAAACAGAAAATAATCAGGAGTTCACACTGACTTTTGCATTTCTTTAAATGAAAACCATTTTCGTTTAAAGGATTGTAGCACAGGCCCATTGAGATGAAATTCACTCTATTTTACAACGTTCTTCTGTTTGAATTCAATTGAAAAGGCTCTGTAAGCAGTTCATGCTCCAGACTCAACTACTCAGCTGACATTGTGAGAGAAATGTAAAGAATCTGAGAACATGGGGGAAAATCAAACTTCAAACAGAAATCAAACATCATTACATCTGATCTGCAGTATACACTTATCAGGCACTTTAATGGAAGCAACTCTTAGGTCCCATTGGCTTACGTGGTTACAGAATTTACCCATGCTTCTTGCACAGCTTGTGTTAACGATTCTCTGGCCCTTCATCAGCAGGTCACAGGGCTGCTCTTGGTTATATAGTGGACCTAAAAGAAGTGTTTCTAATAAACTTGCCATTCTTTGCAAGTACCTGGGAAGTTCAGTTGATAGTGAGGTAACAGGTCCTGCCATACTCTGTTAAATAAGAACGTGTATATAGTAAATGAGACTTAAATCACACTGACAAAAATGGATTGACTTAAATGTCTCTGGCAGGTGTTTTGCTAACCCACTAAATTCAGTCCATCGGCCAATTATCAAGACCTTAATTTGCTAAACCATATGTGTCAGATGGCGTTTCTGTTTATGGCCTGAGCAGGCCAACATAGTTTAAACTTGGCTCAGACATACTGACATATTTGTTAGAGAGAAGATTGTTTTTTTAACCCTGAGAAAATTCTTACTTTTTACTATGAATATGAAGCAATAAATGCATGTAAAGTAAACTGAAACTTTTTCACTCTAAGAAAGCTAGTGATTGATCAGTTTCAGGTCATCAATATTCCCAAACATTTTTTTCTGAAGCACTATTTTGTATCACTTTCATGGGGCTTAACCCTTTGGTGTTATTAGGTGCTAAAACTGGTGTATTTGCCTCATTATTAACTTAACCACTTATCAGACATGTTCCATGTGATCGTAATTCATAATTGAATCCTCCATTTCACACATCCTGTTGTGTTTTCAGATTACAAATGGATTTTACTCAACTCTTGGGGTATCTAATATAAAAATTCCCCTCATTCCCAAAACTGAGACATGCACTGGCTTTTCTTTGGCGTGCTCTTGTAGTTGCTATAAAAGGTTCATTTGGATTTTAGGAAAGGCTGGGGCAGACATCACAGCCAGTCTGAGTAATGACTTACAGATTCTTCACTCACAACATCTTAGTAATGATAATGATGCAATATCCAATAGTGAATCGTGAATAGTCAGTTCTTGCTATCGATGTGCTGGAAGAAAGAACGGCACAACAATAAGAATGACTTTGACAAGGAACAAACTGTGATGAATAGACTGGGTCCAGCCATCCATGGAGCACCAACGTCACAAATTACAGGGTCTTTCACTAACGTCTGTCACGCCCACCACGTTACCCAGGCCAGGGGAGAGGTCCCCGTCCCCGGAGTACTGACCGGGCTTTCACGAGCACTCGTAATTATCACCACTGATCACCCGCACCTGAACTACCACACACAAATAGCCTGCCAGTCCGACCCAGTGTTGTCCGTTCACCGTCCTTACTGTTTGTCTGCACCGTGAGTTACAACGTTGTGTTTGTGTCATAGTTTGGAAATAAACGTGTCCCAGTTAGACCTGCGTGTGAGTGCCTTGCCTCTCGAGCATAACCATGACAGATGAACGGACCTTCGAGCAGCAAGGCGCAACGGGTGGAATTTTTCCGGACGAAATGGCGGACATGGAGCTTCGGCAGCGGATCCGAGATCACGAGGGGATCCTTGGGCGAGTGACTTCCAGGTTGGACGACATCCAACACCAACTGGAGCGGCTAACCATCTCGGACCGAGGACACCGGGCAGCCGCCGTGGCCTTTCCGCCTCCGCCTTTCGCCCAACCGTCCGCCCCGCCGGTAAGCCACATCGCTCTACCAGAACGCTACGCGGGCGACCCAGGTGCGTGTGCAGCGTTTTTGGTTACGTTTGACATGTACTTTGGACAATTTCCCTGGTTAACGGAGGTAGAGAAGATAAAAGCAGTGATTGGAAGGCTTACCGGTCGCGCAGCTGAGTGGGGAACGGCGGTCTGGGCAAGCGGTGGCGAGACCGTGAGCACATACGATCGCTTTTCGTCCGCTTTTCGGGCGGTTTTCGATCACCCCGCTCACGGTCAGTCCCAGGGGGATCGCTTGCTGCGCATGAAGCAGGGAACCGGCTCCGTCGCGGAATATGCCCTTGACTTCCGCATTACCGCGACTGGCAGCGGTTGGAGCGACCCTGCTTTAATGGCGGTGTTTCGGGCCGGCCTTCACGCGGACATTCAGCGAGAACTCGCCTGCCGAGACGAGGGATTAAGCCTGAATGAACTCTTCACCCTGGCGATTCGGCTCGACCAGCATAAACGCCGAAGCACCGGGCCCACGTGGGAGCCAAGCCCAAGCCGCGCAGCAGCGCCCCCCGGGTTCACGGCCGTCAGTCCACGCAACGACCGCAGTCCCCCTGAGCCCATGGATCTGGGCCGGATTCACCTCTCTGGGGCAGAGAGGGAACGCCGCATCCACAATGGGCTCTGCTTGTACTGTGGCGAGCCAGGACATGGGCGAAAGGACTGCGCCCTGGCAGCCAAGAAACGCACAGTAATTAAACCGCTTCCTGAATTAGCTCATCAATTTTCTGTTCAAGTATCTGTACGCTGTGCTGATGTCTGTTTGTGTGTTTCAGCATTGATTGATTCTGGGTCGGCTGGCAACTTCATCTCCCCCACGGTAGCTACCCAACTGCACGTCCCTCTGTATCCCCTATCACACACCGTGTCCGTGAGGGCAGCCGATGGGAGGCAGCTGAACCCAGGTGGGGTGTCACAGGTCACCGGTCCACTCACCGTTCAGCTGTCTACGCACACTGAAACCTTGTCCCTGTTCGTACTGCCGCTTTCAGATCACGGAATCGTACTGGGCATCCCGTGGCTGAGGTCCCACAACCCGGTCCTAGACTGGAGGACAGGGGAAATCAGGTCCTGGTCCCCGGAGTGCTCTTTGCACTGTAACGCTTCACTCCCGTGCCTCTCCACGTCTGTGGAGAGCCCACTGGCTCACATTCCATTGTCTATCCCGGTCAAATACCGCTCAATGAGTGAGGTGTTCAGTGCAAAGAGGTCCACTCAACTCCCTCCTCACCGGCCATGGGACTGTGCGATTGAACTCCAGCCAGGGGCCACTCCTCCTCGCTCTCGCATCTATCCGCTCTCCGAGCCCGAGACGAGAGCGATGGAGGAGTATATTGCAGAGGCCCTTCGACAGGGGTTTATCGTACCGTCCACATCGCCAGCCTCCGCGGGGTTTTTCTTCGTGCAGAAGAAGGACGGTGGACTCCGGCCTTGCATCGATTTTCGGGGACTGAATGCCGTCACAGTAAAATTCCGCTACCCTCTCCCACTAGTTCTGTCAGCCCTCGAGCAACTTCGAGGGGCCACCATTTTTACCAAATTGGATCTCCGCAGTGCGTACAACCTGGTGAGGATTCGGGAGGGCGACGAGTGGAAGACGGCCTTTAGCACGGCGACAGGTCATTATATGTACAGAGTAATGCCGTATGGCCTCAAAAACGCCCCCTCCGTCTTCCAGTCGTTTATCAACGACGTCCTGAGGGACATGTTGGGTCGGTTTGTAGTCGCCTACATGGACGACATCCTGATTTATTCCAAGAACTACGACTCCCATGTCACCCAGGTACGCCAGGTCCTTTCCCGCCTCCTCAAGCATGGGTTGTACGTCAAGGCGGAGAAGTGCCAGTTCCATCTCACAGAGGTTTCCTTTTTGGGCTACCGAATCGGGCCAAAGGGAGTCGAGATGGAACACCAAAAGGTGACGGCTGTTACCAGCTGGCCGGAGCCCCGAACCATCAGACAGTTACAAAGCTTTCTTGGGTTCGCCAATTTCTATAGGCGGTTTATTCAAAACTTTAGTGCCACGACAGCCCCTTTAACCGCCCTGCTAAAGGGAAAACCTTCCCGCCTCGGCTGGACGCCCGAGGCACGAGCGGCCTTTCTGGACCTCAAATTGAAGTTCACTTCGGCGCCTATCCTACGGCTGCCAGACCCAGATAGGCCGTTTGTGGTCGAGGTCGATGCATCCGAGGTGGGTCTGGGGGCGGTGCTGTCGCAGTACCACGGGCAACCCGAGAGGCTTTTTCCCTGTGCCTTCTTCTCCCGTAGGTTAACCCCCGCGGAGGTCAATTACGACATCGGCAACAGGGAACTCTTGGCGGTAAAGGCCGCACTGGAGGAGTGGCGGCACTGGCTGGAGGGCGCAAAGCACCCCTTCACGGTCCTCACCGACCACCGCAATCTCGAATATATCCGGCTGGCAAAACGACTCAACCCCCGCCAGGCCCGATGGGCTCTGTTTTTTACCCGTTTCGAGTTCACCCTGACCTACCGCCCTGGTACTAAGAATAACAAGGCCGACGCTCTCTCACGCCACTTCGAGCCAGCAGGGAGGGTGTCGCAGCCAGAACCAATATTAACCCCAACGGTAGTGGCAGCCCCAGTGCAATGGGACATCGAACGGGACATCCGGCAGGAAGCTGAGGGCACCTCCGTCCCATCAGGGTGCCCGCCTGATCGGATCTTCGTGCCGGAACGCCACCGCATCCGGTTAGTAAAGTGGGTCCACACTTCTCCGGCCTCAGGGCACCCTGGCATTCGTCGCACAGGGGAACAGCTGAGCAGAAAATACTGGTGGCCCACCTTAAGGGCCGATGTTCGGGTTCTGGTCCGCTCCTGTTCCACCTGTGCCCAAACTAAGTCACCTCGTGAGTTGCCAGCCGGTAAGTTATTACCCCTGCCGGTGCCTACCCGTCCGTGGACTCACGTGGCCATCGATTTGGCCACGGATCTCCCACGTTCCGGGGGGCACACGTGCATCTTAGTGGTGGTGGACCGATTTTCAAAAGGATGTAGATTCATCCCCTTTGCTGCTCTTCCGTCTGCTCGACAGGTCGCTGATGCTCTGTTCCAGTACGTGTTCCGGTATTACGGTTTCCCGGAGGACATCTTATCCGACAGAGGGGATCTCCGTCTCGTTATCCTCGGGTTACCATCCCCAAACCAATGGTCAGGCCGAGCGAACCATTCAAGAGCTGACTAGGTTCCTCCGGGCATACTGTCACCACCGGCAACACGACTGGGCTGAGTACCTCTACTGGGCAGAGTACGCACAAAACTCCTTGCGCCATTCCTCCACAGGCATAACCCCGTTCGAATGTGTGTTGGGGTTTCAACCACCCCTCTGCCCCTGGGATACCACACCTACGGATGTCCCGAGCATCGACACCTGGTTCCAAGGGGCTGAGCGCGTGTGGGAGAAGGCCCACACACACATCGAACGGGCAGTGCGCCGCTTCCGCCAACAAGCCGATAGGCGTCGACGGAAGGCCCCCGACTTCCAAGCCGGAGACAGGGTGTGGCTCTCCACTCGGGACCTCAAGCTACGGCTGCCTAGTAAGAAACTCAGCCCCCGGTTCATTGGGCCTTTCCGAGTAGAGGCCCAAGTCAATCCGGTCACTTACCGTCTCAAGCTACCCGATCACATGCACATAACCCCTGTTTTCCACGTTTCCCTCCTCAGGCCCTACGTTCCGGGGCCCCTGGCTGCACCGGTGGGAGAGGCTGAACCCCCTCCTGTCATCGTCACCGCGCAAGGTCAAGCCCATAAGGTCCACGCGCTCCTGGACTCCCGACGACGTCGAGGGGAGCTTCAATACCTGGTGGATTGGGAGGGTTACGGGCCGGAGGAACGCAGTTGGGTCAAAGCCCGGGACATACTCGACCCTCAACTCCGGCTTGACTACCACCGTAACCACCCCAGCCGCCCTGCCCCCAAACGGAGAGGTCGACCCCCTCGACACAGCAGACCCCCACAGCATCCGCCAGGACGGCGAGGGTCCGGAGCGCGCTGGACGGGGCGTCCGGAGGACGCCTCTGGAGGGGGGGGTGATGTCACGCCCACCACGTTACCCAGGCCAGGGGAGAGGTCCCCGTCCCCGGAGTACTGACCGGGCTTTCACGAGCACTCGTAATTATCACCACTGATCACCCGCACCTGAACTACCACACACAAATAGCCTGCCAGTCCGACCCAGTGTTGTCCGTTCACCGTCCTTACTGTTTGTCTGCACCGTGAGTTACAACGTTGTGTTTGTGTCATACTTTGGAAATAAACGTGTCCCAGTTAGACCTGCGTGTGAGTGCCTTGCCTCTCGAGCATAACCATGACAACGTCATTGATACCACAGCACACCTTCAGAGTTTTTTTTTTTAATTCTACACCCCGAATGTTCAGAACTGTACATGCTCACATGCCAAAAATTATCTTTACATACAGAAATGATTGAGCACAGCACACACACATGGGGACAGGCCTAAGCCAGTTTAGGCTAACAGCAGCTGCAGCAGGGTGATTAATACTGTGAGCTTTACACATGAAAGCAGGGAGAGAATTGACAGTGTGAATGAATGGAGTGAGTGTGATGGAAAGAGAGTGACTTCTGGGGGCACTGATCGGTAGTTGGTGACAATGTTTTGAGCTGAGGGTCATAGGAGTCACTTTCTGAACTCTAAAAATAATATCCATTGAAGGCAGTAGAGGAGAGAGATAGATAGATAGATAGATAGATAGATAGAGAGAGAGAGAGAGAGAGAGAGAGAGAGAGAGAGAGAGAAAATGAGAACCCTATTGATTCCTGTGTGATGGAGAGGGCAGTTGAGAGAAAGCATTATTAATGTCAGCTCAAAGATCACATCATTGAGGAATCTAAGTAAAAAAAAAAATGTTTCTCAGGGATCACCACTGAAAGTCAGTCCTTGGGCTGAGGCCAGCCAAAATGTTGACACTCAGAAGCTTTTCAGTTCTCAAGTGGCCCCATGGGTGTTAAAAGTAGGATTTACCTCTTCTAGAATTAACCACTTCTAAGTTCTATCCCTGTGTTCTGTGCATGAAGGGTTCTTTGAGCTGAACCATGGATCAGTGGTTCCTAGTGGTGTGTGTTGCTTTGCCCTGACTGGGCACATGTGGCAGAGGTTGGGATGTTGTCCTGCCTCATTACAGCCATGTGTATATGTGTATATAATTTTAGCCTGTGGCTCCTGCTCTAAACTAAAGAAGAAAAATTTGATTTTGGCTGGTTTACTACATCAACATGAACCGTGGTTTGTGGAAAAAAATGTAAATGAGATTTTTTAATGGAACTATTCTTTATATCAAACACTCCATGTTCATGTTTGCTACAAGTATTTGTCAGATTTTTGGTGCTTTCAAACATTATTACTGGACCGTATTTAATAGCCTATCTTGCTCACACTAAGATATCAAAAATAATTTTTCACTGAACCATTTCACATCAGATCACTTCTAACACATTGTTTACATCTTAGCCATGTAATTATGCAGGAATCTTGAATTTCCCTCTATGCTTTTTTGAGTAATGGACTAGTGTTGTAAGTTGAAATGTTCCTGGGCTGGTTTTTCAATGCAGTTTGCTAGACATGCCAGCCCTGTTCACTCCTGGAGGTAGGGTTAGAAGGGGCAGTAGGGGCTACAGTGTGCTCAGTCTGTACTACAGTGTGCCATCTGCGCCACCTGGTTTCAGTGCTACCATGCAGAAAAAGACCTGGATGGATAAATTATGAGCTTCTCAGTGGGGTGTGAGGAGCTGTTCCCAGGATCTGGATCCACAGCAAGATCTCTCTACATACAAACATCTGCTCCAAAGTTTTAAATCCCAAATTACTACAGGGCTGTTTGAGAGCAGGAACCCCTTCTGTTCTGATTTAGAGAGGAGCAGCTCCCTTGAAATGTGCCTTTAAAGTAATAACTTGGCAAAAATCTAATACATATCTCCTTAACCTGCAAATATAGTTAATCAAACAAGACATGTTATGTATGTGAAATTGGCCTATTTGGTTTTGCAAAGAAGCTTCAAAGTTAATGCAGCTAACTACATTCAAGTGCTTAATGCATACCAAAATAGTTGAGTATTTACCTCAGCTTATATCAAACTCAAATGGAAGTGCTTGTTCGTTTTAAATACTAACTACTAAAAGTAGTTACTAAAATACTAAAATGTGATGTCTAACCGAGTCATGAAATGTAGCTATGAAGATACGAGAAGCAATAAAGGAATGAAATTAATTAAAACAGTCTCCCTCTGAAGGACTGCACAGATTTATTTTTGTCCACAATAATAACATGTGTCCATGTGAAAATGTTATATTGATACAACCCATTCAATTTCACTGCTTAAGGACAGACTCACATTATTTTGTCTAGACAAAAGCTTTTATATTTACACTACAGAACCATAACAGAGAGAGTTCTGGAAAAAAGCCTATTATGGAACAGTTTACCTACCAATCACAGAAATTCGAAAGGTCTGTTTTTAGAACAACATTTATGAGTTGCATACATGAATAACAAGCACATTTATTATTAATTCCATTACAAATGTATTATAAATTCACATTTTCTTGTTCTTTGTTATATACAAATGTGGCTCCCATGCAGTGAGACAGTGGCAAAAGGAGCAGAAGGAAATATTAGTGTTTGATGGACATATTGTAAGCCTAAAAAAAAAATAAAAAATCAAATTTAACTCCTTTGAAAGCTCCCAGTGGTGATGCTGGTTTGTTGTATCATTAGACATTAGAGCTTCTCCCACTTCACACAAAAACTGGGAATGAGAACAATCATTACATTTTACTATTTAAAGCATTTCTTAGTAATTAAAGAGTGTTTTTTGAGCTGCACCAGAGTGTGCATTTTGTAAGTTAAGTCGTTCTCATCTTGGGGGATTAAATCCCTGTTCAAGAAGCAAACCACTGCTCTTATAAGTGAAGCGAAAGAGAATAGCTGTCATTGAAAGCACGTCGCACATCCAGCACTCGGGGAGCAGCAATGGGGATGGTACTTTGCTCGAAGATACCTCAGGGCAACCTACTGGTCCAAGACTCGAACCCAAAATCCTCTAATTGTTGGGTCCAGTACCTAAACACTAGGCCACCAGTATCCCATTATTAAATGAAAGTGACAAATTAAAAAAAAGTAAAGGGATAAACCCCTTAATACTATTTTCATACCAATCTAATCACGTAATTTTGATGCTGGGCCCGTTTTATGTACATTCTTAAATTTGGCCATCACTGTCCTTAAGATTTGTCTATGCTGTTAATAATGCTAATGCCTGGTTAACCTCTTTACAGTGCTCAAATAGTGCAAAGCAAATTTCAGATACCCAACATATCTAGTTTCATATAAGCACAGGGGAAACTGTGCATTTGTTTTTTCCATTATTTCTGTATTGAAAATTGATTTTTCAACACTGAGATGTTCTGTAAAAATGCCTTTCTTGGACTGGATTTCCTCCACCTCCCCCTGGGTACAATTGTGAGACGTCAAGCTCATGAAAGCCAGCATCTCAGTCCATTATTAGAGATTATGCAGCATGTAGGCAAGCCTGATTCATGCAGGCAAAGGGAAGAAAGCAAACAACCAGGGCTCAAATCTTCAAACCCAGTCTTAAGAAAATCAGTTTTAATGTGGCATTTCACAAGATATTACAGCACAAATATCTCAGAAGCAGCTCATTTTTTCAACAAACACCCATCCACTCATTAAGCTGCAGGAGTCTGTACCAGAGCCAGGCAAATATTAGGGAAAATTAATGGCCTGGTGATAAGCCTTTCTCAATGATTACAGTACCAAATGCCGGTAAAGGACAGGAGGGAGGTAAGACTGACATTTCAGTTGAAGGGAGCAAAAGAAAGAAGAAGTAAAAAGAAAATGAAGCCCAATGTTTATCCAAACCTGGTAAATCAAATCCAGGCTTTGCAATCATGTCAGCCTCCTAAATTGTATATATATATATATTGTTTATTTATTTATTTCCAATCTCCCTCTCTAGCACTGATTAAAAGTCACTTTCAGGTTTTCCTCTCAAAGACAAGTTACCAGTGTTGCTAAAGATCTTTTAGCGCAAGGCAGTAAAACCAGCAACAAATTGGTTATTAGTCATTCAACAATAAAGCTGGATCAGATCTACTATAATGAGTCAAGCTGATTAATTGCTTTTTTAAAGGATAATAAAATCACAAGGCACAGAGGGCCAGGGAGAGAGAGAGAGAGAGAGAGAGAGAGAGAGAGAGAGAGAGAGAGAGAAAGAGAGAAAGAGAGCTTGTCAAGATTTGAGTGATTTTAAGAGAAAGTAAACAGTGAGTAGTAAGTACTGTTTATTCAAAAAATACTGCACTGTTAAAACTAGGATGATGCCTAAAAATTACAATTATATTAGAACTGTCAAAAATCTGAGTATCTCAGATTTAACATCAGCTAATATGAGCTTTGTCAAAAACCATTGTCTTGTTCTTATCGGTGTTTCATAATCTTGCTCCTGCTGGCCCGATGCCCCATTTGCCTCACATTTTGGTGACACAAACAAAGCTGGATTGGGACTGGCCTTGAGATTTTCTTCACTTACAAGGAGCGCAGCAAATGCAATCAGTAGATAAATATGTGGCCATGAAAACAGCCTATTATTCGGTTCGTGAAAGCTCAAGGTGCACATTTTCCTTTGAACCCTGAATTCCTAAGAGGCCTTGAAGTTCCCATTCAGACTTTGAAGAGATGGGGGTTTTTTTCAGTATATAATCTCTCCCTCTATCCATTGACTGTATTACTCATCCAGTTATGCTGCTGACCATCTCACACACAGAACTTAGCTGTAGCTTAAAATATTTTTGCACAATATATGCATATCCGAAGCTGTTTAAATGGGAAGACATTAAATTTCCATGCTGATAACACTAGATTATCTGTAGTGTCAATAGGATCTGATTAAGAAAATTTGCGTAACACTTTGACCCTTGTCAGTATGGACAAATCAGGGAAAAAATAGGGCTAAATATTGCTCTAGGCCTGTACTGACCCAAACCATACTATAAAGTTTTAAATACAAATGTGATCTCAACCTGAGCCAAGGAGCCAAAATGTAAGCTTCTGTAATTAAGATTTACAAACCTGTTACCTGGCTGCAGTTATCCAACACACCATCCAAAATTGACGCCCAAAACCAGAGTGAGCAACTACTCTCACCAGGTTTGGACCAAAATCTAAAGCTAAATTGTAAGCCCATCTTTACATTTCTTTGTTCCATTTTAAGCATGCTACTGTTCAATCTTAAAAACAAAGTTGCAATAAAAAGATTCTTATTTCTGCCTGATCCCACTTGATCTCATTCTCATTCTTTTCAGAGGTTCTTGAATAGTTGAATGTTACATTCAAGTGTGAGGTGAAAGCTGAAAGCTGAAATATAGATCTCCAGGATAAGTGTTGGTGACCACTGCCACAGAATAGCCTTATTAAGTTCTATGTTAAAACAAAGGATGGCTACTTAGAGAACATTTTTGAAGCAAGAACCGCTTGCATAATGTTACATTTTTCAAATGCCCTTATGAATGAACTGACTTCCATTCTGTACCAAACATAACATCTGAGTTAAGACGATACCTCAGAGCAGAAATTCAGGCACTAGACACCGAAGCACTACGCAAGAAAGCAATGCACTGCAATCAAATTGAGACACACGCAAAGAGTCTGCTGGTGGCCAAATTATTCTCATGCTTCATGGTGTTACATAAGTTACTTGCGCTAGTTGCATCCATCAGCACTCACTTTGTTTGCAGTAAAACACCCACAAGGCACTTGCAGATTAGTTTCCTGCTGCATAAAAAGAGTCATTCGTTTGTGTCATGGCAGCCAAAAGGCGAGCTTCTGTAATTAAGGTTTACAAACCTGTAACCTGGTTATTATGACGCTTCTGATGCATCGACACCCCTACCCGTGTGCCTCTGGGCCATTTATGCACGAAAAAAAAATAAAGCAGTACTGCAAGCCTGTTATTATCGGCATTAATTTCACATTAGCAAAGAATGCCTCCCCTCCCTTTTCCCCCCACAGGACTTTGGCTAATGAAGATACCCCAGCGAGCACTTAGGCTTGTATTTACAAAGATATGTCTGCACCCTCTGTGGAGTTCATAAATCTACACAGCTCCTGCCAAACTCAGTTCTTTTGAAACAGAGATCTGTGCACTCCAAGCTCTTGGAAACATAAATTGGAAGGGACACCGGTCTCTGTGGTCAACAGTCATGAATGCCACTGAAACAGAGGAATGGCCAAGGAAAGAAAAAAGAAACGCACTTAGATAATTTACACATTGGTAGCACTTAGTGGGGTCTTACATCTGCAGGAAGGAAAGAGCCTCTCTCCAAGATCTATAGCCACCAGGCTCTTGAACTAGGCATGCTTTTGATTGCTCCCGAGCAGCTACAGGAGTCATTAGTCCATATGAATCCTGCATTCTTGCGTTTTTTAGACGCTCAAAATGTCACCCGGGCAATCTCTCCAAATATTTATGTGCCCACTCAAACTCAGCAATAGGCTCGCCGACTTTAATGCTGTTCGGTCCCGCCGCCGTGCGGTGATGAATTAGTACGTGCTCTGGCGCTGCAATCAAACGTTTTCTTCAGATTCGGATTTCACATGTTAACACTCTGAACCTGATCAGCAAATATTGTTGATTAGCACCAAGCACAACAAAATCACAGATTTTAGGTTCGGTTATGTCACGGCAGAGGGCGCTCTGTTCTGACTGAGCACACCTGGGCACATCATTGCACAGGGGTGCTTCATTGGGGCTGGCTTTATAAGCCCTGTGAGTCAGAATAGAGCGTCCGCCATTGATGTTATGTGTTTTTACACACGTGAGGGCGTTTTATGTTTGGACTAATAAAGTGTAGTTCACGGATCCCTGGCTCTGCGCATGCATCCAACCCGTACCACCACCCAAGCATTACAATTACTTACTGCTTTGAAGTCCTATAAATGCATGTCACATTTTGGGATTATTTATGTCTCAATTGTTGCCCACCAGTATGAGCAGAAAGACTGGAATTTCAAGCTAAAACACGTTTGTTTGTTGAGAGAAGAATGACATGAGAAAGGGGTATATTAAAGGTACCGTATTTACTCATGTATAAGTCGCACTTGTCTATAAGTCACACCCCTGATTCGGCATTGGAATTTGGTCCAAAATGTATATTTGAGTGATATGTTGACATTTGAGATTTTGGTTTACAGAAAATGGTTTATTTACTGTTCACAAACTAGCCAGGTATCTGGTCAGTAGCGTCTAAGTCTTTTTCGACAATACACAAAGCATGAGAAAGATGAAAGAAGCTTATTGGCTTAACAATGTAAATAATAACAGCAGCATAACAACAATAAAAACAACAAGCAGCAAAATAATGACAGTGTCACTTCCTTGCTGAATAAAGTGAAAGTAACAACTTGTTTCATTGTGATACAGCACAGCACACAGTGATCCAAAACAAAATGCATTCTCTGCATTTAACCCTCACACACCGTGCAGCAGGCTGCAGCTATGTCCAACGCCCAGGGAGCAGTGACTGGGAGGGTACTTTGCTCAAAGGGCACCTCAGGGAAGCCTACTCGTCCGGGATTTGAACCCAAGACTTTCCGACCCTGGAGCCTAGTCCCCCCACTTCATTACCGCTGCCCTTTTTTTTTTTTTAAATGAAAGTGAAATAAGAATAAGTCTCTTTTGCTGCCTGCCACCATCAGTGTGTGAGACTATAAGAGTGTAGCGTTGCAGCAGCGTTCCTCTGCAGCAAATATCTCATTCACAATTCATGCCAGGCTGGAACCTTAAAACTCATCTTCATCTTCCCAGTGTTGAGCGGCTTGCGAGTTGATGTCTTATGCTGTGTCTGAAGCTCGCAAGATCCTTTTAAAAAATGAGCACTTGAAAATCCAGCTAAACTTGATGTGTTTTTAGAAGCCAGAGGACCACTCTAAAGAAAGCTCAGAGTAACAGACTGGCTGCCAGAAACAACTCCCTAAGGCTTATAGAACAACAAACAGTAGCTATTCTTAAGGTGAATGTTTTCATCTATTTCTTTACGTACAGGCATTGTATCTGAGGTTAATGACACTGAATCAACTATCATTTGTCCAAATGTATAACTCACTGATAAGGGACACCATTAGCACAAAGAATGTACGAGTGAATTTGTTTCTGGTAATAAGAATGGCAAAGTGTTTAAGTAGTAGTTTGAAAGCTGAAATGCCTATGCTTTAAGTGAATTATAATTCTTTATAATAAAATGTAAGTAATTATGATTAAAAATAATTTAATTGGTTATAAAACAGGGATGTTGGTAATAAATTGTGGTTTGTACCTTTGCTTTCCCCTAAGCTTAGCTTTTTGCTAGCTTCATTTTGCATTCTCCAGATTTTGTTGCCTTACATAAGCATATGATTGGTTACTCCCTCCATGTTTCCTAAGATCTTTTGTCACACACTTCCATTGTAGCTTAAAAAACTGAGCTGTGTGGGCACAACCTGGAAATCTCTAATTAACACTCATCAAAAGTGCCCAGACATCACTAACCTTAAATTGTAGCACTAGTATTAAATTAGTTGTTTTTAGAATCTCACAACGATTCTCACAACGAAATTGGACCTCTGCATTTAACCCATGCAAACACCGTGCAACAGGGGGCAGCTGTGAAAGCACCGGGGGAGCAGTGACGGGGACGGCACCTTGCTCAAGGATACCTCAGGGCAACCTGCTGTCAAGGGGTTTGAATCCACAATCTTCGGATCCTGTGGCCGACTCCCTAAACACTAGGTCACCTCTGCCCCTCTTGAACTATTAGACCAGAGCAGATGAGGTCATGAACTACAGGGCTGTGAAAAACAGCGCATTTTATTTTTAACCTGGGGCTTTTGTCTTGCTGAGGGCGAGTACTTTTATAAAAAGGACTGTTTTTTCACCCTGGTTGAGAACTGTGGTATGTATTAAAAGAGCACTGGAGATTGCAAGAGGGAGTACACAAGGGACTGTAACGGTGGCGGGGAGTTCGAAGGACGCCAACGCAGAGCCAGGGTTCCAAAACGTAACTTTATTAACATAAACTATTATACACAACCAAAAGTGCCACCATTAACTGTGAGGCATAGCCTTGTTAATGAACCGCGCTTAAATAGCAGCCCCAATGAAGCACACCTGTGTGTGAACAAGCCCAGGTGTGCTCAGTCAGAACAGAGCGCCATCTGTCGTGCTCGGCCGGAACCACAGGCACGACAGACCGTGACAGGGACGTAAGTCTGAACACTGGGAGATTTAGCAGGACTTTTCTACTGGAGTCTAGACCATGACAAAAGAAACTGTAAAATCTAATAAAACAGTATGAAGCAAAATATTCCCCAAAGATTTTTATATTTAGCACTATTTTGCTCATTTTTACATATTACAACTCAGAAGCATGCATGTTTGCTGAATGCCTTTCGATGATAAAATTTTCTTTGATGTACAAATCGTGGTTTCTTAAATGAACTATTTCACAAGGTTTCTCTAAAATGTCCTCCTTCATATCAAAACTCTAAATTACTTTTATAAAAACTTTGTAATACATGTGGAATAAAAACGGGAGAAATTACTCTTTAATATCAGCCAGTTTTATAAACTTTATATATTTACATATGTATTAACAGGACAGCAAAAATGCTGAATGACTGTTACATGAAGTAGTACACACAATACTTTGACTTCTGCTTAGGTACTCTGCATGATCAATACAAATAAATATGATCAAAACAACTGACTGCAGAGCTATTGAGTTTATTGCATTTCCCATAACAACCCATTACAAACATACATACAGAATTGGACTGTCTGAATCAGGGATTGAAATTGATTTTTTGTGCCTGTAACCCTGTTATGTGTAAAATATAAATAATTTTAAGCATAAGAGTAAGGCCTTTTGTAGTAAAACTATATTGAAAAGATCAATAAGACAATCTGCAGGGAAATGAATGTAGCTCAAACATTCACAAGATTCACAAAAGCTATGAGGCTGAAGTGCAAGCCTGTTTTCCCTGTGCTTGGCTGAAAACGTTCAAATGAATGGAGCAAGGATGGACTGACAGAAGTTTGGCAAAACTTATCCCTTCCTACAGACAGCTGTCTTAGGACATCATCTTACTGAGCTGAGAATTCAAGTTGGCATCCATCAAGTCTGTTTTATATAAAAGAGGCTCTACGCAGGGAGTCAAATAAAGTTTCAATTCAAAAACAAAGACAGTGCTTCAAAGACCAGCAGGCAGTCCAGCACCGCTGTGGATCAATGCTTGCCCTGCAAGGCTGCGAAAAACAATATGAGAAACATAACCATCCAGGCATGGATGCTTTTCTAATTCATTAATTGTGAATTAATTGATTTGCTTTTTAATGCAGTGAGTCCATGAAACGTATTAGCCCAATTTGCAACATAAAACATTCTAAATGAAATGTAGTCCTCTATTTGAAGAGGTAGAAATTAAATAAAGTGCTACTTAACATTTATGGCAAGAAAGAAAAACTTGCTCAGACATGCCAAAAGAATATTAAAACAGTAACTGATTTCCCACCATGTGTTTGGAGCACAAACCATCTGCTTTGGACCAAACACCTCTGGTATCCTTCACCATGCTGGGTCAGAAAGGAAAGTAATGCCCTGGTAAAATTTTTTTCCCTAGCATACAATCTCAGACAGTCTCAGTTTACCTTCATAATCCTTAAATGAGCTTTATAAACCTTAAATGAGTTTCATGGGAACATCACATTAATAGAGAAAAGAGCATACCAACTTAAATAAGGATGAAAGTAATGTAATTTCAAAATATAATAAGTTCATTTTTAATGTACGGTAGAGGAATAGTTTTCCAGGCTTTCTAAAAACCTTTCAAAGCTTTTGGCTCTTTTTACTGTCCAGTCCCTGTACCTGAGCACATCTCAACCTTACTGAAGCAGTGTGGGTTCACCTTGACTGAGAACAGAAAAAAGGCCGCCAACATCCAAAGAGAAGCTTTGGAATATCTAGAAAGGTCAAAATTCTCTTTGTGTTAATTTTTTTTGTTTGCTTACATGTATTTGCATGTTGGCACATGCAATAAATCACTGTTTTGTTATATATCTCCTAGCAAAAGCAATGAGGGTTAGCTCAAGACATTTACACAGTGCTATATAACTACAGAGAAATATTTTTATTGTATTACATCGAATTTATTTTGTTTTTGTTTTTTTTTATTCTACACTATTTAATTGCTTTGGTTGGCAGCATGATAGTCTTGGTGTGAGTTATTGCTAGTGCAGTTTCCTTGTAAGTGACTAATATTATAACCAATTTCTTTTCAGCTCCTAAACTTATATTGGGCCATTAACCAAGACCCATTATGTACATCAGCAATCTGACTAGAACACTTATCCTCCCGGAGTGTAGAAAATTATGGCCATTAATGTTTGTGCTGCCCAGAATGAGAGCAAGAAGGCTTCAGATGCGCCAAAATTCAATGACACGGTTGGAGTAATCATGAAATTGTGATATAACACACTTGTTAATTATGCCTGAATGTTCATAACACTGCATATATTTTCATGCTCTAAGCATGAAATAAAGCTTTACTACAGATGCAGGAACATGTTTCCTATGTCCCATTTATGTCTTCTCCCCATCTCAGCTGTCCCTTGTTCTATCTATTATATAAGCCCTTGTTTGTCTCAGTCTTTGTTGGTTCCCTGTGAGTCTCCCCTTTGGTTTGCTGTGTCTTTCTATGTATCCTCTGTTATCTGATACCTTGTTCCAGAATCTGTTTTCCTTAAGTGTTGTAGTTCACTTGTGTTACTACTAGGGAACACATCCTGCATTCACCTATCATTATAAAACGTTTGATTGCATTCAGCAGAAAGAGAATTACTGAGGGCAGAAGCTATTGTTGACAGATTATTTCTGGATCACAGTCACCACTCCATCACTCCAAAGAACACAGTTCTCCACACCCAAACGCTTGGCATTGGATGAGGTATCCTTCGGCTCATATGCAAATGTCCCATTCTATTGACAATGCTTTTCTGCAGAGATCATAAAAACTGTGTTTATGCAAGTAAACAAGCACAAGTTAACAAGCAATGGGTGCACCCAAAATTAGAAGCGGTGCCCAGATACTTAAGGTGCAACTATGAACAGGATCCACATGGTAAGACCACACAGGAAAACAAACACCTTAAACAAAAACAAAAACATATTACTAGATAAAGAGGAAAAAATAGTTAGAATTATTTCAAATGATAAATATATAAAATCTTCCTCTTTAAAGGAAATACCCTTCCTCTTCTGCACCTTCCCTCTGATTTCAATAAAGTCAAGAATGTCTCATTCTAACATCTCTTTCAAGGTGAAGCACCTGATTGAAGAACCTCTTGTGTTTTCTTTTTTTATGCTGTCTTCCTAAATCACAGTGGTAAAGTGACATGCTCATTTCAGCAGCAGCATCTAATCGTTCATCTCATTTTGTCTTTTTGTTGTTTTCTGAAACCGATGGTTTCTTTTCAGTCTTTACATACATGGCTACACGTAAACAGCTTTATTACACACAATATCCCTCCATCCATCTGTTATCTGAGATGCTTATCATTACATAGGGCGCGGTGTGTTAGTGCCTATTTCAGCACTCACAGAGTGTAAGGTGAAGAAATCTCCTGGACAGGCCCAAGGTAGTGCTGGTTATATTCCCAGGCAGGGTGACCCAGCTCCTTTCTGTGCGTAGTTTATTCTTGCGTCTGTGTGGGTGGACTCCGGTTTCCTCCCACAGTCCACATTCATGTCAGGTGGATTGGAGATGCTAAATTGCCCCCCCCAGATGTAAGTATGTTTGTCTATGTATGTGTGTTTGCCTCTGATGGACTGGTGATGTGTCCAGGGTGTTTCTCCACCTTTCACCGTTTGTATACCAGCACAGGCTCCAGCACCCCCCTCCGCTCTACTCAGGATAAGTGGTTGAGATAACGAACAATAAATTACAAAAAGGTCTAGGCACACTATTAGAGATACAAATCATAAACAGAGGTTATTTATGTATCTCAGTAGTATATTGTTTTTTCTTAAGAAAGAAAGAGATATAGCTCAAGATGAACGGTTCAGAAATCCCTGTAGCTTAGAGAAAGGAAGATGAGACAGTCCTTATGACTTTTTTTCCTTCTCCTTTTAGGGGTTTCACTTATGAGAAACAGGCATAATTTTCCTTTGTGTTACATTAAGTAGCAGACGGGCCGTTTTGCCACTTGATGGAATCAGGAGCGGATATGTGCGAAGGTTAAATTGCATTAGCGGCCTGAGTGTGCTAGAGCGAGGCGCTCCATAACAGGATGCGATGTGCTCGGCTGCTTTGATACCTTTTGATGTTCCCCTGAAACACGAGGAATGGTATGGTGTAATCACAGGGCCCGGCGCAGTGAGCAGCCAGGGTGCTCGAGTATATCCATTTGAAGTCTAAAAACAGAACAGATATATCAAGCCCTATCACAACAGTCATCGGAGGAGAGCCAGAACTGCTCGCTTCGTATTAGCACCTGTCTCGGCACTCTCAGCGTTAGCCTATCTCATTAATTCCACAGGCTATGAAATAAAAATGGCCAGGGAAGTTGGGGATAGCAGTGGGCTTTGAAGAGAAGCGCCAGAAGCACAGCTCCCCTTAAAAGTGAGCACTGTAGACGTTACCCTTTTTGAGTGAGATGTCAAACTGACTGCCTGCTGATGGAACCTGGGAGGAGGTGAGGGTTGCACATTACTCCTTTTTCCTCTATTGCTAAAGTGAAGGTAAATTGGTGGACCTGGGGAATGTGGAAGGCTGTAGGCTGGTGAGCAGAGGCACCCTCTTGACCCGCATTGGGATTGCGCTGAAGCAAAGGATTCTTCTCACAAGGGCCAGCTTAAAGAAAAGCTTCATTGTTCAATCAATTTGAAGTCAAAGCTGCAAGAAATTCAAGAGGAATCACACAAGAAAAATCAGGTTAGGAAATAAACCTTAATGTTTCAAGCTTCTTCTGCCACCCACACGTTTTTGTAAGGGGGCAAAATGAGTTTTTTTTTAGTTCCTGGGAGCGTGACCTTTAATCACCCCATTGATGTAAAACGCCTGGAAGAGAGTGTGATGCTAAGCCTCCAATTTTGAACTGAAGAGGAGAAGAAGAAATGTTCTTGCAGGTCCCTGAAGCGGGGTGAAGATGAAAGGATGAAAGGAGCTGGATATGATGCTACAGACAGCTTTTCATTCACATTCATAGGCTGTTTACTATGCTGTAACAACAGTTTTCAGCAATTCCTCCGGTTGCTCCTATACCCAGACTCCCGGCCCATCAGTAAACAAAGCTTTAATGTCTGATCTCCATAACAGATTTCTGTCATGGACAGATAACCAGCCGTTGGTTACCACGTGGAGAGAGAGAGAAAACATTTACTGAAGTTACAGGTTAGGTTCTACCTTGGGACAGGGTGGATCTGAAGAACTGTTTTATGAAAGTTGTCTGAAAGATTTTGTTGATGTTAACAATGGGTACTAAATGGTTACTAAAATTGTGTAATATTTTATGTCAACAAAAAAATCTATTTAGCTCAGATGATAAATCATTATTTTTGTTTGTTCAGAAAACAACATGCTATGTGACCTTTCATATCATTTGAAACGCTTGGCTCCTACAACAAACGCAACCAGCATGGTAAAGAGTGGTTGGACTAAAGTAGAGGAGAAGAGGATTGTTTATTTTTAATGAACCATGACTCTATCAACATATAAAGCGAGCATTGCAGAGACCCATAATCTTTAATGAACTCCTGAACTTAAACGTTCCTCTCCTGTTTGCTTCTGTTAAAATTTCCATGTGGATCCATATGCTAATATATTATGTAAGCTGTAGGCTCCAGATCAGGCAAAATCAAGTAAAGTAGATAAGGGAAAGATGT
Source organism: Hepsetus odoe (assembly GCA_017165825.1). Lineage (NCBI taxonomy): Eukaryota > Metazoa > Chordata > Actinopteri > Characiformes > Hepsetidae > Hepsetus > Hepsetus odoe. Next base: position 18,333,681 of record CM029379.1, on the reverse strand, counting down.
TTCAGTCAGCTTTTTGGATGGAGCTTAGAAGGCAGTACTCACTGACCCAATATAGCATTTAAAAGTAAAACAAAACTAGTTATACTGCAGGATGAAAAATGTCATAAGTATAATTTTTGAGTGTTTTTACTAGTATTCCTCTAAAATAACGTTACACACTCGTTTAAGTTTTTAATGTTTTTTTTTGTTGTTATTGTTTACCAAATACTTGCTGTTTGTCAGTCCTGAACAGCAGTCAAGCAGTCTTTGTTTATTTCTTAGACACAAATGCAACACAACGAGTGACCTTGTTATTTCAGTGGGATGGAGATCAAGACTCTGTCATTTCAAATGATAGACTGTCTTCTGTTTGAGGCCCTGTACTGCTGATTTATGTCTCTGTTTTGGCTGTCATGTTGTATGACCCAACCTCTTCTGAGTTTTAGATCATGCTGACAGACACTCTGACATTCCACAGTGGAATTTCCCAACGTGATCAATACAGAGATAGAGATCAATAGATCCCTCAACGATTGAAAACCATCCAGGCCCTGAGGCAGCAAAGCAGCTGCAAAACACCACAGTCCATTTTTTTGTCTCATCTAGCCACAGAGCACTTTTTTCCAAAAATGCTTTGAAACACTGTTGTGTTTGTTCTTTAGTAAACTTGCAATCGGTAGGAAGGTTTTTTATATTTTACTATAAATGCCACTATTCTGCAGCTTTTTTAAATGAATCATAGACAAACACCATTAAAGGCAAGAAATGTCATTACAGTATAGTTGTTTATCATTTGTTTGAGTATTCTGTGGTGCTCTAGCAATGACCTTTGTATGATTCCCACTTCAAGGGAGAAAAGATATGGTGCTTTGTTCCTGTAAATCCATCTGTAATAACTTATACTGCTTCCCCTATACTACGTGCATGTCATAAGAGAGAAGCAAAACATTTTGCTTTTCATTTTGGAGACTATATAATGGGAATGTATAAAAAAAATCACAATCAACACACACAAAAATCCCGGGTCTAGCTCAATTCAATGATACCTTATTCACAAAGTTTTAATTATGGGTCTGGATATCCAAACAAACAGCACATCTGTCTACTTCAAGCCTCCCTTAAAGTAATACCTTAAATGAATACTCTTTTTTAAAGCTAACCCTGGCTAAAGAAAAAAATGGTAGTATCATAGTAGGGAATACCCAGCAAGCCATTATCTTAACCACTTTTCCAATCTAGAGCCGCAGGCAGTGCTGGAGTCCATCCCAGTGCTCTCAGGGCAAAAGGCAGAAAAGCACCCTGGACAGGTCATCAGTCTCTCACAGGGCAGAAAAACAAACAAAAATACTGACACACCTATACCTAAGGGAAATTGTAAACAGACATGGGAAGAACATCATAACTCCATGAAGAAAGGCTGCCCCAGAAACCCAGGACCTTCTTGCTGTGTGGCAACAATGCTACACACTGCACTGCTGTGCCACTCCTAGTAGGGAACTGTAAACTTCAATCAACAATTTACCCATTAACAATTTTAGAAACTGACATATGCGTGTTACCGCTGTCTAAAGGTCTGATTCCGACCAATCAGAGCTGCATTTATTTCAAACAAAGATGGCACAATATCTGAACTTGCTCCTGGAGGTAAACAAAAACTTTTTACTCTCAAGCAACACATAGCTCTTGAAAATAACAGAAGGAACAGAAACAGAAAATATAAGAAGAATCGTAACTGAAATACCCAGAATGGTGGTAACTGACAATACCATGGTGTTGTGGTGCAGTCAAAGAAAAGCTTCAAAGAAAAATGATAAATTTATCACTGCTACTACTCCAGGAATCTAATGCTCCTTCCTTTCCTGTCTTTTCAGAGCATTAAAAACAAAACCTTCGGAGCTGGCCATGAAGGTTCAACCTTATTAAAAATCACTTTAATTAATCAATAACCATACTATTAGTATAAAAATACTACCTTACCCAAAATGCTTGTAAAGCCAAAGAAGGAATAGCAGCAGGTGTCAGTAAAGATTTTGCAATAGACACCATGAGAAATGCCCCACAAATAACTACACTGAGATGAGCGAACCATTCACACAAGCTATGTTTTATATTCAGTGAATACCCCTGGTTCTTAAGCTTCCACAACTAACACATCACACTGAAAGCATGGCTGCTGAAAGTAAGACAAAGCTCAACAATCCACAGACAAACAGATCTGAAGTCGATATTCAGCCTCCACAGCTACACACTTGTTTGCACACACTCCAGAGTAATGCTACAGAGCAAAAGAAAAACCCTGAACTGATGTAAATTTTAGTAACTGAAATAGAAGAATGGCTACTGTTTGTTGCTTTTCTGTCTGTCAAGGAAAATTGGCGTGCATGAAGAGTCAGACTGCCTGCTTTATGAAAGCAAAAGCAGCCTTAATTTTCAGATTTTATTTTACAAAGATGTCAGAGAAGACAAAACCTAGATTTTAAAAAATCAGCAAAAAAGATAATGCTTCCTTTGATTTTTGCTTTGAAAAGTTGAAAAGTAAATCCTTTTGCTATGCTGATCAACACGCTCCTTAAATGCACAATAATGAAGCAATGACTCTGGTTAAAACAAGACCCCCGCAAGTCACCCCCCACCCCCATCATCTAATTGCATCATCATGCAAGCCTGACTGACTTTTTCGCTTCTGTTATGAATCCCGTGATGACCAGACGTTACAGTGTCACGACAAATTACGATGCAGATAAATCAGATTGCATTTATCTCTAACATTGATGGCACTGACCAATTTGGTGGGCAAGATAGAAACACATTAAGCTTTTATAGATTCAAACTGCATGGTGTTTCCAACTGCACCACTCCAGTGGACGATTACTGTACACGCTTGATACATCTAAAAGGATAATTAAGTTAACCCCACCCCTCCAGCTCCCCTGCCTTCCTTGATTGTCTAAGCTTACAGCCATCTCTGTATCAAAGCCATTTCCATCCGCCTGTTATTTGGCTCCAGTTGATTTGGCGCACTCTATGAACTTGTTAAGTTTTATGAGATATGGAGCGTGGCTGATACATTTTTATGTGTGGCAACAATCGAGTCCCGTTGCTCATTTGCAGCAGCGCTTGGAGTGACTGACAGACTTAACAACCCTTTACAGCGAGCGAGAGGCTGCTTTAACGGGACCCCTTCCCCCTGGGACGCATGGAGGTGGTATTGGGGAAGATGTGATTCTATAGCTTTAATGAATGCCTTGTTTGTATGCGAGTCGCTCCAGCAACCTGGGTTTGATTACGTTCTGGCTAAAGCACCGCACGCCAAGCTCGCTCAAGAGAGCTCACTGCACCAGCCCAAAAAGGGTCCAGTCTCTAGATGTGTTATTATTTTTAAAATATATATTTCTAAAGATCTACTTGCATGGTGCCCATGAAGGGTGAGTTTCAATCAAACTAGATCTCAACACTGTGTTCACAAGCACTGACCCCTTGACATGCGGGATCTTGGCGTACCAGAGGCCTATCGCTATTGAGACTTGAGTGTGCCGTTGCCTGGACTAAAAATGAAGGCATCGTGTGCAAGCCAAAATGAACATGGCATGTCAGGATGTGCAGGTTGAAGTGAGATTTAACTAAACTCACAGCGAAAACTGGGCAAAGCGCTTCCAAAAGTAGTCAAAAAGACTGATTTGATCTTGATCGGCGCCGTTTTGGAAGCTCAAACGTTTTGTTGTGCAGCCCGTCGGCCAAATGTGTGTTTTATGAGGGAAATGCGTTTCCTGAGCCAGTGTTCATGCAGCTCATTAGATTGCTGCCAGTGGACAAAACTACACCTCCTCATTACATGCTCATTAGCCATGTAGTTAAATACTCCTACCCAATTTTTATTTTATTTTGTTCACAGTTTTTACATCCCACAAGGGCCACCCACCTAGAGGGCAAAACAAAGCTTTCTTCCTTTGACCATCACATATTATTACCAGGCCTGTGTAGCCAAAATGCCAGGTTTTGTGTAATTGGGAACACTAACTGACGATGGCTATACTTCGACAGAATTTCAACAGAGGAAGAAAGATCAGAGGAAGAGACGGTTGATATATATTATTAGACGAGTCTCTACCAGTAGTTCACATGTCTTTGTAGTGAACATTTCATCAAAGATAAGCTCGGGTATAATTATTGTATCTTTTGTCTTATTGTTACCACATGGTTCTGGTTTATTTTTGTCTACAAGTTATGCTAGCGGAACAGAAAGGCTGCATCCCAAATCACAAACTTCTGCACTTTAGTGAGTGTTTGTGTACTGTTTTACTGACTATTGAATGTGATAGTATGGAGTTTGGGAGGCAGCCAAAGGAATGTTAACAGTCAGCTAATGGTATAAGAAAACTACAGATTACATTAAGTACAGAGTATTTAAACGATACTGTAAAACCTGTCATGTGTATGTTATATGTTGAAGACTAGATGTACATGGACCATGTTAGTGTGTGTATAGACAGATAGATGCACAGAAAGACAGACAAACAGATAGATAGATAGATAGATAGATAGATAGATAGATAGATAGACAGATAGATAAATAAAAAGGCAGCAGGACAGATAGATAGACAGACAGACAGGCAGATAGATGGACAGACAGACAAGCAGATAGATAGATAGGCAGAAAAACAGACAGATTGACAAAAATAGAGACAGAAAGACAGATAGATAGATAGATAGATAGATAGATAGATAGATAGATAGATAGATAGACAAAAAGACAGACTAAAAGACAGAGAGATAGATAGATAGATAGATAGATAGATAGATAGATAGATAGATAGGTAGATAGATAGATAGATAGACAGATAGACAAAAAGACAGACTGAAAGACAGAGAGATAGATAGATAGATAGATAGATAGATAGATAGATAGATAGATAGATAGATAGACAGATAGACAGATAGATAGATAGATAGACAGATAGACAGAGAGAGATATAGATAGATAGATAGATAGACAGAGAGAGAGATAGATAGATAGACAGATAGATAGATAGATAGACAGAGAGAGAGATAGACAGAGAGAGAGATAGATAGATAGACAGATAGATAGATAGATAGACAGATAGACAGATAGATAGATAGATAGATAGATAGATAGACAGAGAGAGAGATAGATAGATAGATAGATAGATAGACAGATAGATAGATAGATAGACAGATAGATAGATAGATAGATAGACAGATGGACAGAGATATAGATAGACAGATAGACAGATAGACAGATAGATAGATAGATAGACAGATAGACAGATAGATAGATAGATAGATAGATAGACAGAGAGAGAGATAGACAGAGAGAGAGATAGATAGATAGATAGATAGATAGATAGATAGATAGATAGATAGACAGACAGATAGATAGATAGATAGATAGACAGATAGATAGATAGATAGATAGACAGAGAGAGAGATAGATAGATAGATAGAGAGATAGATAGATAGATAGATAGATAGACAGATAGATAGATAGATAGAGAGATAGATAGATAGATAGATAGATAGACAGATAGATAGATAGATAGAGAGATAGATAGATAGATAGATAGATAGACAGATAGATAGATAGATAGAGAGATAGATAGATAGATAGATAGATAGACAGATAGATAGATAGATAGACAGAGAGAGAGATAGATAGATAGACAGATAGATAGATAGACAGATAGACAGATAGATAGATAGATAGACAGATAGACAGATAGATAGATAGATAGATAGACAGAGAGAGAGATAGAAAGAGAGAGAAAGTTATTAATAACCCAGTGTGAGGGACTGATGCGAGTGGTGCTTTACAGGAACTGAAAGTCAAAACAAACATTTTGTGTTTCTGGTTTTGTTTTTCTTTTCTAAATATTTACTTTCTTGAAACAGAGGGAAAGTGAACTTTAGTGCAATGTGTTCTCGGCCTGGAGGCCTCAGTGTAACTCTGTTCTAATCTGCTGACACACTTGAACACATTAAGAGCTTCCGTTTAACTCTCGCCGCCCTCTTTTCCTCCACGGCCTGCATATAAACAGCATACTTCACTGCACTTTTGGAACCGAATAAGGTTCATTTTCAGACTTTAACTGAGTAAAACGGCCGTTTTTAAAGTGAATGTCTTTACCTGAGTGCCTGCACTGCTCCAAGTTTCTACGGCCGTGTACAGTTGCCATGGTAACCCCGTTATCTCCACGCTAGCAGTCTCCTGACAGGACCGGAATTAGCTGTAAAAATGCTCTTTCTGTGAGGAAAAATTCAAATGTAGTTGCGTAAAACATCTCAGTCTAACGTGTTTTCTGTTCATGAGCATGAGAATAACATGAAACACTTTTGGAAAGTGTTTATTTGGAGTTTTACAGTGTTTCAGCCAATCGGATTTCAGAACCGGATCTACCTGCTCCGACGAAAGGACTGCAGTGGGCGGGGCAAATATATATATAATGAATAATTAAACTAGTGGGCGTGTCCACGCGTTTAATGCCAAGTGGGCTTATTAGTAGATTAAATAATAACTATTATATATTATGTACATATTATATATTAATAAATAATATTAGATTTAGGTTCATGTCCTGTCATGCTATGATTATAATCCTAGAATATTAACATGGGATCATAGGTTGAAGTCCACTTGGTTGCAGTGAGATAGCCCTGAGCAAGGTACTGTCCCTCATCACGGCTCTCTGGGTGCTGGATGTATGGCTGCCCACTGCTCCATTCTTTGGGATGGGTGTCCTCATGATGAGAAAGAGTCAAAGATTAAATAAATAAAACAATAATGCAGCCCCATCTGAGTCCATTTGTATTCTTCTGACTTGCTGGTGGTGCTGTTATAACCAGCTGTCATTCGTTAACCGCAAGTAAAATGATGTGGATGGCAAATTTAGCTCATTTGTATGCCTTTCCTTCAAGCGATTCCTACTGGTCCTTACCAGCTGCCCCTGCGACCACCATACAGATCACTTTCTGCGGACACTTGACATGCGTGTGGGTAGAAGGAGGCAAAATGAGTCAGAAAATGGTTGAGACCTTTTTTAGCCCTGTGCATCATCAGCTCAATCTGTGCCGTTTACAGTATTTATACCTCTGGCCTGACAGCGTCGACTCGTATAATTAAAATAAAACATGACGTTCAAAGGTGAAAATATTATAATCCTTTTTCTTTTTGCTTTAATAGTGGAACAAATCCAACAAAGGCTCCCCATAAAAGTTGCAATCAACAGACCTCGCAAAGGGTTTGGTCTGACTTATGTTCCACTAAATTCGACCCTTTTCTGCACGATGAGGAGATGTCAGCATATTACAAGCTAATCAAGTTGCTTGTTAATGATCCCCCCAAATGTCAATACTTCCTTATTAGCCTACTGAAGTTAATTTGTTTGACAGTGAAAGTGACTCTCTGCACTGTGCTGTGGTCTGGCGTTGGGTTTTGCTTGCCCCCAAGTAATTGGACAATTCTCATTATTAAACCTTGGGCCAAACCTGTCAAGCTCCCACGAAAACAGCCAGGTGAGTGTGGACCGAGTGGATGGTGACCCGCTGACATGGGAAACATTGAAAACATTGGCCCGATAGAAGAGCGAGTCAGAGCAGTAGTATAAGCCAGCCAACAAAAGCCTCAGGAGGTCAACAGGTTTCTTCGCTTTATAAGAATGTTTCAGTCTTGACAAAGACGTGCCTGGTCACATGATTGTCAGGGTGCCAGAACAATTGTGCAATAACTGTAATGAACTGATGGTCAGAACTGATGTTATGCAAACTGAAGTTTATACCAGAAATTTGCACTACATTTTATTAGTCAGACATTTTATATAATAAATTTTAAAATGACCTAAAGCTTGAAAATGTGTTTTTTCTGTCTTTGATTGAAAGACTTTCAATCATGTGGCGTTGGCCACATGATCGGAGGATCAGGGGTTCGAACCCCTTCCCAATAGGTTGCCCTGAGGTACCCTTGAGCAAGGTGCCGTCCCCGTCCCGCTCCTCCCTGCGATGGGTTGGCGATCTGTCCAGGGTGCGTCCCCTGTCCTTCGCCCTGTGTGAACTGGGATGGTCTCCAGCACTCCCCCGCGACCCCGTTTGGGACAAGCGGCAGAAAATGACTGACTGGTGTAGGCAGCCCTGAATAAGAAGGCTCTTCATCAAAACTATTGAAAGAACTGGCCCTCAATACTTTGAGGAACAGATTTTTTGGTAACAACCTGATATTTGTACCCTAGAAAGACAGGTTAGTTGACCGCTTAGGAGTTTCTGTTTAAGGACTAGGCCCCAAGGTCAGAAGGTTGTGGGTTTGAGTCCTAGACCAGTAGGTTGCCCTTTAGGTACCCTTTAGCAAGGTACCGTCTCCATCACTGCTCCCCGGGTGCTTTAAACAGCTGCTCCTTGCTGCACAATGTTTGTGTGGGTGAAAAGCAGCTGAGTTTTGTTGCGTTTCACGATGACAAAATAGTCACTTTCACTTCCCTTGCACTTTACATTCACAGAGTCTTTTTCACACTGCATACGGAATGTAGAAATGAAGACGCATTCATGATCTCAGCACTTGACGAAGATTTGGTGGGAAGCTGAGGCTGCTTTTATAATTAGAACTAGTCTTTTTAAACCTCACATGCCATATAATCTGCAGACTGTTTATTTGGCCAATGTTTTCATGTCTTTTCAGCGAGCTGCGAATGCATCTTATGACCTCGCAGGGGATGAGTGTGTGGAGCTGGCTCCACCTTGCAGCCTCATTAGCAATGCAGAAAGATAAGCAGCGGCAATGAAGCTCGGCCACTGCAACGTTCCAGCAGAAAGGCAACCTCTAAGCCAGCCAAACAAATAAAGCCTCAAACCTGCCTGGCAATCTTTATTATGGTAATTCTTTCTAATGCAGATTAAAAAGTAATTGGCAACAGTGTGTACACAGAAATTGTGGGCGAGTGCGGCGGAAAAGGAAGATAAGACAGTAGAGATGTCCAGAGGAGGAGAAGGAGGGGGGCTTTTTTAATGCTCCATTACACTCTGTAATCCTTACAAGACCTACGAAGGCTGCAAACCTTAAACGGGTTTCTGTTGAACTGGTTCAAATGCAACATTTTTTTCTGCAAATAAGACAATTGGATGTAAAAGGACTCAAATGGCTTCCTAGAAAAAAGGAGGGGGAGAATGTGCGTACACTACTGACTGATGCATTTAAAAGACAGGAAACACCTCCTTCATCGCCGCCCAGCTGTGCAATTAGCGGCTCATCTGTTGATGCACAGTTTGTGTTCGAGCCCTTCAATAGGGGGCAGTTTCTGACCACAGAGCCCCTCCTGCTTGGATACATACATTCAGACCAGCCTCACACACACATCAAGGCACCACCATATCAGCATCACTGCTGTGCTGGGAGAGGTCCACAGACCAAATCACATCAGCGGGCCTGTGGTCAGAAACTGACCAGTAATGAAGGGCGAGCAGGGTTTCTCAGCTCTTGTTTTGGCTGGTGCCCAACACAGTTCAATGGCACCCCTGCTGAAACACATTTTGTACCAAATCAAATTTAAAAAATGAACAAATATTGATACTTCACAATACTGTCTTGAGATCTGGTGCCAAAAAAATTATCACAATACATTTGTGTATTTTTCTGGCACCTTTAGCTGATGTAGAACCTAAACACGGGCTTCGAATCTATCCATAATATGAAGTGTTTCAGTCCATACTTGGGATATGGACCCTTAAATACCTACGGCCACTGCTGTGAAACAGAAAGTTTCTCTAAATGTTAGTAAATGTTTCGGTCATTGTGTCTATAAGACTGACATACAGTACTGCACAAGGTTTCAAAGACATTCAGAAAAAGAGATGTTTATAAAAACAGTTTCTGTTCAATACCTGCTTCATTTAGTTAAATCAGGGGTGCTGATGTTTGAGCACTGGGGCAGTGGCGGCCTAGCGGTTAGGGACGACATCCCACGACTGCATAGACCAGTAGGTTACCCCGAGGTACTCTTGAACAAGGTACTGTCCCCATCACTGCCCTGTGGGCGCTCCCTGCTGAACAGTGTGATGGGTAAGATGCAGGGAAGTATTTCATTGTGGTTCACTGCTGTGCTGTGTATTCACAATGACAATATATACAATAGTAACTTTCACTTTCATTTAACGTGTGATAGTTTCATGAACAAAATCTCTGTTTTTAAAACCAGATCTAAAGATATCACTTAATAAAAAAGACATAACTTTTAACTGAATTTATTCATTTGATATATTGTGTTATTGGAACAAGTAGAAAAAAATAAACTGGAGGGTAAACTCTTAAACGGTCTTTTGCACAATACCGCATGTATAATAGCTCTGACTATTCTAACAGTCTGGCCTAGAGAACTCTTTATAACAGATGAAGCGGGACTCTGTACACATCTAAGCCATTTAATTATGGAAGTATTTAGAACAATTTGTTGATGCCTTTAAGCATTAACATGACTTGGTGATGGTACAGTTGGAAAGCAAAAGCAAAGCCATACATACATTATATATACACACACACACACACACACACACAGTACTGTGCAAACGTTTTGGGCAGGTGTGAAAAAATGCTGTAAACAAAGAATGCTTTCAGAAATATCAATAATGATTGTTCATTTTTATCAATTTACAAAATGCAAAGTGAGCGAACAAAAGAAAAATCTAAATCAAATCAATATTTGGTGTGACCACCGTTTGCCTTCAAACCAGCATCAGTTCTTCTAGGTACACTTGCACAAAGTCGGGGATTTTGTAGGATTATAGTCGGTGTATGATCAACCAGTTTTACCAAACAGGTGCTGATAATCATCAGTGTCACACGGAGGTTGAAACACAGTCATGTTTGGAACGACCGACCAGCCGAGTTCCTTCAAAAACTGTGTGCAAGTGTACCTAGAAGAATTGATGCTGTTTTGAAGGCAAAGGGTGGTCACACCAAATATTGATTTGATTTAGATTCTCTTTTGTTCATTCACTGCATTTTGTTGATTGATGAAAATAAATGATCAACACTTCCATTTCTGAAAGTATTCTTTGTTTACAGCATTTTTTCACACCTGCCTAAAACGTTTGCACAGTACTGTATATATATATATATAAATATAATCACAATACTTATTCAGCAAGCTCCCTTAAGGTGTTTAGGTTAATGCCTTCCTTCAGACCTTTGCTGTACGCTCATTTGAAAATGCCAAAGCACAAAAGGCCCTTATTGTTGCTCCTCTATAATCAAAGCCTCTCTTGCTTCTTTCAGAGAGAAGAGGCAACAATAAAATGTGGTGTGGTGTAGGCTACAGTTCTTGATTGCTATCTTATTGTAGTCAATTTGATCTTTTTTCCTCCTCCATTTTGTTTTTTTTTTTGGCTTGACATTTTGATGAAGGCCTTCCACCAGTTTCACAACAGCAACCTGATATTAGCTTTGCAAAGCCTGAGCAATTTTAGTGTTTTGCTTTTTTTTTCCCTTTTCTACAGGCAATCATAAACAGCCCAAGCGAGGCTTAAATCTGCTTGGTCAAAATGATCAAATTAGCATTTTCATTCTTCCGCGAAGCAAAAAAAAAATTATAATATGAGAGCGTGTCACTGGGTAGGAAAAGACACAGGGCAAAGAGTTTGAGAGAGAGACCGTCCTCCCACACGCCCTCCCTCTTAAGAATAAGGGCAGAGCTGCGCACCTGCAGCACGTGCAGAGCACCATGCTGAGAAAAGTTGGTGCTGTTCAGAATTGGGCGCTGGAAACTCAGCAGATAGATTTCATGCCACTGTTAAAGCCACCTAGATCCAGCATTCTCCAAGCCTGCCTTCCTGCAGGGCTCAGCTCCAGATCCAATTCACAACTGTCACAATGCTCTGCCTCAGTATGTGGACTGAGAATTTGGATGTGTTCAATCAGAACTGGAAGTGAAATTTCCTGGAGCAGTGCTGGAGACCACTGACCTACACTCAGCAGCCACAAATGGACCCTTTACCAGAAAAAGTCTGTTTTTTATTTAACACCAGTAGCTTTTATGTGACCATTTTCCAACCTCTCCTAGAATCAAACAGCTGCCCTACACTGCAATAAAAATCCTGTGCTTGCACACACACACTGTGAACATCGAGCTGTGACTGTATTTACCCATCCTGCACACACTGGTTGCGAACACATACACCAGGAGCAGTGGGCTGCATAATAGTGCCCAGGGGGGCAGTTGTGGGGTTAAGTCATGCCTAAGGGCTCTTCAACCATGGATGTGGGAGTGAGAAAAACCATTGGGTCCTCGTTCAAAAAGCACTATGGACAGAGACACTCCTTATGGGAGGGACTAAACCACTGTAAGCTAAATATACACGTTTGTTTTTGTTGTTTTTTGTGAAATCATCAAATCAGCTGTGCAATTTCCACATATGGTCTGTAGAGAATGGGGAAAAACTTATTATAGACAATTGAGCATCTCCACCTTTTCAGTGTTCCTACTGGGAACCCACAGCCAGCAAGTTGACAGCAAGTACAGGAGGGGTTACGCCTAATCAAAGGGTAAAGGGTAATTTTTCCTATTACATTCGACCACAATGCTACTGCAATGACTGTTCTAGACAGTTGGTTCTGCTCTGAATGTCAGTCAGTGTAGTACAATCAGTGTCTGTCATTATAGAGGAGTAGCATTGATCTGCAACACTGCAATGCAATCAGTATTGGTTACGGCTGCCCTCGCACTTACATTTTATACATAAAATATTTGTTATCCATAAACTGGTGTTGCTCTCTAGTGGTCACTGGTAGCACTGCCACATGAGGTGACCAAAGAAAACAAATGATTCAATGCAACATGACATCTTCACAGCACTTGCCCCTCTGACAAATTTGTAAAACTGCACACAGCACTATACATGGAGTCCAAGTGCCTCAACGGTCAGACACACTCAGTTCAACCTGCGATGCTAAAAAGCCCATGTGTTGAACCTGGTGAGGAAGATGTATGGACGATGCGACAGGTGAGGTGCACAAGTCGGATTTGCCTGAAAATACACTGACATTTCCCTACAAAAAACAGCAAGTTATGATGCATGCATGACTGTCAGGAGCTGTACAGCTGGCTGTCAGAGGTGGCAGGAGTTACTGAATATTCATTAAAATATAACCATTTTCCAAGATCTCTTTATTTTTAATCAGGGTTTAATCAGGCTGTATTAGTTAGCCTTTAAAATTGATGAGTGTAGACGAGCCGTTTGGCTGCCCTAAATTGCGCCGCATTCAAAAATCAGTCCAGACCGAGACAGGCCAAGTAACGTCGGGATTTTGTGATTCCAAATAAGTTTGCAAAGGTTAAAGACATTTTAAAAGACATGTGAATGACTTACTTAAGGCTTTAACAGCATAGGTCTTGTAAAGTAAAAAGTGATTATGCATTTTTAAGCTTTCAAGCTTTCAGATGTTGAAACAAATATTATTCCTATCATGCCTTCAAAGAGCCAGATGTTTTTGTATTGTTTTAACATATTGAAAAGTAGCTCTCCAGGGTTCCTGATGGACGACGTTTTGGCTCTCGCTTTCAGCCCAGTCCCTGTTCCTGTTCCTTCGCCAGCTTTAAAAGATTGGTGTGTGTTAAGCCAGTTTCCAGATGATCTGGCTGGTGAGTAGTTTACTGCTGCTACTGAATGCTGAGTGGTTGGAACCACTCTATCTAGAACGTTTTATCTTTAGACATTTTGCGGCCTGTCATGGTGAAACATTTATTCCCATTTCTTTTTATTTAATCTGCTCAACAAACCAAAAATAAGACTTAAATCTTGGATGGACATAGACACATTCATATTGGAAGACGCCGATTGTGAAGGATTGCATTTCAACTCTGCAAGAGGAAGGATGATGGGGGCAAACTGGTATGGGTAACATTTTCAGTCTAAAGAACTGGCGAGTTGATTCATGGGGTATCAAAAGCATTTATAAAAAGGCTTGCTCTTCACTAGAGACTATTTCCAGAAGGTGACCGATCAGAATTCATTTTTCAGCAAGATTTGGCTCACAAGGGATGACTGGAAAGAGGTTCCATTAATCTGATATTTTGCCCCGGTTAAGGCCCAGATTTATACCCCACTGAGAACATCTGGTCTCACATTAGCCATAAATTAAATGGACAAAACTTGTCCACTGCTGACCAGCTGGGAAATGCCATTAAACTGTAAAGCTGTTTGTAAAGGCTTGGCTGCAAACTGAAAAAAAAAGGTGTTCTGTATTATATTACATGACACATTATTTACTTTTTACAATAAGCTTTTTCCTATTTGTTTCTATATACTGACGAAGGAAAAAAGTGGTATCCTGTTTCCTATGCAAAAATAAGGCTTTATCTTTTCTAAAACTGTGCCTTTTATATAGTTTCTGACTTAAGAAAACAACATATCCCGCTTTTTCAACTTTCAGTGTTTGTGATGAATAGAGATGAGCCCATAGAAATGCTTTTTCTTAATTAATGAACAATAAAAGATTTTACCTTTTATACCATTTTGGGGTTTTATTTTTGGACAGTGATGATATTTTTTACACATTACAGCTATTTTATTGCTCTATGGTCACTTTAAATGTAAAGTGTTGTTCAAGTTTATGCTTTCCTTAAAAAAAAAAAAGGCCCAGGTCCTTATAATCTGTGACAATGGGCAACCCAGCACTTCCTGAGCAAAGCATTTAGCTCTCAGAGATGCACTTTCTTCAGATCTGAAAAAAATCCACAGGTGTTTCTACCCATTCTTCAGTTGTCTGACGATGAACTGCGGTTCTGAAAAGATAAGCAGCTGTTCAAGAAGCTGTTACTGAGACAAGTGTTTTGCACTAGAACACCCAAACTCAAAATTTCAAGATCTTAACTTTTGTACTTAGAAGGAGAGAAACAGGACAAGTGAATTGGACCTGGTAGGAATTTCTAAGAAGCAGGAAAAAAACATCCTATCACTGATATCAAAGATCGAGAGAAGGTCTCTTAGACAGATGGCTATGGTTAAACATGAAATACTGAAAAAAGAAAAAAAAAAATGTAATTGTTGATGCTACTGTGTAATTTCTGTAATTTCCTTTGAAAAATATTTTTGCAATGGGTGGTGGACTGGAAATAAAATGATCTATAATTTCAGTGATAATGGTCATTCACACAAGGCTGCTGCTTCACACAAACATGCACACACACATTAAAGCTTAGATGGAGGTTCAAATTGAAATCACTTCTTATGGAGCTGTGAGGCCAATGTAGCAAACACAAGAAATCAATAGTAAGCCAAATCTTTTTGGCAAAATACACCCAAAACACCTCTCAACCCATTAAAACTGCATCCAGATCTTCATTAAAGTGGAGCAGACTCGCAAATGAGATTAAGGACCGAGTATGACTTGTAAACGAACAGAACGCCGAACTCTACAGGTAGCATTTTTAGACAACACAGACTCAAATCTCCTTCGGGGTAGGAAAGCTGATCTATAATCAATTGCTGAATAAATACAGCACCAATACAGAAAAATCTGAACCAAGCTCCATTTTCCTTATGACTGCTTTTTCAAATTGACGTCCTGGTGTCTTCTAAAACAGCTTTGAGTTTTCAACCAGAGCCCTGTAGCTCAACCTCTCAGCAGCGCACATAAAATCTGGACCCCAGATGCTTCTGGGCTGTTATGTCTTCCACATATATCTGACATGAGCGTAAAATAGTTTTTTTTGCCAAATCATGCCTTTAGCACTAACAGTGGCAACCATTCTCGACACACCTGCTCAGTCTCACACCAGGCTCACACATAAAGCAGCAAGTTCCAGTTTATAAGAATGAAATCAGCCTGATCTGTGACTTACACTGCTAGACAGCTTTGAAATAGACAGATCTTTGGCGTCAGATACCGAATTGTATAAAAACCAATGATATTTTGTGCAGCCACTGTTGCTGAAATAGTCCTGCTCTTTCTGATGTGTTTTTCGAAACTGGAGAGAAGTGTTCTTCTTTGCTCTTCACCAAGATAGCAGGGCATTTGAGCCACTTGAAAAGTTTGAGCGGAGCTTTGTAAAGGTCACTCAGACCCGGGAAGCAGCGTAAACTTGTGTCAAGGAGATAAATAGTGACTTTAAACTGAGATTAAGTTATTTCTACAACGGATGGGGAGAGAAGTCAAAGTTGATGCGTCACTTCCAGACAGCTCGGTTCAAACTTGTTATCCCACTTAGCAGGAAAGCTATCATCATCATCATCATCATCAGAAGTGACAAAAGCGATGGATGTCGAAAAAAGGCAAGACAGGTTGACGTGTCGAAACACGTCCACGGTCAAAAAGAAAGAAAAGACACGTTGCAAGGAGGAGAAAAGCGAATTATATTTTGGACACGCTTCCACATCAGATGGAATGAGTGAATGAACACAGGAAATTTTTTTTTTTTAACAGCACTGGTGGATTGATGGTACACACATTGTCAACACTAGACTCACCTGTGAGATTACCATTATTTCATCTGCGGCAGGATAATAAGACTCACTGGATTTCTGACTGTGCTGTACAAGTGTTAAAAGGAGATTCTGAGTGACAATAGAGAGATCTATCGATTTCCTTCTGGTGAGGGCACGGAACGGAGACAAACTTGAAAGCATGTCTGAAAAAACACTGTGCGTTTCGGCAGAGTCGGCAAGAAGGGAGACGGGCCGCCCTGGAGGTGGGGCGTCCTCGTTTGCCCTACAGCATCTTTCTCTTCTCAAACTCCTGTAAAAGAAAGAAACATTACAGTAAAGGAAAAGTTTGGATTAAATGTTAAACTTCTACAATTTTTTTGCAAAAGTTACAGATCACTCAAAACATGTTTGAATTCTGAAGTTTGCTCTTTATTCGGAGGCAGTTGAAGTTAACATCGGCCCTGTGAAACTGCAATGTTTTGTCTCACATAGTCTTGTTTATGCAGTTTCTGACATTTTGACCACTATCTACACATTATAAACAGCATGTATGTATGTCTAACATCAGCAGGTCTCTTTAAGAGCCCCTGAAGGTGAATTCTTTCATTTTTGTCAGCATAAGTAAACAGTTATGATGTGTCAGTCAGAATAGTGGGGTTTAAAAATGCCCCAGTGTAGAGCAGTTTCATATAAAATTCTAAA
This sequence comes from Hepsetus odoe, assembly GCA_017165825.1. Taxonomy (NCBI): domain Eukaryota; kingdom Metazoa; phylum Chordata; class Actinopteri; order Characiformes; family Hepsetidae; genus Hepsetus; species Hepsetus odoe. The sequence goes on along the minus strand of CM029379.1, from coordinate 18,316,584 downwards.
TACACTTGTGTTGTGACTGAACTATCTCCGTACCAAACCTTCTTTGAGACTCTGAATCTCAACCAAAGAATTACAGAAACTACGGCACAACGGGCTAACCTTACACTGTACGAGTGCACCATCAGGAGAAGAATGAACAACAGTGTGCATGGCAGGGCTGCACGGAGAAACTCATTGCTTTCCTGAAAAGAGCATTACTGCTTAATTACCATAATTTTGCCAATTACAGAAATGTAATGGACTATATCGTTTTCCCACTTGTTAAACTGGGTTCTCTTCAGAAAATCAGAACGCGTTTTAGTTCACACTGATGCAGAAATACACAAAAGTCCTACAGGGTTCACCAAGGCATGAGCGTTCCACCACTGAACTTAAAAAGCTAACAGCAAGCATCGAAAAGTAAATAAATAAATAAAATCAATCAGTCGGTCTTAGGTTGATCATCTGATCATGATCATGTGAACCTGATTTCTCACACATCGCTTTAAGGTTTTATGTTGCAAAAAAGTTTCAGAACTGCAATGATGGGCGTGCGTGGAACGATGTGCATTACGCTCTTAAGTGACGAAGTGGCTGGGGCAGGATGAAAGTGTTTTCAGCTGGAGCAGGCGAAGGGGGGAAAGGGAGGGGAAAAAAAAAAAAAAAAAAAAAAGCACCACTGCATCAAAGAGCATAAGACAGTGGCACTGCAGCACAGCCTCCCTATATGAGTGAGTATTCATTAAACGGCCTGGCATACATTAAAATTACGAACAGCCGGCACACGTTCCGATGAAAAACACGGGCGAGGATTCTGAGTGAGATGAGGAGAAAAAGTGCAGGAAATACCACTCATTTATATAATAAATTCCCAAGCATGAGTGAAGACGCACAAAGACGACTCTAGACCATTACGCTGCAGTGCAGTTGTTTACATAGTCAATTTACTAAGAGTAACAGCTGCAGGGCGATCCGAGGCGCGCTCTGAAAACACATTTTCCCCAACTGGGTATGGCGGAATTGTGCATTTCAGAGAGAATTCCCTTATGCAAATGCCATTTATCAGGAATGAAGTGCGTGGTGCCTTGAAAATGTACAGGTTTGAAAAACATACCAGGACTTTTACCACCACCTAGTGTCGAAAAAAGATCTAACAGGGACTATGAGGCCTTTGCTTTAATGCAGAGGAACGTTTGTGTTTCTGTTCTTTGTCATGGAAGGAGCTTTATAATTAAAGCATGACAGCAGCCAGTAACATGGGCTGAAAATAAGTAAACATCCCCTCTGGAGAACACGCCTCTGAACAATTATTGGATTTGCTGACGGCCTTGTGTAAAACTTGGGGTGCATTTTATATTTTCAGTATTATTCTCCTTGTTGTGTTAATCACATTGAGAGATTAAGTGCGTGTGAGCGAGAGAGAAAGAGAGATAGCAGTGAGGTTCCGGCAAGTGAAGTGCGTTTTTGTCCTTTCGTCATCATTTCAGCGTGCAAGTGTGCTTGGTTCCAGAGACTTAAAAAGGGAAGAGAGGGATCGAGAGTGACGCATGTTGGCAGGGGGGGGGGGAGAGATTATGAGACCTTGTATACCAGGAGAAATCAGTGAAGGAAAAATATTAAAGAACTTAAGGAAGTTCTTATTTGGACTTAATTTCTGTTGCTTGTGTGACCAACAGTAAACCGGCCAGTGAGATTAAAAGAGATGTATGAACACAATGGGCTGCTAAATTAACAACCAGCAAGAGTGTTTTTCATCATTACTCGCAATGATTACAAATTAGACGCCAGAGAGAGAGAGAGAGAGAGAGAGAGAGAGAGAGAGAGAGAGAGAGAGAGAGAGGAGAGAGAAACTATTGATGCAGAGGAAGAAGCATTTGCAGACACTCGTAATGAAAGAATAAAATGATGAATGGATGTAATACGCGCTTTCACTTTTTATACATCTTGTTAAAAGTGCCTGGCTGTGATAAATTGAAATAAAGAGGCAGAGCTGCTAACTCGCCAATATAAACGGGGCTTTATTCATTTTCTCAGCAGGCTCAATCGCATATCATAAGAGGTAAAAACTCCCTGCTTCCGCCCGCTAAAAAGCACTTTGTCTCGGCCCTACATCAAATCGTAAGCTTTGTGCGATCCGCTAGCTTGGTTAGAGACGTTGCTTTGGTAAGTCATTTAAAAGAAAAAGTTCAGTAATAACAGCATAGCCTTCAAGCTTCATCTGTGATACACTGTAATAAAAGAATAATTCAACGACAATTTCCCCTTCCTCCAGCTGCAATGCGATTCTATGACTGAAAATCTCGCACTAGAGCTTCAAGACTAAAGCTGGCCAGTGTTGGTAAAACGGAGTTTGGCAAATACATTGCTAAATCCTCTCACACACACGCATCACATGAGTGGGGGTCTGCTTATGTGATTTCTGACACGCAAAAACACTAAACGGAGGCCTCACGATGGTCAGCACTACTTTTAGCGACGGAATTTATATTGACAATGGAGTGGAATACAGTTTCAGAAACCACATAAAGCTTAAAATAAACAACAGATTAATATGCCTAGTGTTTAGGGACTAGGCCTCAGGATCAGAAGGTCGTGGGTTGGAACCAGTAGGTTGCCCTGAGGTATCCTTGAGCAAGGTACCATCCCCATCACTGTTCCCTGGGTGCTTTCAATAGCTGCCCCCTGCTGCACGGTGTGTGTGGGTTAAAAGCAGAGGCTCGTGGTTCACTGTGTGCTGTGTTTCACAATGACAATCACTTTCACTCTGAGATGTGATAAAGTTTCAATGTTATGATAAAGCCTGAATCATATCAATGAGAATTTCATGATTTGTTGGCTACAAAGCAATTTCATATTCAAGAGAGTCTTTGGGGACTTAAAAGTTGTGAGGGAATGAAAGTGGCAAATATTTCTTCATCCTCAAACGTTTCAATAGTTTTACAGGAAAATCAAACTGTAAATCACCTTTTGAGAGAGAGAGAGAGAGAGATAGAGAGAGAGAGAGAGAGAGAGAGAGAAAGAGAAAGAGGGAGAGGGAGAGGGAGAGAGAGAGAGAGAGAGAGAGAGAGAGAGAGAACTTGCTGTTTCAACAGTCAGTGATCATTGTTTACTCAATCTTTGCTCAGGCTGTTTATACAGAAAGTAACGACGCTCTATGAGCATGAATGAGTTTTTGTCCACATGCTTGTTTAATAGCAGATTTAACTCAAATTCTTTACATGAATTTTAAGGTTTATCATCCCACACTACACACTAGGATGTTCAGCACATCCGGCCACGTTCTGTCCTTGTCGCAATCCAGAACATTTTGAATTGTTCTGATAATCAGCACTGCTGATGCAGGACTAATTCTTAGACTAATAATGTACAAAGAGATTTTTCAAACATTTAGCACAAAACGATTTCAAATTTAAAAAGAGAGAGAGAAAAAAAAAAAAAAAAAGTTAATTCAATCAGAATGAACCAGGTTAACAAACCCTACGAATCACATTCAAATACTCATACCTTAAAAATGGTACTTCCCAGCTGTGCGGGAGACATGCTGACAACCACTCCAGCTGACTGCAGGGCGGCGATCTTCTCTTTGGCTCCGCCTTTACCACCAGCTATGATGGCACCGGCATGACCCATCCTCCTTCCAGGGGGTGCCGTGAGTCCGGCGATGAACGACACCACGGGCTTAGCGCTGGCACCCTATGTACACGCCAGAGTCAGGAAAGAACAATAATTACTTAAGTGAAGCATAAGGAGGGGACATAAGAGCTTTCAAATGGGAAGAAAGGAAAAGGTTTCGAAGCACGATCATGCTTCAAGGAAAATAGATTAGACATCACAACTGAACTGCAGCAATGAATTCTTAAAGGAGGTGCAGGGCTCTAAAAAGTGTGTTTTAAGATGGGAAGAGATCAGCATCAGATGAATATTTCAATATTTCAATATTCATATTCAGTGGAATGTTCAGACGAATGAAGGCTCCAAGGCACGGAGTCAGAATAATGCTTACCGTCGCGAGTAGCTTTCACTCATTTTAAGCAACCTGAACAAAAGATCAGCATTAATGAATATTTCAGTTCATTATTCAATGGCTAACGATGAATTATAAAGGAACCGAGTTAGCAAAGTGCTTATGGTCGCTGGAAGCTTTCATTCATATTGAGCAAAATGAGAAGTTCAGAGTGATTGCTGAACGAACGCAGCCGGCCGTTGAGCCAGAACGTAAAAAAATATAAACAGTCGGGTGTGTCACACATAATACCAAGGATTCAAAGCTTTAAAAAAAGTAATTTTAGCCAAACCCTGACATATCAGCACGACACTGAAACCTCCCCCCATTTCAGTGGCTCGTGTCAAAGAAAAAGGAAGACGCTGAGCTCTGTTTCCAGGCCTCTGTTCAATATCCTGCAACAGTGTAAAAATAAAGCAAGGCAAGGTGGACAGTTTAACAGAATGTGTGGGTGAGATGCTAACAGCTCAGGCCCGTCACCCAGCATGATCCCATTTGAGCTGCGAGGTAATTAGTCACGTACGAGCTGATTAGCTGCTGGCTTGTCCTTGCTCTGCTGATGGATCGTCATGTTTGGCTGTCGGGAACATCCATTTTTTCCCCTCACTGCTCGCCTAGAACGGCCAATATTTCATTCTCAAGAAAAATAACATGAACATGGTGGAGCCAGGCGTGGGTTTAGGCCTTATCGCTGCTCTGGCTGAGCAACTGCTGGAGTCGAATGTTGCCAAAAGACACGTTAACTCTGCAGGCAGATTCAAAACTACAACAGATTTTTTTTTTTTTTTTTTTAAACAATTTAAATAGTTCACAAATCACACTCATGAAGTTTCTTCAGCTGCATCTACAAAGAAGAAATAAAATAAGAGAGAAAACAGTGAAGGGGGGGGGGTGAAACCCAAAAAAAGAGGGCGGTGTAAAGAATAGAAGCTTATATAATTATACGATCTTATAAACATGCCTTACGGACATGATTAATTAGACTAATGGAAGTACTTGTATGACAGGAAGACTAAGAATGTGTCTCCATTAACCCTTCACTTTATTAACATGTCCACAGCAGGACTCCACCTTTTAATAAGTATCTGTTTTAGTCTTAGTGAGAGTGTTGTTTGCTCCAGAGCTTCAGAATATTTGAAGATCTCGAATAACCTTAATGCGGCTGCTTCCTGTGGCCTCATGGCTAGAATCCAACAGAGATTAGGTTTGATCATGGACTAAACCTTGTGGTCGCCAAAAATGAACTAAGAACCTGAATAAGAATTGCAAGACCATACAAGACCAGGATTAATCTGCTTAAAATGACATGATGCTGAATAAGTTTATCATTTTAATAAGTGTGACTCCTTAATTAAAGGATCCACATCATTGAAACACTGCTTTTATGAAATGGAAAAAAAATGTAAACATTGAGAAACTATACATTAAAATGAAGTCTGTTTTTAATTCACTGTTCTTTGTGAAGCTACAAAACCCAACATGTCATATATCCGCCTCTTCAGCCCACAACGGTTTAGCTGCACCTATTCGTTTTAGTGCTTCAGTCCGCGCTTCTTTTTTGATACAGGGCAGCCAGTCAGCACAGAACTCACTGACGTACATTGGACGTAGAAAAACACTCGCTTAGCGGTGGGAAAAATGGCAATAAATGTATTAACACACAAGATTTATAGCGTCTTCAATTTTATCTTTTTTTTTTTTTCCTTCTTCAGCCTTTATTCTCTTTTGGACCCAAAGTGAGCGTGCACTTTCCTAAAAATCGATAAAAAGTCTTGTTCTGTCTTACTATACTTGGCCAAAGTGACCACGATCGCTCTTCCTAAAACTGGGATAACGCTGGATACTGCTCTTGCATTAACTTCTCCAAAAAATGCTCTTCTAAATTTGATGGCTGAATTTCTGCTAACTTCTCCACTTACCCTGGCACCGAGAAACACAATTCCGACTACCCAAACAGGTCGAGGCTTAATTAGCAAATTAATTCCCCACCTCACCTCCTCCTACTGTGGCTTCTCGGTGCATAAAGGGAGTTAAATTAGCATTATAATTCCAGCCTTTGTTCTTATTGTTAGCAGCTCAGCTGAATTACTTTAATTATGAAACACGGAGTAGAGGTGTTCTCCTCCTTCTCTTTGCCCAAAGGATGGGCCCTGCTTGTTCGAACCGCTCGCACGTACTCAGTCAGCTGTAGCTTTTATCTGGGGAAGATTAAGATAGCTACTTTAGAAGCAATTACTGAGGCCCATGCGCCGAGCGTTGAGGGAATGTCTGAACAAAACATTTTTTCCATCCTTTTTAAGCAACAAGCTTTCTCTAAGTCACTCCACTCAACTGAGTCTTGAGCAACTTGTTTCCAAAATGAATTACAAGAGGTTTAACACAAGCAAGGTGCAGGAGGGCACCTGGGAGCACGAAGGCAGAGGATTAAAGAAGGAGAGCGAGATAGCAAGCAGTCAATAATAACACTGCAGGTTAAATGAATAAGCACCCAAAGAGCTCCTCAAAGCCCAGAAAGCATACGATCAACAAAAACTTATCGGACGAGATCCATCAAATCCTCCCAAACCCAAGAAAAATTGCATATCACCGCACAACAAACTGAAAGGACAGAGTTGAATACCAAAGTATAGCCATATAACATTTTTTAGGACTTATCTGTAGCGGGTAAACATCGTTAGTTTCAAAAGAATTACTGCAAATAAAAATGCAGAATACGGGACTATATCTACCTGGATTAGATCAATATAATTTGCCTAAAGCATGCTTATTTTTAAATGTAAACACCCAGCTGATGTTAATTTCTCAGACAAATAACTGCTGATATGGATCTGATTTTCATATTATTGTGCATCGCCACTTCATGCAGACAACAGAAGGAAACGAAACGAATCGGCTGGTCTGGAACTCAACACAGTAATGACTCAAAGCTCGAGAACAAAGGTGACATTTATATGCAGGTTATATACACCACTGTTCAGGGACTCGTTTTGTATTCTCTGGAGCTGGACTTTCTAAGACAGGCTGATCGCTCGGAAGATAACTCAGCAAACAGGATAACAGGCAAAGAGACAGTCGAGACAGGCCTTCAAATCTACTGAATTCAACCCTGTAAAATTGCATCAGAAAATAAAAAAAGCTTACTTGATAACCAGTTTGACACGTCTGCGATAAACCTGTATCTGCAATCAGACATAAATGTAAAAAAAAAAAAAAGCTATTCTGCCGCTAACATAATGGGAAGAGTGACACAGAAATTAGCTTTGCCAGCACAAAGGCGAGAGCTATTTATACGACAAATTACAAGTTTTAACGTGTAATTTAACATGTATACAGTTGCCACGTTTATCATTTAATGACATTCTGAGTCTGCCAGTCTAAACAAACCATGGAGCTCAAGGGAACGGAGTAAAATGTCCCATCCTTTCCAACATTTCAGCAAATTTGGAGAATGTACATAAGCCACGGAATTTAGTCTCATCTCAAAAACAAACCATCTAAACAAAATACTTACAAATTAATGAGCGAGAGCATGAAAGGGCAACCAACAGAAAGGAGAGAGTTTTAAAGGAACAGAATACGATCCCCGAATATAATTGCTACTGTTCTGATGTGTGACGTGTCCGCCAAGGACAGCCTCTTTAAATGAATGATATCAGTGCACCTTTTTGCCTGGGAAAAAAGGACAATTAAGTTGTCACCGGCAGAAGGGGCGCATTAATTGTCCAGGAATATTTGAATCATATTACCGTCTGAATCAATTCTCCTCTTGGTTTTTGAGTGATTGGCTCGCTGTCCTTAATGACACGTACAATGAAAAAGGGCCTTTTTCAGCCACTTCCACTCCTGAAACTTTCCTCAATAGAAACTGAACCAAGGAGATGTAATGGGAGAATATTTGACACGTCAACTCGAGCACCCGTGCTTGAGCTCTTTGTAGAAGCACCTGTTTGGCATTACAGCTGTACAATTTGGGCACTTGTGGGCATTTAAAATCCTTATGAAAGTAGGGCACTTAATGCAGTAGAAAAGGGCACTTTAAGTGCCTTAATAAAACTTTAGCTTTGACTCCCTGGCAGAAATATTACCTTTAAGTGCTGGAATTGGGCCTTCCATTTCTGGGAACAGTTTAGCGAGTTTCCATTACAAGCCAGTGCTCTTCCGGCAAACCAAATAAACCTACACGCAGGATGAATCAGGATGTAATAGCTGAACCCGATTTGGTAAAAAAAAAAAATGATAGAAGGACAGAATTCTTCCTTTTGTTAAAAATCAATCCTATCCTTTCGTTATGTGCATTAGCGTAGACTTGTACCTGGAAAAAAAAAAAAGTGTCAGACACTTTGATCACTTAAAGAAGCAAGTGAGTGTTAAGCTCGTGTGTTGGACAAAAATGAGGAAAAGTTCTTATGTGGTGGGCAATCTGACCATCATTATCATCATCAACCACTATTAAATCAGGAACGCTGGATCCAAAATCCTGAAAGAACACGGACTAACACCGTATCTCATCATGTGAGCTGCATTAACATCTCAAGGATTTACAGGAAGCATGAACATGGTAAATAACTTTTAGATGGACTGATGCAGGATTATGCTCGAGGTTTAAATAACTTAAGGGCAACAGAAAAATGGTTTTGTGCTGTTTCAGTGTCGGTCCCACAATAACGATCACGTTTATCTGTATTATTTCTTCAACATGTTGCAGCTGGTATTCATGTAGCACTGTAGAGTCTATAAACAGCATGCAGTGGTACTACAACAGCTGCTTAATTTCTTTGTTTTTTTCTTTTAAAAATATACTGTAAAATGTGATTGCAGTATACTAATAGTTTTTGGCACAGGTCTAAAACCAAAACTTAAAATGCTTTACTGTTCCACTGTGCCTGTTGTCATTTTTTTTCTGCACTCTATAAAAGATGGAAAGAGCAACAGTTTCAGAACAAACGTTTGGTGTCAAATGCTCCGTTCTAGAGCAACTTGAATCTGATCATAAGAGTCGTGATACCAAATAGCCACCTGAGGAACATGATGCTGAATGAACTGAGAGCTGCTTGGCTGTCCAAAATATCAGCAAACCCAATTATGCAGCAAAACACGGCCGGCATTTATATCGTGCAAAGACAAAGAAAAGTTAATGGCATGGAGTTGATGATCATATAAAAGCAAGGCTTTGGAGGCCACAGAGCAGTCAGTGAAATTAAAAAAGGAGCTTCCCCACAGGTGCAAAGACCACAGCATCCGCAGGATCCTTCAGCTTTGTGGCAGCGGTGGCCTAGTGGTTAGGGAGTTGCCCCGGATTAGAAGAGTGTGGGTTCGATTCCCTCACCAGTAGGTTGCCCTGAGGTACACTTGAGCAAGGTACCGTCCCCGTCACTGCTCCCTGGGCGCTTTCAATAGCTGCCCCTGCTGCACGTGTGTATGGGTGAAACGCAGAGGTTGAATTTCATTATGTTGTGCTGTGCTGCGTTTCACATTGACACCTTCACTTAAAAACAAAATATATCATCAGAGGAAGGCCTGAGGTATTGCACCGATCCACTCTCACAGGCAAACATACACACGGTGAACATTCTGCAATTAACTCCCCCCACACTCCAAAGAGCCCCAAAACCCAAAGGCAATATCAGCCTGACCTCTCCCCTTCCCCCTGAGCTAAATCTCAGCTGAGAGTTTCAGCCTTTAGGAAAGAAGAGTGACACGTTTAGAGAAACCGCGCTTTTCAAAATGCAGTAGAGGTGAAAATAAAACCTGCATCTATCCAGATCAAAAAGTTTTTTTTTTGTTTTTTTTAAAAATACACTAGCAGCAGTCTGGTTTTTGAGCTCTTACACATTTGTAAATGTGTTATTTTTCATATAAACTATAGTTATGTCTGTTACTCAATAGTTTGTTTATGAATGAATTCAATAATAAAATGTAAAAAATAAAACTGGGTATGCTTGTAGTTTTGCTGATGCAAATACATGCAAAAGAAAGAAGAAAAAAAAATTTGATGCCAGGGTTTTTGGAACCAAAATAAAAAGCACAGTATCAATACTAATGCTTAGACTTATTATTACTTACTTATTACTTATTATAAGCAAAACTACAATCATCATAATTTGTCTTAGAATTAAGTCTCAAGCAACATGCAACACACTTTATTTCTTCACCATCTTAACTTATTAGTTTCAGTGTAGCCAGAGTTAGGGGATCAAGTGAAACTGATATCCCTCTGACCAATCACAGGAGAAACGGAGTAAACTGCAGTCAGTGACTTGCTTTGATTGTCATGTTTCAATCCCAGGCCGGTGCAAACTGCATGAAAAGACCTCGGACCACACGTTCACACCCTCAATGTTATTTCAGGGTTATTTCCTGAACAGTCTTTAATAATAGATTAACTTACAGAGTTGTGCTTTTTTAGGTAGTCTGCCGCATTCTCTTCTGCGCTGCCTCCAATCTCCCCAATCAGAATGATGCCCTCTGTTTTAGGGTCCTGCAGGAACACCTCCAGGCAGTCGATGAAGTTAGTGCCATTGAACGGATCTCCACCGATGCCTGAAAGCAAAAGAAACTGACTTCAAAAGAACAAAAGTGAGCGTGTACAGCATGCCAAGTGACAGTACAGGTCCCAGTGGAGGGGCGAGAATTGAATACCGATGCAGAGTGACTGTCCCAGCCCGACTTGCGTAGTTTGGTGCACAGCTTCGTACGTTAGGGTGCCTGATCTTGAGACGATGCCTAGAATAGATGGTAAAAGGTTAAGATATTAAAATAAATAAATAAATAAATAAATACATTTTTTAAAAATCAGTAATTCATTAGGACTGATCCATCCATCCATTTTCTGCCGCTTGTCCCAAACGGGGTCGCGGGGAAGTGCTGGTGTCCAACCCAGCGCACACAGGGCGAGGACGGGGGACGCCCCCTGGACAGGTCGTCAGCCCATTGCAGTATGACTGATCCATGAAATCAATTATATACGTGTTGGGGGAGTAACGATAACCAAGGTAACAGTAAAGTAAGCTGTGTAAAAGTAAAAGGCTTTTTAAGATTTCCTTCTGCTTCTCTTTTCCTTCCAAATTAAATTTAGTAGATAAGATTATTTCCATGCCAACGTTATATGTTGGACTTTATAGTCTCAGTGAGGCATGTATGTAATGCGATTTTTCCTCATATCTAATTATTCAGTTAATTCTGTGATGCTGCAGCTAAAGAGACAGATCGCTTACTGCCAAAAAAGTGGGCAGAGCAATAAACTGCTAGACCTTGATAAAAAAGAGGCTTATTTATTAAAAAATAAATATTTATAAATACTCAGGTTTAAATGGCATTTGAATTCTCTCTAATAATAATAAATCCAAACATCCTTAATGTTCATTTATTTTGCTATGTGCTAACATCAATCTGACTGTAATATATTTAAATCTATTATAGCATAAAGCCAAGTCAATCACAAATTCTCTCTTTCTGCAGATACTGATCCCTTCATTTAACATCCAGTTACAAAGCAGTATCAGTTATGCTTCAACACCCAAACATTCATACTGTAAAGAGAGATTATGATTATAAAATGATTACTACTTCAATTAGACTGTATTACATGGAACGGTTTACATAACCCCTCACTAAACTGCCCCTCGGAGAGCTTCTTCGGTGGTGGTTTAATACAGTCTTCTGCCTCACAGTAGACTCAACGCGCTGCTTTCAGTCTTCACAGATATTAAACCAGGCTCAAAGTTTGTGCTGTTTAAAATGGAGGGTTGGCGTCTGCAGCCATTGCGACTGCACACTGACGTGGAGTTATCTGCTCTGCTCCGTCTGGGGAAACGTTTGGACATTGGAGCACTTTGCACAGCCTCACTCGGAGTTCAAGGTCCAGTGACTTATCAAACTCACCAGTGGGACAGACTCAAACAGGAGAAGGAGAGAGTAAAATAGCTCTGATGTTTCTGAAGCAGACTTCTCTCTCTCTCTCTCTCTCTCTCTCTTTCCATATCTATCTCTGACACCAGGCGCTAAGGCTTCTACCAGACACCCTCAGACGATCTTTTTTGAAAAATATTTGATGAGTCACCTTGGGTCGTGCAAGCCCAAAACCTACAGCTAGGATTAAAGGAACACTTTGCATAAGAGAACAGCACAAGGTTATGCCTCGATATCATCCTTACCAATTCTCCCTTTCTTGTGAATGTGTCCAGGCATGATCCCGATTTTACACTCCCCAGGCTGGGAATAAAGTAACAGATGGATTAGAAAACAGTTTAACAATATTGGGTTAGTGTCGGTTTGTAACATAGCAGCGGTGTTATAAACAGGATCAAATTCACTGAAAAAAATAAAAGACAAAAAGTAAACATGGACAAATGAAGGATTAGTTTGGTGGAAAGTCCAATTTACTCATTTCTCTCTTATCCCAAAAGTTACATTCAACTGAGGTTTGAAACTGGCCTGTAGTTTTGCACTTGAGCTAGAAAGGTAACACAGCCATCACTGAACGATAACATAAAACGACAACATAAACTAGCACAACAACAGTTAATGAAATTATACCCATTTCCCAAACAGCTTATTGGAGAAAGGTGCTGGGAATATCAATTAGGAGGCTCACTGCTCTGTAGAAGAAGACTTTTTTCCTTAAAATTTGCAATCCGAGGCTCTGAAAACAGACGGTGCCCATAAAACAAACAAACAACCCAAAAACAATAAATCAATGTGGTCTGGATTCAGCAGCTCTTACGTTTATGATGCCAGGGCAGTTGGGCCCAATGAGGCGGGTGACATTCTGGCGGAGCAGCCTGTGTTTGACGCGCACCATGTCCTGCTGGGGGATTCCCTCCGTGATGCACACCACGAGCGGAATCTCTGCATCGATGGCCTCTATGATGGCTGCCGCCGCAAACGGAGGAGGCACGTAGACCACACTGGCATCTGCCCCGGTGCCCTCCTTGGCCTGGAACCAATGAAGTGTGATCACATTTGAGGGAAACCTCAAGCTTTAAAAATGACACTTTTAAGTACAAACACCATTTTATCAGTCTGAGTGTTGTGGGGATTCCTCATTTGTGCCAATGAAACACGGTCACTACGAAAAATATTAATGTGTGATATTGTTTTGCTTCTTTCCTTACTAAAGTAAAAAGAAAACACGTCCATGTGGTTAGCTAAGTTACGTGTCCTCTTGCTTTTAAAAAGTGGTGCCTTTTCATCCCTAAATGTTGTCGCTCTTTCAGAAAGCCTTTACCTCCTTCACAGAGTTGAAGACGGGCAAGCCCAGGTGGGTTTTGCCCCCTTTGCCAGGGGAAACTCCTCCGACTAACCTAGAGCCATAGTCTAGAGCTTGCTGACTGTGGAACGTTCCCTGGAAAGAGAGAGAGAGAGAGAGAGAGAGAGAGAGAGAGAGAGAGAGAGAAAGAGAGAGAGAGAAAGAAAGAGAGAAAGAGAGAGAGAGAGAGAGCGAGAGAGAGAGAGAGAGAGAGAGAGATTTAAGTATGTACTAGAGGGAGGATTGGTTTATTTTCAGAAAAGATCAGAGTGCTGACCTTGAGAGATCGTTTTACACCGCAGGACCACCAGCCTCTTTCACTCAAGAACAGACCCGATTCAAAAGCCTCCAGACTCAAAACTCTCACTTTAGGGAACCTAAGTGGCTTTTATTCTTCAGAAAATGATCAGTGAAAAATGAACCATGAAATTTCACCACTGTTCACTTCACCTCCATTTGCCTGTTTTGGTTATTGTGTTCTTTAAATTAAAGATCAAAAATGCTGTCCTTCCCAGACAGTGGGGAAAAAAAATAAAAATTACCCTCCAAGATCTTGGCACAAAAAAAAAAAAACATGGCCTGTGTTTACAGAACAAATAAGAAGGCAAAGTTGTTGCAGCGTTTTTTGCAGGTCTGAACACATATTTAAGGTAAAAGAATGAATAAATATAATGTGCCATTTAAACAGGACAGATTTCATGTTTTATTCCATTTCCCCTTCAAAGCAAATAAACAGTAGTTGTTCGTTAAAACGTGCCTAATCCGTCTCACCTTCAGTTAACCAACAATCCCATTAACAATTCAATACTCTTTCTTCTGGATGTATATACATGCAAATCTGTTTTCAGTCTCTTGACGTATTTTCTCGGTTTTCCCTTTTTCCAAAAAAATGAACAGAAGAGGACTTTATTTAACTTCTTGAACTCTGCCTAATCCTCAGCTGGCAAACTGGGAAATAGGGTCTGCTGCTGAGGGATTAAGCCTAGTCTTGGGTGCTGGCTGTCTAGTTGTAGGATACTAGCAATCAGAGCAAGAGGTTGCAGGTTCGAATCCCACCTCCAGCACTACCATCACTGGGTTCCTGAGCAGAACCCCAAGTGTCTCCAGGGAGACTGTCCCTGTAGTTAAGCAATGTTAGTCACTCTGGATAAGAATGTCAGCTAAATGCCATAAATGTAAATGTAGTCCTGAACTACTTTTTCCTCAGCAGCACCTCCGTTCAGATTAATGTGAAAGCCCGGGACCGATGTCCTCCAAAGAATAGACTATGTGCTGTATACCAGCCTCTGGACATACCGTGCTTGTTAAATCTTTAACCAGTGATGGAATAGACGCCTTCAACCCAAATTAGATCAGAGTAAAGTCCAATTCTCACAGGTTTAAGTGGATTGGAGGAAAGCTGAGAAGATTAAAGAGGTATATTTTGACACATCAGCAGGTGTAATATTTAACCTCCTCCATTGGGTGCATGTTAAACATTACAAATGATGTTGAAATACTATGGATAAGCCTACAGTGGGCTGCCTATACCGCCTGAGCTGATATCTATTGCTTATAAAGTTACAGCTATAATTACACAGGAAAAAAGCCATTCTTCAGTCATCCACTTCCTATTTTTCCCACCTTCGGAACAATCCCTAGCCAACTTTCCTATCATTATTTTTTTCCCTCCCTCATTTAGCGCGAGGCGAGGCTGCTAGCTCGGCCGTTTTTCTCGCACGCTGCCCCTGTTAATGACGGTGCCGTGAATTTGAAGTATGGTTTGCTTATCAAGGCGCCGGGCAAAGTCAATGACATCCCAGCCGTTCCTCATCTTCCTTCTAATTATTATGAGTGCTCATTAGAACTTCATCTAATAACCCTTTATTAAGTTAAGTCGTCGTCTATTGGAGCGAGCGAGGGGCGGAGAGAAAAAATAAGGGAGAGGAGATTCATCAAAAAGGGACGAGTGGAGTGCTGGACACAGTAGCCAGGATTCAGACGCAGTTATTGCGCTCCACTGTTCTCGTCAGCAGCAATAAGAGCCTAAAGGAGATAAACTGACACCTCAACACATGCACCTTAGTTAACAAGATACAGTCATACGACAAAACGTGAAATAAGTTGAATGTCTTATAAGGAACAGCATCAGCATCAGGGGGGCAGCGGTGGCCTAGTGGTTAGGGAGTTGGCCCTGCATCGGAAGATTGTGGGCTCGATTCCCTCAAAAAGTAGGTTGCCCTGAGGTACTCCTGAGCAAGGTACCGTCCCCGTCACTGCTCCCCGGGCGCTTTCAATAGCTGCCCACTGCTGCACGGTGTTTGTGTGGATGGGTTAAAAGCAGAGGTCCAATTTCGTTGTGGTTCATGGTGTGCAGTGCTGTGACCTCGCAATGACAAGGGTTGTCACTTTCACTTTCATCAGTATCAGACCATAAGTCCATATCTTATCTTTTTTGAAAATAACGATCATTTACACACATTAACACTGATGTGAAAAGTAGCGGCCATAATTTAAAAAAAAACAAAACTTTACAACTCGCTTTACACCTCATGGACGACTGTACGGACAGGTAATGTTTACAACACCTCATTCCTTTAAGCCTACAGCTGATTAGGCAAGCTGATGAAATTGTAGCAAAAACAAGATGACCTGTAGAAGTTCATAAAACAAGAAACTATTTGCTGCAGCAGCATCTGGTGAAGATCAGGGCGAGCAGAGGCTGAACAACCGCAAACGGCTGCTGGGTTTTGCTGCACTGACATCCTGCTATAAACCTCTAATAAGCCTGATACCGAGAGACGATCATGTTCATACCTAAATACACACAGTTAAAGGTCGGGCTGGCAAGTATAGTACTATTCTCAATACGTTTCTGAGTGTATCATGGTCGCGACAGAAATTAAGGATCACTGACCAGCTGTATGTTTCTTTACAACCAGATAAAAGTTTACACAGTTAAACTGGACTGAATGCAGTGCTGAACGTTGATGGAACCTCATTGTAATCATCTTTTTGTGGCACTGCTGAAGCTACTTCAAGGTGAATCACGCTTAAAGTATTTGCAGGACAGGCCACATCACTACATTTTCCAAAAAATAATCCGCAAGAGCACTGGGAAAGAAAAACCATATATACACTAGAAACCCAAAGCCTGCACTTAAAAAAATAAACAACGATCTGGACCCGTCATCACGTCCTAGTCCTGTGAAAAGTGCTGTGAAGGCTACGAGCGATAGCCAATGAGAGCGCAAAACATGTGCTGAGGAGAAAAGTGCTTATATTCAACAGCTCAGATCATTTGATTCTTGCTGACATTTCTAGAAGACAAAAAATATCCCTTGCAGATGGTATCACACGGTTCCCGTGTCACTTCTCGTGTGCGTTTTCATGAAAAGACACAGTTTGGAGAGCAAACAGGCTCGTCTAATATTAATCCTGGAGCACAGGTTGTGTAATGTAAACAGCAAAGCCAACTCGCGACTGTAAAAGTGACTGTAGTGTGTTCAGACTGATTTAAAGGAGACTGTGTCTCCTTGTCACGATTGCAATGCTGATTTCTCAGAAAGGCAGCAATATGAAAAAGAGCACTAATTAACACGTGTTATTTTAATTTGTTGTCAGCCTGATGAATTGGTGATCTTTACTTCTCTCAGTAGGAGTAGGCAGAGGATGTGAGGACCACCCACCTGTTTCCCTGTGAAGCCCTGGCAAATGACTTTAGTGTCCTTGTTGATGTAGAGATTCTTCCTCGACCCGGTATAACAGTGCCGGACCCCAGTCTGCTGCACTGGAAACACATGGGACAGGGGGTGGAATTAGAACCACAGATTACAGGACTCAAATCTTTCCCCGGAGGATCACAGCAGGACAAACATAAGCCTGTATCTTAACGATAACTCGTCAACCAGCTGAGAAAGGCTCAGTAAAGCAGAAGTCAGCAGCTCCACATACAGCCATTTACTTTCACATGCAGGCCATGAATGAATACAAGTATGAAAATGAATGCTGGGTAAACGGTGGAAAAAGCGAGGAGCTGTGTGGGTCTAACGCTCCACATTACTTCGGCAAAGCTGCTCTAATTTTCAAACGGGCTTCTTTTGAAAGAGTGCGAGACCGAGGCCTCATTAAAAGGCCAAACTATACATGGAGTAACAGCACCAACATGTGTTCAGAGAGTGACACCTCACTTCAGACTGTTCACAAAGCACAGCAGGTTCAGCGTTACTGAATCTTTGGGGAAATTCTATCTTCTGATTTTATTTGCAGGCTCCTTATTGTTTTTTAGCAACAAAAATGTGTTTTATTTTCACTTAACCATTTCCCAGCCCCTGACAATGATACATGCTCCTTGGGTTACTGACTGACATGCATTGGGCTGAAACACTTAATGCACTAAACCAATGTTCCAATGTAAACTGGTAATTACGTCACATCACAAACCCAGTTTGCTGCAAGCTGGTTTTGGTTTTACCAGCGGTGGCCAAGTGGTTAGGGAGTTGGCCCCAGGATCACAAGGTTGGTGTTTCAAATCCCAGAGCAGTAGGTTGCCCTGAGGTACCCTTGAGTAAGGTACGGTTCCCGTTTCATAACGAGAAGCAGTCACTTTCACTTTTGCATTTTTATTTTTTCATTCTGAAATCACTGAAGAATTTGTATAGTTCCCTACACAGACATGTGAATCCAGCAGAGGGAAGTTAGTCAATACGACTGATTTCAGTGGCGTGGATATTCCAGCAGTGTCAGAAACTATAGTCCACAGTTGCACAACACAAGGCGAGGTCTCAGGAACCAGCAGGGTTAACAACATGACTTCTCTTTAATTAGCTCAAATCACTGGTTTAGATGCGTTTTCCCCTCCTGGTCCTGGATGCACCATGTTCAGCACCTTTGGGTGTTTCAACCGCTTCCCACTCATGATCCCACTGATCTTTACTGGGCAGAAGAAGAAGGGAAAACCCTAAAGGTTCAGGGGCCTCGGTCTTTGTGTACATATGAGTAGCTCCACAGGTAAGGAGCACTGCGGCGCCAGTGTCTCAGTCTGACAGTGTTCCTCAACTTTGAGGGACACAAGCGGTCTAATATAGACCCCTGAGGTGAGAGGTGTGGACAGAAACGCAGCCCCTGTGAATGATGATATCCTCAGACAGACAGTGCCAGACTTCACACAACACAGTTTTAGTGCAAACACCTGCGTAAAAAGTGCAGTGAGCAGAAACAGTGCAGAGGGCAGGTTAAAGATAGTTCTGAACAATTCGTGAACGACAAAAGGAGTTCCATTCATAATCTGAACAGTGTAAAGAGTGTAAACAGCAGTATAAAGAGTGTAAAGAATGGGGTGAACAGTGTACAGAGCAGTGTGAACACCAGAGTGTAAAAGCAGTGTAAATGTTTGTAAAGTGTGGTTTATACAGTGTAAAGAGCAGTTTAGAAAGTATAGAGTGAACAGTGTAACGAGAGGTGTAAAGGGTGTAAAGAGAGGTTTAAACCGTGTAGAGTGTAAAGTAGAGGCCAGTCTGAAGTGAGTAGTGTATCTGTAGGAGCTGAGCTGAATGTGGCCTTGCTTGAATCACAGTAACTCCGCGGCCCCTCTCTGAGTCAGGGTTAGTCTCTGCTGCACGGCTGGACCCTAACGGAAAGCCGAGCTCAGTTAAACGAGAGCGGGAGAGGGGTGTAGAGTAAAAGCAGACTTACACAGGAGCCGAGAGAACAGCCTGCAGCTCGCCATCTTCGGTCACTCTCCAATGACACTCACCGCGCGCTCCCCGCCCGCCTGACTGTCAGGGGCGGAGAAATAATCAATAAAAACAACAACAGCTCCGGCTAGATTTATCCTTCATTTAACTCGGACTCTACTATCAACATTTTATCCGCACACAGCGCACTTTAAAAGTTAATATTTGCTTTAAATAAACACCAGCCGTTTTACAGGCAATTTATGGGACTCGTCCCGCAAGGGATCCTGGGTAATGTAGTTACCGAGGGAAAAGTATGCAATGAGAATTTCATTTGAAACCAATAATAATAATAATAATAATAATAATAGATACATAGATAGATAGATAGATAGATAGATAGATAGATAGATAGATAGAAAATAATGGCTCTTCAGTCAGTTCAGGTTTTATTACTATTATTATTTATTATTGATATTGTTATTAATATTATTAATATTGTTTTTTTGCATTTTGTTAATGTTGCCGTTGTTGATGTTAACTGATGGTTGGAAGACAGGCTTCCGATATCAGTAGAAGTCATTTAATTTTTATCCAATCACAAAACACCAGCTCTGTGGATGCTGATTGGCTGAGGCGCTGTAGCTCCGCCCTGGCCTCTTAAGTTCATTCTCCAACGCTCTCTGCGCCCGAGCGTCTGTTCGTTTCTAGTCAGAGCGACGTAAACACGCGTATCTGCGCCTGTATTTGCGATGATGGCGTAGCGAGGTGCAGGGAGTCATCGCGCTCGGTGCGGGAAGCGCTGTAGACGATCAGGATGGTGCTGGAAACGATCTCCAGAATCATCAAAGTGCAGCTCCCGGCCTACCTCAAAAAACTCCCACTGCCCGAAACTATCGGGGGCTTCACCAGACTCACAGGTGAGTGAGTGTTGAGTGTGTTTGAGAGATAGCGTGAGAGAGCGTGAGAAATGGGGAAGTGTGTATGTGTGGTGTGTTTATTCTTCAATAAGAGTTTTAATTAGAAGGAAAGATTAAGTTTTCATGTGCTTTAAGAAACGCACATGACCGAGAAACTATCTCGGTTATTGGAGCGTCCCCATCACACACTTTCTTACGCACAAACACAAATATATACAAAACAAACAAACACACAGTCACCTGTACCAAAAAATACACTTCAAATACATACAGTTCACACACACCATAATCCACAATCTGATACACACTGTCTCTGGAGTTTTCTTTTGGGCGTCTCTGCAGTCCGTCAGTCTGCATGATCTCTTTTTTTTGAGCTGTGTGTGATATTATTACCCTTTTGAGGGCAGTGTGACAGTGGTGAGGTCTGCAGTAGGAGTCACTGATACATTTAAGGTAGAGGTTGGATTACATCAAGGATCACCACTGAGCCCATTCTTATTTGAAATTGTAACCGACAGGTTGACGGATGAGGTTAGACAGAAGTCCCCGTGGACAATGCTGTTGACTCTGGAGAGATGGAGATATTCTCTAGAGAGGAGAGGAATGAAAGTGAGTAGGACAAAGACAGAATACATGAGTGTTA
Organism: Hepsetus odoe; assembly: GCA_017165825.1. NCBI lineage: Eukaryota > Metazoa > Chordata > Actinopteri > Characiformes > Hepsetidae > Hepsetus > Hepsetus odoe. The sequence goes on along the minus strand of CM029379.1, from coordinate 18,296,138 downwards.
ATGAAAGGGAGGAAAGTGGAGTGGTTAGGATGCAAGTAGAGGTGACAACAGTTCAGAGTAACGGCGAGTGCGCAGGCTGGTTGGAACGGGTGGAGAAGAGTGGCTGGAGATGAGAATTTTATTGGGAGGAGGATGTTGAGGATGGAGTTGCCTTGAAAGAGGAAGACCAAAGAGGAGGTTTATGGACGTGGTGAGTGGGGAGGAAGATGCAGAAGATGGGAAGAAATGGAAACGGATGATCCGCTGTGGCGACCCCTGAATGGGAGCAGCCGAAAGAAGAAGAAAGCTGTATGTGGCCATAATAAGAGCTGGGTGATATTTTCATCATAAATGGAGAAAAACTCATTATTCGGGCATCGATTCACAGCCGCTTGTGTGCAGGAGCTTTTTTGAGGATTCCCATCACGCACTTCATACACAACTGTGACTCAGTGAGTTTCTCAGGAACAGCATGTCCATCATCAAAACGGTCCTCTGAAAAGCAGATAGTTTCCATCCGTTTCAGAATCAGAAATCTTTATCCATATTGAGGGAAATGGCTTAACTTCCAACTGCTCATATTGTACAATGTAAAACCAAAAGAATAAAAATAAATTAAATGTCAAATAAATTACTCTATAGGTTATATTTATGACAGTTAGCAGATGCTCTTATCCAGAGCGACTTACAGTTCCTGATTACAGGGACAGTCCCCCCTGGAGACACTTGGTGTTCAGGGTCTTGCACAGGAACCCAATGGTGGCCGAGGTGGTATTCGAACCTGTGACCTCTTGATCTACAGATGAGTATCCTACCACTAGACCACCATTCACCAGTTGGGAAAGTACTTCAAATAGAAGATCTCACGACTGACGCCATCCTGCTAGCAGGGAGGTCGACATGTCTAGAACCTGTGAAAAAGCCCACAGTAAAGTCGAGGGAGAGGTTGTAGAATGCAGGCTGCTCCCCTCCCTGGGGTCATCAGTGCAGCCTGTACTTTGTGAAGGAGAATGAAAGGAGCGCTGGTGTGAAGGTGTAATTGTAGCAGGGAATGTAAAGCTGCATTCATCCTCTAGTAGATCCGCCGCTGCTCTGTAGTCAGTTGCCTGAAGTGTAAACTTCACCTCTGTTTCAACCTAAAGCAATCACCAGGAAAGGATTCTTTAGTAAAGATTTAATGTGGCTTAAAAGACTATTTGCACTCCATTAGGTTCGTCTGTCGTCATGCTCCGTGATCACAACTCTTTAATGTTGGCTTTAAATTGGCTTTGGATTGTGTAATTAGGCATGTAGTCTACTTTTTTACAGATTAAATCACATTACAGGCCTGAGAATCAACCTTAAAACTCTCTTCTGCATCAGTGGGTGCAGTCCCACCTCGTGCTGACCAATTCAGGAAGTCCTGATCAGGATTTTTAAACATGGTAACGGCAAACATCTCAACTGTATCCCTGCCTTTCATAACCGAACAATATTTTTAAGAACAGGAATAGGATAAAATGTGCATTGGTGGCTTCTGCTGTGTTTAGATATGCGAGGTACTTTTTGTCTATTTTTGTTTTAGATTGCACAATCAGCACCAATCTGAGATATCAATCACTTATTGTGGTTTGAGGAAAGTGTATGAAGCATACAGTTTAAATGTTTAAAAAGTGTGAATGGTTATAAGCTTCCATTACGTGCAATTACAGCGCCAGTGCAACTTCAAAAACTGCACCAAATATGTACGTTTCAAATCAAATTTTTCATTTCTGAAGCGGCTCCATAATGCCGTGAAATAGCTTCACTCTTAAGATCAGTCTGAATTGGGTTTGGCTGTTTTGTTGATTGCTGTTCTGTCAAATAGGTGAAAAATGTGATCCCGGCCTGCGTCACTGTGCTGTCGCTGCAGGTTCTTCTGGGTCTGATTTATAAGCGGTATATTGTATTACTTGAACCGCATTTCCAAGCCGACTGATGGGTTGGGTGGTGCTGGAGAAATATTTTGGGTGTTGCCCATTCAGCTTCCAGTGGAGCCAACAATCGATTTCAGAGACTGTGATCAAACGTACTAGTAGAACTGCAGATACAGTACTCTGTTGATTTGCTTTTTAAACTGGAGATTAAGTGCAGTTTGTGAGCTGATGGTTGAGTTCAGTCTGCAGTGAAGGCGGCTGATGTGTTAAGAAGATATGATTAAGATAATGCATTAAAGCACGATCAGCATTTTGGTCATGGTAACACTCACACTGAGAGAACAGTGATCAACCAAATGTTCATTAAAAAAAAAGACTAAGATTTGATCAGGTGTTACTCTCTCTTGGGGGGAATCTTGAATCCCTGCATTGCTGGTAGTCCAAGAGAGTGGCTCTTGTGGTGCAAAACACATGAAACACTGGCATGTTTTTTGAAACGTGGCTACTTGGCTGGTGCAAGTCATCTTTTCTGACTAAACCTTGGTCTAGCTGTGGCCTAATAGGTTGCTTTCAAGAAGAAGTTAGAAGGAAGCTAATCATTAGCTCCCACAGCTAACGGCCGTTTACACACACCCCCAAGAGAATCTCTGGAGACTCACTTCCTTTCTGAAGGGTGTGTTTGTGTTCAGTTTCAGAGTGGCTGCGTCTTCTGCCTCTGCTGGGAATTTTAGCCCTGCTGGGCTACCTGACCATCCGTCCCTTCCTGCCCAAGAAGAAAAAGCAGAGAGACTGCCTGATCAACCTGAAGATCCAAAAAGAAAACCCCAAAGTGGTAAACGAGATTGACATCGAGGATTTACGAAGCACCAACGTATGCTACTGCCGGTGCTGGCGTTCCAAAACGGTAAGAAATGAGAGAGGAAGAAGGAATTGATGGCTGGATGGAAGGATTCAGACAATGAATACACAGGTCAACAGTTTAACTGTTTAACTGAAATTATAAACTCATGCATTTTTCTGTGAATATTATTTCAGAATGAAAGATTTTGGAAACATTTTCCCCAATTTGTTACGTTAAAAGTAATTCTGCAGTAAAATGTGCAGAGATGTTTTCTTATGTTTAATGCTAGAAAATCAACCAGGGTGCCAGAACCTTTGCATATGACCGTATTTGCATATCCATTCATTAATCTCACCTGAAACTCCAGCCGTTACATGAAGGACTGGGTATTTATCCGCGACTCATTTAAAGCTGCGCAAATATCACTAATGGTAATCTGATGGCATTTTCTTTCTCTGGAAAATCTTTTTCATTTGCGTCCTTCTCGGGGAGGAAGTTCGATTTGACTGGAAGTTTTGAAACGGCAGCTTCTTTTGCATATCTCCGCGCGGCCCGCGGCACTTTGGTTTCCTCTTTTCAATAAAGCATAGAGCAGAATAAGTCATATTGCAATCTCATTACCAGCCTCTAATAAAGCCTCATCTGTCTTTTGCAGTTTCCTGTTTGCGACAAATCACACATAAAGCACAACGAGCTGACGGGGGACAACGTGGGGCCGCTCATACTGAAGAAGAAGATTCTATAATCCAATTCTTTCACCCTGATGTGGGACGAGGGGAGAGCTGATGGTTCTTTTCTCCAAAAAGATGTCTAAACATGAAAGGTTCGGTCCGTTCTCTTCAGCGAGCCTGCTGTATTTCGCCCGCTGTGTCCTACATCCGTCGACTTCAAAAATGTGCCTCATCGCTCTCCTCGTGCGCTGTGAAGAGTGTTCTTATAGACACCGCTGATTTGTTCTGTTCATTTTATATACTCTAAAAGTGCTTTCTGCAGTCCTTACGTTACGTGTGCAATATAACTGGACCACATACTTCAATGGCAAACAAGTTGCCATGCAGATTGCAATACAGATATGTTGTGTCATTTCTAAACTTCAGTCTAAGCTCGTTCTGCTGCATCAGCGACGTAGCGTTGATTCCAACATGAACAGTTTGATGCATTTCCCTTTAAAACCTTCCGAAACACTCGCAGTGGAATTTCACTGGGCAGTTGCGGAATTTGTTCGCTCATTTTTTGGTAGAGGGAATTTGACGGGATATTAGTAACTTTTGCTGTAAATCTATGTATTTCTTGCAGAAAAATACTTTGCCAGAGGGAAGATTCTACCAGGAAAGACATGATAAAAGTGAAAGCTTGAAGTTACATTAGCGAGCGACGTATTTCAGCTGCAACTGCCCATTAGAACTGAGCCTCAGTGGGATTTCTTCTCTTTTGTGAATACAAAGAGAAGTTCTCCTTCTCCTAATCCATCAGCTTGTCAGTGCTGCTCTTCATCACAGAGAAGACTAGGACGACTGTAAGCTTTTCCTGAATTCCTTGATGTGCATCATTGGGATCAACTTTCGTTTCCTTTCTGTCGTGTTCTAGTCGTGGCGGTAATGCAACTTAAATTATTTAACAGAGTGTCGGAGTGTGGGTCGCTATCCTCCCTTCCCGTTAAAGAGCTAGCGGATTAGTTTCTAAGAATACATTTTTTTCCTAGATGTAATGCACATTATTGAAGAAATCTTTACAGAAGACTTTGGGATTGGTGCTTTTTAAAAGCTTCAGTGCTTTTAGTGCCCAAATACATTAAACTAGTAATCAAATACAAGCAAACCAGTTGGCCTCATATCAATTTACAATCATAATACTATACACTTCCTGGCCACTTTATCAGAACCACCTCTCTAATACAGTTTACTCCTGGGCCTCTAGAAACAGATAGGTCCTCTATAGGTGGACCAGTATAGACGGAAACCCATTTTTCTCTCAAACACCATTTACCTCGTTCTTCAAAGATCAGTTTCTGACCACACGACTGCTGTTGTCCAGATGATCATGATCAGTCAGTGGTGGAGGATTCTCAGCACAGCATGGTGGTGTCCGTGTTGAGCGTACAGTGATGCTGGTTTCTGTGGTCAGAAAACAGACTGGGCATCAGCAGATGGGCATCAGTCTCGAACTGCAAGCCAACAAAGCGGCGCGTCAAAGGGGGTTTAAATATAGTGGTCAGTGAGGGTGTGTGTATATATACACACACCGTAAGTGGTTCCTGGGTTCTTTTCACTTTCCTACAATCAGAAAGGTTACGCATGTGTAACTGCAAACATCATGTGCCTAATATTGTGTGTGAAATAAAGGATTTTCTAAACTTGAACTTTTGGTCTAATTTGCACCGGTAAAAAAGGCAGAACATGCACGTGAAAAGGTTCAGCGCAGCGAAGGCATTTCCCAGCTCGAGAACATCAAAGTTGCCCCAGACTGGCCACACGACATAAATGAATAAAGATTAAATAAGAAGACGGCAGTGTTATTTGGCTTTCTGTGTAAGCCTTTCTTATTTTACTGTCATTTGCATTCCATGATAGATGCGTCGCTGTGCTTTCAAATGAAACGGGGGATTTTATCTCTCGCTCTAACCAAATGCTGCTCGTTCTTTTTAATGTACAAAGAACACTATGCACACACATTTATATACACACACACACACACAGCCCCTCCAAAAGTATTCAAACAGCAAGGATGGTTCATTTGTGCTTGAGCAGAAGAGATTTAGGTTTGTGATGAGATGAACACGAGGTCGTATGTTCAGGCTTTATCTCCTGGTATTGACATTTAGATGTCAATGACATTAAATTACACAGAACAAAGCACCTTGTGTATCTGGACTGTTTTTCCAAAAGCACAAACAGAAGTTCAACGTAAGTTATGATACTTAACATTGGTGCCCGTGTTGTGAAATGCTTCTGATGGGTTTTTCAGTCTGATCTCTCCGTGGTCTTCACAGGTGGAATCTAAAGCTTCAAATGAGATCAGATATCAAGAGCAATTTAAAGATGCCATAATCTAACAACAAACACCCGTCAGAAATTTTACTCATTACATTAGAGCCTGACCGATTAAACTGGTCAGTTAATTTCCAAAAGTTGTAAAAGTACAAAAAACAAAACAAAACAAAAAAAACAAGACACAGATTTACTTTTACCCACTTTTCTCTCTGAATTAGTTTCCACTCACAGGTGAAACATGACATGACATGATATGCGGTAATGATTTGACATGATGCCACTAGTCTGGGAAGGTAAAGGTTAGCACGTGCCTCCGAGTGAAAAGTGAAAGTGACCATTTGTGTCATTGTGAAACACAGCACAGCACAGCACACAGTGAAACAATGAAATTACACCACCGCATTTAACCCATGGACACACGTGCAGCTATTGAAAGTCCCCGGGGAGCAGTGACAGGGACGGTAGCTTGCTCAAGGGTACCTCAGGGCCACCTACTGGCAAGGGATTCAAACCCACGATCTTCTGATTCTGGGGCCGACTCCCTAACCACTACTGCTGCCCCGCCATGCTATAATTTACAATTTGCAATAATTTAAATAAGCACATTTTGGTGCTTCATTGAACACAACTTCACCAACACAGATGAAGCGGTGTGACCTTAATAGTGCAGTTTTATCAGCCAAACATAAGCATAGGCTGGGTACCAAAATCAACCAAATTACTTAAGCACTTCAGAGTAAAAAATTAAGCAAACTTAATTAAGATTAAGATTGTGGGTTCAAACCCCTTACCAGTAGGTTTCCCTGAGGTACCCTTGAGCAAGGTACCGTCCCTGTCACTGTTCCCCGTGCATTTTCATAGCTGCCTACTGCTGCACAGTGTTTGTGTGCATGGGTTAAATGCAGAGGTCCAATTTTGTTGTCGTTCACTGTGTGCTGTGTTGTGACCTCGCAATGACAAAAATAGTAACTTATCACTAAACAGCTACTGGGCTCATACGGGGGCTGCGGCTTTCTGAATGAATTTTGTAACATAAAAAAAAACATTTAATGAAATAAAATAACTTTCTATCAGTAAATGTGTCATCTTTAACCCAAGCAACCATCATCTAGTGAGGATACAACCAAAAGTTATAATGATTTATTTATTCCACTTGTTTATCATTACACACTGGCCTTCAATGAATCTACAAAAAATATTAAAAAAGCAAACACCAGCTAAGGCCTCGAGTCCATCTACAATATGAAACATCTATCCAATCACTAGTCATTAACACTTCAAGTATTAAACAACACATTTAAAAACACAATCCATAAAAACAAGGAGCAATAATGAAAAACAAATGTATAACGTAAAATCTAATTAAAACAGGAGGGTGTTTTTCTTCTAACATTCTCGGTTATAGTTTAATTGTACCTCTGGAATTAAATGAGCATTTAACATGATTGTAGTGCAGTCATATTGCAAAAACTGAAAACATGTTTCCAAACTGTAAAAAGTATTTTCAAACATATTTTCCCAGTCTTTACAGCAAAGGACCATGTAGTGCAGTTGCTACAGAAAAAAAGGTGGAAATTGTAGAGTTGACTGACCTTTGAATACTTTTTTTTTTATTTTAACCGGTCAGAATGCGAGCCAATATTGTTTAAGGAAACACTGGAAAAGTATTTCTAGCCAAACGTTTTGTATAAAAAAAAAAAAAAATGCTCGATCAGCAGCTTTGGTATCAGCTTGTACCTTCCTGTGTGTCGGCTGGAGGATCTGTGACCTGCGGTGACTCAGTGAATTCACATGTGTCAGCCCTAATGTTCACTGGAGAAAGGGTCAAATGAACAGCGCTCAAAAGGTACTTCTTGTGAGTGAACTTTCTGTTCATTACAACAAGGCCTCTTCCATTATGAGTCTGTGAGGGGACCCAGAATATTGCCTGAGGGGCAAAAAGTTTCAGTTCAGATATTGATGATTAATGAATCAACAAGTGATGATTTACCTCAAAGAGAAAAACCCAGTAAGTTTAGCAGGAACTTACAGGTTGTACTGTACAGTACTTTCGCGAATCTGTTTTCCAGTGTAATCATTACATTAGTGACAGTGGTTTAACTGGTTCATTCATCTAAATCTAAAGCTGGTTCATTAGAAACTATAGAAACATCTTGCTAACGGGCAAATCCACCTTTCAGTATCCCAAACCGATCAGCCATGGTATTAAAACCACGGACAGATTCATTCAACGCTATCGTCTTGGTGCCAGACACCACAGCACACCTTCAGATGTCTCGAGCAGTCAACCCCTCGTCAGGTCAGGCGATTTTGGCATTTTAAGCAGTTGGTTTTAATGGTATGGCTGATCAGATGTGAAAGAATGACCTGCTTGCCCATGGTTACAAAAATAAATAATGAAACTGACACACCAGCAGCTAATAAATAATAAAGATGAATAAACACAAACATTCTCATTCCTCATACAGTCATACTACATATTTTCCAAAAATTCCTAAAACTACGCTTTACAGGTACTTCTTTACTCTCCAGTCTGCGATTTCTGAAACTGTGCTAATGACCGACTACTAAATTATTACAGAACTCCACTGATTCTTCAACGTTTCAGCATGAATAAATCATCAAGATCCAAAAAAAAGTCATTCAGAGTGCTTTGATGTGATATGTGCTATTCTTAAGAAACTTCCTGAGACCGTTATTCAAGGGTTGGTGGTGGGAACCAAATGCCCCATGCTCTTCTTTTACCTCAAGGTTCATTGCCTGAAAAATGAGACATTGTTTTTTAATAGTTCTGCGATTGGGGTTTAGCCTCATTTTTTCAAAAAGGCTGTTCATGCCAGAGAAGTAGATTACAGGCTTTTGGAATCCGTGCCTCCGTTTTACCATCATGAGCATCACATAGAGAAAAGAAAATCACTTGAAGTCACATGAAGGTTCACTGGTCATGAATCAGTTTAGCATTCAGGGTATTTGTACAATGCATAGGTTCATATCCAGCCTCTCCACTGAATAATGCAGAAAGATAAAAAAAGAAAAAAAAGAAAGGTAGAACAGTTTTCCCTAAAATGAAGAAAATATTTTACCTTGGACCCATCAACTACCTTTATCTTGAAGCAGCACATTTTTGTTTTAGATACAGATACTAAAGTAATTTCATGCGTAAGTGTAAGCTTTTAGATTCTACTCTAGAAGATAACATTACGCCTAAATTCAGTGTTGCCTGGTAATCTTTACATTCCTCAAAAGCCTCTTTTGATAAAGTATTCAAAACTAGCCTGACAGCTGAGCCTTTGGTGTAGCGTTGGGTTAAAGAACAGTGATTAGACTGCTTCAGTGTGTAAGTACAGTTTCTAAAAATATACCCCCCCACACCAAGTGCATGACATCTTTACAAAAGAAAGCACCAGGAAGAGTCGCAGAGTCACCAAAAGCTTTGGAGGACGATGCTTTGTTTGGCCACATCCCTGTCCTGGTAACATCAACGAGGAGGTCCCAGAGGCCTCAGATTGCACTCTCATAGGTCACCGGAGTCTCCGACGCCGACAGCGCACCCTCGCTTACAGCTGGAAAAACACCAAACGTGACCAAATGACAATGAGGGGTAGGCCCCTTTTTTGATATATTCAACATTAACTGTAATTACAACACATTTGTACTAATATTTCATGAACATTATCAGTAATTCTAGATCACTGAACTGCATGCATCATAAAAAGACATTTAGATTTAGACCTGTCATGGAGAGCCTGTGAACAAAAAGCAGTGTATGGCGTATAGCTGTTAGATCTCATGGTTTGCTCTCTAATATTTTTGTCCTTGTTACATTCTCACACTGGTGAATGCAAGTTATCATGCACTCAAACGCTGGCGCAACACAGCCTCACAGTGAAACCCAACTCAGAGGTCTTCTGTATATTTATGTTACCTCTACATTTTTTTAGCCAATAAAGCCACCTCAAATTAGCATACTGACATGTGCCGGTTTAGTACGCTGACACAAACAGGCTACCAAAAGATGAGGAAGTAAAAGCTGTGAGAACAATATAAAACGTGTTAAGTGTGTAGGTGTGTATAAATCGCACAGCAGGTGAACTGATGCCTGGTTAGAAGATAAGACTGATTATCCACTTGAAGTTCATCGTGTAAAATACATGCACTTCAAGTTTTTCTTGAAGTAAAGTGGTTTTGTTGAGGTGAAAGTTAAAAATCAAAACTCAGAAGAGTTTCCCAGTGGAAATTATGACTTGAGGGGAGGATTCCTAAGGCATCTGAAGTCAGCATAAATGTCCTCTCACCCAATATTCCAAACCTTATTCAGAGTAAAGTTTACGGGTATGGTAGCTCCATAAACTTCACAGTAACCAATACTGTTTGTATATGCAGAAGTTAGTTTATGTGCTACTAAACCCTACAAACCTTTACAGTAAAAGAGGAGGTGTATGTGTGTGTGTGTGTGTGTGTGTGTGTGTGTGTGTGTGTGTGTGTGTGTGTGTGAGAGAGAGAGAGGACCATCTCACCCCACTCAGGATTCTTTGGTTTCTGCAGCAGGCGTGGTCCACACAGGCCGATGATCAGAGCTCCAATCGGAGCTGTTATGAGGATGGACAGCACGGCCACAGTCAGCACATCCATTCCATACTTCTGCAGCTGCTTCTCCTGCTTGGACCGTGCCATGTCCAGAGCTGTGGAGCCAATGGCTGCCTTTTAAGAGAATTGTAAATTAGATGTAAATCAAAATACACAGTACACTGGACTGAAAACTGAACCTGAAGTTTTTGTTTGTTGCTCATATATAATTGAACATTGCCATATAGTCAGTCAGTCATTTTCTGCTGCTTGTCCCAAACGGGGTCACGGGGAAGTGCTGGAGTCATGAACAAACATTATTAAAAAAGGCAGTGCTTTTATGCTTTCATAATTACATTAACAGTAATTAGAAAGGTCAAATAGATTTGTCTCTGCAGTTTGCTGGCACGGTTGAATTCACATTTTTCTTTAAAATACAACAGGACAACACATTCAAACAAATCCTATCACCCCCAAGGCTTCAAATAGCTTTCAGTTAGAATAACAGCATGCATCTTAAAAACCACAGAGAGTCTTGGGTTGTTCACTGCCATTTTTATTCTTTTGTCAGTTCTTTTGGGCCTAAAATTCAATTTTTTTTTACTGCTTGCTGCAAGAAAACTAGGTAGTTTACCTGAACAGTGGCCTTAGGCATCCAGGCCAGAGCAATGAAAAGCTTCTCTTTAAAGTTGAAACCAGCGCAAAACACCATAAAGAAAGTGAAGAAAATTCGCACTGTCAGGGCGATGCCAAGGGCTGCTAGTCCCAGGCCTGAGAAGACAGACACAAACATGTAGCGCAGCAAGTGATAAGTGTTCTCAGAACCAGAAAAATGTGTTAACTGAGTAATTCAGTAAGCTCTCAGTCACCAAAGCCAGTTCAGTTTAGTATTACTCTGAGTAATATGTTAAGGGCCAAGACAGAATATGACAGAGGGCTTTTGAAGATTTTAAAAGAATGGATACAGCAAGTGGACTCATGATGACAACAGATCCAGTTGACGGCCAGTTGTTGTAGAGAACTTTAGGACTTAACATCTGCATAAACACAGCTTGGTATTAAAGTTATTTAATTTATAAAAAAAAAAAACACCATATCAAATTTAAAATGGCCTTGGTCCATGGACTTTAAGACGTGTCAATTTACGTACAAATTTTAAAGAAACTCATCAAAGCTTCTGTGGAACGAGCTATTTATTACACATTCTGCCTTTTCCTTTTTAAAACATGCTTTAAATGTATCATTTCTTAGTGAAGTTATGTGAATGCCTGGCATGAGTATGATGTATTCATCTAAACCTTTCTAAAAAATGATTTTTGAAACATTTTCCACGTATTAACAATAACTGTTCTTTATAAAAGCTTTTAATTATGAAATGTGTTGCTGTTTAGGTTACCATTTTTGTGGATTAAAAAGGGCTATTTTCATATTTATATGAGCATATTTTGACATACTTCATCAGCCAGAACGAGCTACAAATGCTCAACAACTCATTTCTCTTTCTGAGCAGCAGACAGCTTGTTTTCGTGTAGTGCACTCACTTACCCACGGAGTTGGGGTCAAGATCACTGATGGTGATCTCAGCACCAATGAGCCCGAATAGAAGAGGCTGGAACACATCCCATGCTTTTCCCACAATCTCCTCCACTGGAGCCTGGCCACACACACACACACACACACACACACACACACACACAAAATGAGTGCCATCATTTAAGAACCCAGCATTAGTACCAACTCTGAATGTACATAATGAAAGTGTACTTCTCGTTTACATAAACTCCAAAGCACACACACCACAATACACCAATAATAGTCCCTGGTTAAAATTCCAGACACTAAAAGTAACATAAAATAAAATGGGTAGGTGCTTGGATATGATTAAAAATGCAAAGATGTACATTTAATTTAAACTGCACAGCTCTTATTATTTTGGGTAGCATAACTGTATAGTAGTAACATATAAAACAGTAAAACGCATCTCTTTAATCAATACATTTTTAAGTGTTAAATGTTAAGACTGAGAAGAATTTAAGCAGTGGAATTTGTATTTGTATTTGTGTGTGTATTAACAGACTAAAGCATTCGGCTGTGGGCTTTAGTGTTTTAACATGTGGTTAACAAGTGTAAAAACGAATTCACAGTAGGAAACTGAGTAAATGCTGACCCATTAATGTTAACCCATTACAAAGACCTTGACTGTTCAGAAAATAAGAGCTGAAGGGAGGGGATGAATGTGTGCAGAAAAGAAAGAGAACACAAACTACAGATCAAGAGAGAAAGAAATAAGCAAAGCAGCAAGAAACAAAAAAGGAAAGCAGAAAAGAATAAAGCAGCTACATAAATTGCAGGCAATGTGTAAAAATATGGTATTTCTCTTAAAAACAGAAAGGTAGAAACAGTACAATGGTAACTCTGACCTTGGCCTTTTTCCACCAGAGTCCAGCGAGGAAGGCCAGAACTAGTGTGCAGAGTCCTCCTGAGCCCGGGAAGCCCGCCACATTACTAGCAAACACACCAAACACCGACAGACCCAGCAGCAGAAAGGAGCGTTTAAGAGCCACGCCCTTCTGCACAATGAGAAAAGAAACTATCAGTTGCACAGAGTTTACAAATGTATGAGGTATAAAACAGACTTCTGCTTTGAGTTAAACATATTTGAACTAATTACAGTTTCCATCTGCATGGTTCACCATCTCTCAATTGTGAGTTCTCTAGGGAAGTGTCCTCACCTGGTCTTTGCTGGGGAAATAACGAAGAAAAAAACCAAAAGCCACACCGGCAGCCATCCCACCTAATACCTCCAAAAGCCCCCGTAGGATGTTGAACCATGTTGAGCCTACAGGGGGAGACAAAATCAATTTAGCGGAAAGCTAGCCATGTTTTCCATGCACTGTATATAAATTGCTTTCCATTTTTGCTAGAGAACAATCATTCATTTTGCTCTATTTTTAGTAAGCTTAAAATATTTAGATTATAAATAAATGTAGGTTTGCCCTGAGATGGCAAGGATGAAAGCTTAATTCTGAGGTGATTTAACAAATTTTATATGGATTTAGGTGTATATTATGGATCACTGCCCATTTTGCAGATAATAACATCTTCATAGAGAACCAACTGCTACTGACTCAGAATTGAACCAACCAGCACAGATTGACCTGACTGAGAATAAGATAAAAGTCAGACGACGGAGGCCCAGCTTTAGCACTTTGGTTTAACAGAAAGTATACCTGTAGCGAAAGCTATGCCCAGGCAGGTGGTAAAGCCAGTGATGGCCAGGATGTCATCAAAGCTGCCGGCTGCCATCAGCAAGGTGGGAATTCCTTGCTCAATACCATATCCTTCTTTCTGCAGCAGCAACATGGAGGGAACCACTACTGCAGGAGACACAGCTCCCAGAACAAACCTGCAACAAGGTCAGATAAAACCAATCTTTCATTGCAAAACATAAAAATGAGCTAGTTTTCAAACAGCAGAGAAAATATTTGAAACAAAGATTGCAAGGTCAGATAATTTGATACCACATACAATAAGACTACTCTTATAAAGGGTTTATAAAGGTTTAACGATCGTTCATTATTTGGTTAATAAACGGGTTATAAACACTGACAAAATTGAATCTAATCTAAGATGCCAGCTTCGTCACATATTCACATGTATTAGCTCACTGTTGCCTTTTTAATATTAGACCTAATAATGTTAAAACCAATAATTTTATAAACGATTTAGCAAGAATGACAGTCGTCATCTTTCTGCTTGATTCCATTTTACACTGAATACAGAAACATGAAATGAGAATTTTAATTGAATCCATTAATGATTAACAATACAAAGGGGTTAAAGGGTTAAATCACCACTTTCAGATAAGCAACACATGCCTGCACTCAAATGGGAATCATGAGTAAGGTACAAACTAAAACGCCACCATGAAGTCAAAGAAGCGCTATAGGCAGCCTAGACCCAGACTTGAGGATTTTAACTCTTGACTGTCAGAATCCTGTCTTACCCCAGTATAAAGCCCCAGATCCAGGGCAGCCCCATGAAGAAGTGGGACACCAGGGCCACAGTGGATGCTTCTATGAGGCAAGGCCCCATGGCCACACGCACACATACTCCTTTCAGCTTCTTGAGGGCCTGCAAAACAAACACAAAATATAGAGTATGTTCAGGGGATCCTTATCACATGTAAAGTCGGAAAATGGTCATTAAGTCAGAACATAAACATTTTCTTTGCACTTTGGAGGTCACTGATGAATGGTTGCAAGAAATAACAAATCAATACAGCCCAATCATTTGTTGATACTGAAACTGATTAACACCAAATAATATTATCAATGTAATTGTATTCATATTTTATATTTTAATTTTCATATTTAAATTTTCCATCTTAATTAAGTAGAAAGTCACAGTCAATATTAAGATTGCAGCCCTGTTATTGGAGCTGCCCATATTTTTTTTTACAGTTTTGATTTTTATTTATTACCTCTTATTTTATATTAGTCCTCTGCATATTAGATTGGGTTGGATCTGAGTTGTTTTTAATTATATAAAATTCGTTTATTCTGTGTTTAAATTTACCAGATCAGCTTTGCTTGCTACATCATATTTAGAATGATACTGAGCTTCACAGTGACATAAATTATTTGAAAATTGCATGGCAGTATCTTAGCGGTCGCATTTTATTAAAAAAGATCACTGATGCCATAAATAGATAGAAACTGACGGACAGTATAAGCCAATCGATGCATCAGTCGGGCTCTAGAGAACAATACGTCTTTCACCTGGGGTGGACCAATTGTGAAAACATGGACCTTGTGTTTATGACTTATTCAGTTATTGGAGAAAATGAGGGGCATACCGATCCGTCTAATCCCAACCCGGCTCTTGTCAGAATAACAGCCAGGGCGATGTTCCTGAGGGCAGCGGACCATCTGAAGTCAATATAGATTGCATCCGTCACCACGGGAATGTTTCTGAGGAGCACCCCTGCCAGCAGATTGCCTGACAACACACAAACACACAGCAGTGAGAACCCAAACAAACTCTGGGCTTCTTATTACATCTTTTCCAAAGATTGTGGCCAGTGAGGGTGTGCAGAATACATAATATTAAAGAAACTGTTATTACTTATTAGACCATTTGGCAAGAAAAAAAAACCCTGAATGCCAGAAACAAGACTCAGGTAGTAAGCTTTGTAAACAGTTATGAAAGCAGCTTAGAGTTTTTCAAAACATTCTTTCACATGCAAGCATGCAGCGCCTGTATTTGTGTCGGGATGACCTGAAAAAAATGTCGGAGAAAATTAAAAACAATGAAAAATCCCCAAAGCACCATGCGCTTTTTTTATTCTGTCACTGCATTGAGTCAAATATTAATGAATTCAGTTCTGCAATTACTGAAGTATCTGGAGGTTAACTTGTTTTTAACTTTACCTTGTATGACTCAAGGCAACTGACACCAAAGAGCCACCAGGAGATGGTTATAGAACTTGGCATGTTTCAAAAATTATCTCTTGCTGAAGAAAACATGAGCTTGGTATCAAGAAAGCCTCATGGGTGCTACAGTAAACACATGCAATTTATCAATATTAGAGTCTGATCTGGATCATAAGAACAGGTACAGGAGCAAGAACAAGACAAGCATGAGGCTTCAGATGCTGTGCTTCATTTCTTGATCATTGTTTCTGCAGAATAAATACAAACACTGGGTTCCTTGTCAAACTAAGCACACAAAATTTTTAATATCATTTTTTATAAAAAAGGGGGCTTATTACTTTTGCCTGCTAATATATCAAACTAGTCAGGTCAGAAGCTAAAAGGAAATTAAAAATGATGTTATATCAGTTACATAACTAAAACTCTACATGCAACAATTGCTACAACTGGAAGTGTTAAGAAACAGGTCAATCACAGAGTGTTTATCTCAGCGATGTTATTGGTTTCATCAGTACAAAAGGAAATTCTAGTCTGGTAGTCACAAACTGCTGGATATAAAGCACATAATACCACTCCCAGTACTGTTATCTCCAAATCCCGGCCTTTAATACACACAAAGAAGTCACTCACGGTGAGATTAAAGACAAAAAAAAAGAACTACAGATATGAGAAATACAGAGAGACACAAAAGGGAGAAAGAAAGAAATAGACCTTTATACAGCGAGAGAAAAACAAGGTCTTACCCAGTAGAGGAGGGATAGGAGGTATATTGGGGAGGCGAATGAGCCCTACTAGCTTTCCCCCAGTTAGAGCGCAGAAAAAAACAGTGATGATGCCAAAAAGATTCCCTCCAGGGAGACACTCTTTCTCCGTGATGGACCAAACCACACCGAACAGCACTGCAGCCATGGACACTGGGAGAGCACAGAAACACAGTAGTCTTTTTCTCTGGGGGGGGGGGGGTTTAGCCTCCTTTACTAGTTGTTTTGCCACATTTGTGATGTAAATACAATTATTAATTCTTAATGTGTCTTGCATGTGCCAAATGTACACCAAATGTAAATGTACTTCATTATGTAACTACATGAAAAAGACGTAATCACGTTTGTATGCAGTTCACAAATTTTCAGCTTAGCAAATGTTTGCCTTACTTCTGCTCCAAACACACCTGATTTACCTATTCAGCTAATCAATAAGCCTTTCCTAAAGTAGTTTTTCAGGGCAGATGCAGGTCAGAGGGGGAGCCCAGGACCAGGGTTTGGAATGTATGACATAATAAACAAAAAATAACCCACAATCGATATTCCCTGTGTGTCCTCTAGACTCACCTTTGGTGATGATGTAGGCAAACAAGCCCCTGGGTGGACAGGGACACTTCCTGCGCAGCCATCCGCAACATTTGTGCGGCGGGTCAGTGTTGGTACAGGCATCGACAGAGTGTACCGCTCGTGGGATGAACGCCATCTCCTCGGTTACGGTGGTGCTTGGGCTGTCAGGACGTCTGACCGCCTGAAGTGTTTGGTTGACAGAACGGTGATGCTGAAAAAAAGTTTAAACATCTTTTTAAAAATAAAAAAAAAAATGTAATTAAAGAAATATCAAAATTAAAAACGAACACAGACATCAGATCAAAAATACCTCTTCACGAAAACAAAGCAGGGGAGATCAGGTTCCCAGAACTGAGCAACGTGTACAGCAAATATGTTGATTTATGCAATTAAATCCTAAAGTTGAATGGCATTATGATGGAAAAGTAAAGAACTCTGTACTAGCATTAAGATCATAGGAGGTAGAAGATGTGCAAAGAAAGTCGATAAGAAGGCCATGCAGGGGTTGTTAGATAAGAAGGTCATGCAGGGGGGGTTATAAGATAAAGAAGGTGAAGCAAGTGACCTCATAAGGGGGACAAAGGAATATGATTGAAACCAGGACCCAGCGACAGATGAAAGGGGAAGAACTCACAGACCAGTTTATCTGCATGTAGGTTTCTGTGTTCGGGGCTCTTCATCCAGCATTCTGAATGGAGTGCTGGACGAGGCCCTATTGCAATAGTGATAAAGCTTTCCCAAAGGTATTGGTGCATCTGACTTGTTCTTGATAAAATTTCCATGACATATTTGGCGTAGTCGGCAGGATCCATGAGCGGTCGACCCAGTAGTGACATCCACGACCAAGGACTGATCACCTTGGGATTCAAAGCCTACCCGACCCCTAACCTCCAAGTGCAGAGAAGTCCATAGTTTCCATAGTTGGTTGGACAGTCCTTGGACCAGTGATTGCTGCTGCCACAGGCAAAGCATCCACTGAAACCGAGTGGTCGTGGCTCCTACCTAGTTCCTGAGCAGATAGGAGAGTATTGCATGTGTAACAGTCAACCCGAAGAAGGGTTGGTAGAAGGGTTGGTAGAACTTGGTTGGTCACAGTGTGAAAACACAGTGCATGTCACCTGGGGGAAAGCAGGTAGATATATGGTAGAATCAAACTGTACGGTCCGAAACAGCCCAGGACATGAGCTTCATTTTAGATGGACACCAACAACATGTTCATGTGGGTGTGTGGCGTGAGGGCTTATTTGTATATGCCAATCACAAGGTGGCAAGGATGTTGCTATCCTGCAGTAGTGTTTCCAGGACTATCTGTTTATGCAGGCAACCCATTTGAAAGAGCTTTAGCTGCCCAGCATAGGAGCAAGAGAAGTGAGCGTTATAGTGGGTACGCTTTAGCTGATTCATGGACATCACCAGGGGCTGCTGCAGGGTGGTCACTCTTTCTGGGAGGAGGTACTACCGCAGCATTGAATAAGATAAATGGACTAGTGTACCGATTAGCTGCATTGGAAAATTACTCATCAGTAGCTCTTGGACTAATAAACAGTGGGATAAAAGGTATCTGACAAGCAGTCATACAAAATAGGATGGCTCTAGACCTACTTTCAGCAAAGAAGGTGGTGTCCGCACTTTCAGAACACCTCATGTTGTTTCTACATTCCAGATGATTGAATCTGATAGATCACACGAGAAGTGTAATTGCTGATCCCCCACCAGTAGATAATGGCTGGTATAGTTGGTTGTATACGTTCATGGGGTCATACTGGCATCTGTTGACAATGATAATACCCATCGCTGTAGTCTTCCTGTTTCTTTGCTTGTGTGCACCTTGTTTTTTACAGTGCGTCACGACAATGGTCCAACGGAGGATGCACACTGAGGGAAAGTCATGCGGCGACACAGATTCGTTTCCAGACCTGAAACTGAGACTAAATTGGGACCAAACTAAGCAACTACAATATGATCAGCGCTGAAAAAGAAGATGAGGAAAGAGTTTTGAAAAAGAATTTTGTATTCTGTAGCTTAAATCTGTGATATTGTTGTATTAAGAGGCTACAAGCATTAATCTCCATTGCATTATATGAGGTCTTTCCATTTTCCATATTTAAGGTGATTTAATGATCAAAAGGGGGGGACTATGATGGAAAATTAAAGAACTCTGCACTAGCATTAAGATCACTCTTCTAGTTCAAAGATTACTTTGTAACTGTGAGGCAAACCCCCTCTTTCATTCCTATGTGATCTGGTTTCTGGTTGAGTTAAAGCAGCTATGTGCAACAGAAACTTAGACCGGGAGAGTTTTATAGGTGTTTATAGGAGGTAGAAGATGGACAAGGAAAGTCGATAAGAAGGCCATGCAGGGGTTGCCAGATAAGAAGGTCATGCAGGGGGGGTTATAAGATGAAGAAGGTGAAGCAAGGGACCTCATATGGGGAACAAAGGAAGAGGATTGAAACCAGAGCCCAGCCACAGATGAATGGGGAGGAACTCACGGACCAGTATATCTGCATAGGTTTCTGTGTTCGGGGCTCTTCCTCCAGCATTCGGAATGGAGTGCTGGACGAGGCCTATTGCAAAATTAATAAAGCTTTGCTAAAGGTATTGGTGCATCTGACTTGTTCTCGATCAGTTTTTCCACGACAGCAAGAAAAGATTATATCAGTATAATGCAAGGTTTCTGTTTGTACTGCTGTGTTTGTTCCCACACCCATGCTTCATGCAATAATCTGACAGCAAAAAGGCAGGTGTGACTTCTAAAATCTGAACATTAAATGTTATTTCTAAACAAGTGCATGATTACTTCCTTAAAAATGTATATTTAGGCTATGTTTTAAGATCCATCCATCCACTTTCTTCACACTGACTAAAATCACAGTGGCCGTGGAACGCTCATAGGTCAACAGTCCATTGCAGGGCAAACAACACAGACAAACACACTTGAACATCTTGTGAACTTACCTCTGCATGGTTCCCCACCACTGGAGAGTCCCCTTCAGTCCTCTGTGAGCAGACAGAGCGGGAAGAATGTGGTCTAGACTGGACATCGTCCATGGCAGGCTCACTTCATCCTTCGGCGAGTGCACTGGCCAGTGGTGAAGTGCATTCCCTCTGCAACCCACTAACTGGGCGTCAACTCTAGCTGGACACAAAAGTTGCGTAACGGAAAATACGTCAATCGCTTGTTAGTAGCAGGAAGCTCCATTTCAAGAACATTTCAATCTGAATTGCACCTTAACAGAATGAGCTTCAGCCCAGGTGGTACCTGGGTATACTCCGTTAACCATTTTCACTAAATTGCAACCTCATTGTGAGCAGATGAGACCTGGTTTGACTTTTCAGCATCAACCCAAGATTCACTTCACCTCCTCTAACCCACTCTGTGGTTCACACTCCTTCCCATCCGTCACGAGCTGGAGGACTTTCTATGTTGAGATGAGACTTCATTCATTTTCCTTGTTTCTCTTTTGTCAGCACGTCTGCACGAGCATGTCTCAGCGTACGTATGTTATGCAGATGCAGAAAAACACATTCCCTCCTGTGTGCTGCCCAACCCCAGTCCAGGAGGGCTGGTTTTCTCCTCCCTTAACTTGGCAGTGAAGTGAACCGGTGTTTGAGCATGATAATAATCAAACCAGGAACCTCCAGGACTGGTCAGACTGTCCCATCCTGGAATCCTTTTCTAAAATTTTATAAAAACTAAAATTACTGGCATGAAATGATGAGTGAAGAAAACCACTGACACTAAGAAGGACCCACTGAAAGCTCTTCAGTCTGACAAAGGAATATCTGAGCATCCCAGAGAGGCTCTTCAGCACAGATGAAATGACTGCCAACTTCAATCTGGTAAGAAAAAAAAAAGACCTTGCTTTTTTCAGCATCCTGAAACACAATTCTGATTTAATTTCATCATTAATTCTGCTCTCTTTGCAATAAGACATGAAGCTGGTGATTCTTGTAGTTACTGACGATTTCATTATACACTCAGAAAAAATGACTGTGGTTGTAATTCATCGCGATAACAACAAATATCGTCAATCGCCCAGCCCTGTTCTTAAAAATAAAAAAGGTGTGTTAAAGAAAGATAAAGAGACAAGATGGTCCAATAAGTGCGTGATGTTTCCAAAGTCAGTCCAGTTCTATAATCACGATCTCAATATTGACCAAGGTGAAATGAAATACAGTTGTTCTAACCTATAATCTGTGGGTTGTAGTGCTGATACTGCAGCTCTGTGCCAGAATTCTTAAGGATAAAAAAAGGCCTCAGAGACAGGTTCAATAGACCAGCTGGTTCAATAACTGCCCAATATTTCCAAACTCAGTCGTGTAGTATAAACGTGATCTCTGTATTTAAAAAGAAAAGCTGTTTGAGATCAGTTTTCAACACGGTAGATTATCTGACTTTCGTCTGTATTTTTTATTTTTCACATTTTTTTTCACATTGTTACTTGTGTCTACTGGTGGATCTGTCTGTCTATTTGGTCAGCTGGGACATAAGAAATGTCCCTCGCCGTCAGTAAAGTTGTTCCAATTCTGATTCGAAAGTATGTTCTCCCCGTGTCTGTCTGGGTTTCCTCTGGGAGCTCCGGTTTCCTCCCACCTTCCAAAGACATGCATGTGAGCGAAGTAATCGAGAGAACAGGTTCTCCTAACCCAGTTCTGGTGCTGATGCTGCAGCTCCTCACCAGCTCAGTCCCTGACCTCTCTAGAAGGTGATCAGCAGGTGGGTTAAAGCAGGGAATCACTAGCTTGTGGAAGACAGGGCCACCCCAGGGTCTTCCAGAGATAAGTCCAGGTCCCACTCCAGTGTCCCACTGCAGTGTCCTCCTCCAGTGTCCCACTGCAGTGTCCTCCTCCTGTGAAACGCAGGCAGGAGAGCAGGGTCTTAGCACACACCTGCTAATCCCATCTGACAGGACTAATCAACGTGTCCTCCACTGGGAGACCAGATGGTACAGCAGCCTGTTCCTACATGAGGAAAAGCTAAGCTGGCTACATGTTGTCTGAAAGACCTTTTCCAGTCATTTTCTCTCACACATGACTTTTTGACCTCCTGTTTCCTCTCAGAAGTTGGCAGTAAAGTGTGTTTACACGCTAGCCTCCGCAGCGCCGGGCTAACCCCCAACTTCTGACTCCACTGACTGTGCGTTTCTTTCTATCTTTACGTCTTTTTAGCCAAAATATGAAGGTACAGCGGATGGAGGCCGACTTAATAAACATTTCCTCACCGTCTCCGTCCCCGTCCCCGCTCAGCCGCTGTGTGAGAGAAGCCGTGGATAACGGTCCGTTCTGTTCCCGTCCCAAATCGCCGTCTAGTCCCCTAGGAGACGCTGGCTTACTACACAGGGAAGGAGGGGATTTGGGACGCGCCCCCAGGCAAGGGAAGGCCGAAACAGAAGGGCGCATGAGTTCACAGCAAACGTGTTTATTAAGAGGGATGTGTAGCGACACGGACTGGCGTTTAAGAACTGGTTATTCATGATGAAATGCAAGATTAGTGTAGTTATTAGCCGATTTAGAAAATACAGGTACAGAAAGAAGAAATCCAGTCCACGATTTCGTTCCAACCGCGTGGACGCCCCCTGCTGGCGGCTGGAGATCAGCGCTGAAAACACAGTTGGAGCCAAATCCTGGACTGGATTAATAATAATAATATTAATAATAATAATTATTATTATTATATTATGGTTTTATTATAACAGCAGCAATAATTATTATTTTCTAAGCATTATTTATAGAGCATTTCCCATACATTTAGATGCAGCTCAAAGTACTTTACATTTTGCAACAATTTTGAAAATCAGATTTTTAATAGTTAATTACAAACTAAACTTTTTTTTTATGTTTTAAGTAAAACTACTTACTGCCTCATGGATATTTATTGGCAGTGTGTTCTATATTTTTGGCACATAAAACTACTTTCTGAGGAGGAAGAAGTGATGGTTACATGAAACACAGAGGCTGTGTCCTAAACTGCATACCATCACACTAAATAGTATGTAAAGAAAGTACGCAAGAATTAGAAATGTATTCAGTGATGTAGTGTGACAAGTACAGAAGTGTGTGGATTGGGAGGCAGTTTGTGCACGGCGCACCTCTTCATCAGTAAAGAAAAATGATTATAATATTGTGTAATTATGCATGTAAACGTTTAATGTTTCCCTTCGTTTCATTCGTTTCATTCATCAGAAACACATTTATAATCATGAAAGCAGCATCAGCTCCAAACCAGCAATCACACTCGTTTATAATCAATTATCGTTCCTCTTTTTTAACAATTTCTATGACATGATTTAAAAAAAACAAAAAACAAACAAAAAAAATCATTAATTCAAAGGATAGCAAGACATGCTGGAAAGGTTTAACCGAGAATCAAACTCAAGTCAAAGACTGTGCTTCATTTCCATTTCTCATCACAGCGCAGGATGTTCAGAGGCTCCATCCTCCATCGATGATGTGTGTGGTCCCGGTCACATACATAGACTGCAACAAGATCACATTTATATCACCACAAAAAACAAAATGATTTAATTGCTAAATTTGTCACTGAAAAAAAACCCCAACATAATTTTATCCCGTTTTTAAGGAATAGTAAAGTTAAAAGTAAAATATTATTTATAATGACTTATGCTTCGGCAGAGAAGCAGATGCATAGCTTGTGGAAGCCACAGCATACACACCTTAAATCTTGGCTACATAAGGTGGGAATCGGGAGCTGTGCATCAAGCAAGCACTGTCTGGCTGTGCAGTGTGGTATGTTGGGATGGGGGTGAGACCCCAACTTTACTCTGTTGTTGAAAGTGGAAGCTCCAGCTAGTGTGGGTTCATAGTGACTTAAAGCATTAACTTCAGATCACTGCACAGGCACTGTTTCAGACAGTTCCTAAACCACTTCAACACATGTAACAACAACACTAATGTTAACACAGCGGTCTTATTAATGCTGCATAATTCATCATTTTAAAAGAGAAAGGAGATGACCACCACATGCGGTGGAAGTCCTATCTCACAATTGAAAGATTTAAGTGGTCGGTTTGATAAATGATTATTTTTAGAGAAGGTGGTTGAAGAAGAGTGTGCACATTGTAATGCAAACTAACGTAATCACTCTTTCTTATGGACCAGAACTTTGGCCAGAAATGACCAACAAGATGGACATTACCAAGAACGTTGATGAGACATCAGCTTTGTCTCCAGTAAAAATCTATAAATGGTAAATGAAAGTGAAACATCCTCTCATTACATGTAGATTTTTAATATTATTAAGAAAGCAGTTTAACTGAGATTTAGGTTCTTTATTCCTCAACCAGTTCTCTTTTCCAACTAGACAATAATAGCCTGTGAGGAATGGGCCTCGGCATAAGTTTCAATATTCATCTCTGACTGAATTCGCTGCTGTTTCAGCAGAAATGCTCTGGAGGCTTTTATACAAAACTAAGCTAAACTAAAGAAGCCAAGTTTAGTCATCAAGCGGGTCATGGCTGATCACTATGTTTGGCAAAAAGGGAAAATGATGTGCATTTTTACTGAACTATTCCTTCTGTGTTTTATCAGTCAAATTCAATTCAGTGATTCTGGAAACATTCAAATTTGTGCATCACCGAGAATGAACTCACCTCATCTGAGGCCAAGTAAATACAGAGATGAGCCACTTCTTCTACGGTGCACATCCTGCCTGTCTTCTGCCTGGCCATGAAGTCCTTCAATGCCTTAGAATGGAGAACGGAAAACAAGTATGAAGCTCCATCATGGAGAGCAGCAACACTAATCTTGATTCCATGGAAACTGTCATTCATTTGTTTTTAGGCATTTTAGATCAAACAATTCTGTATCTGATTTTTCTTGTATTTTATTATTGTTTCCCCCTAGAGTCCATTTGACACTTGTGGTTTTATAAATGAACATAAAGTAAATTAATTTTGTAAAGTGCCTACAGTATCAAACACTCCGCTTAAGTCTGAAAGCGCAGCTAAAAAGAAGTTGGCCCAATAGACTCTTGTAGGTTTTCTATATTTGGCAGCATCAAGTGTGCAGCCATCTCTGCTTTGTACAGTACTTTTTAATATTTACACGCTTTCAGTCCAAAGTTTTTGGATGATATGGGCCCTTTAAAGCTGTAGGCGGTTTAACAAAGGCTGAGACATGATTATAAGTTAGCAAAGTGCTCTGAGAATGTAAAATGTAAGTACCTGCTCAGGATCCGGTCTGTCCTGGATTCTTTCTCTTAGTGATGGCGTGTCTACAGTCCCTGATAACAGAAAAGGAGTGAATCAGAGGACATACTATAATAACTACATACATAATACATATAATATAATTTAATATAATTTTTTTTTTGTTTTTTTGTTTTTTTTTAGCTCAGCTTTAGATTAGCCCAGATTTCTAATAATTTACCAAGTAAATGGATGAAAAATCTCACTGTACAAACCTTTAGCAACTTACCAGGGCAGATGCAATTGCAGCGAATTCCTTGCTGAAGGAAATCTGCAGCCACCGATTTGGTTAGTCCTATCACAGCAGCTTTAGATGTGCTATAAACACATCTGTTCACAACACCTATAAAAATCAGTGGAGATCTGAGGCACAGGTCCAAACAAAATTCACAAAGCAATTCTATGAACTTTCACAATTCTTGTAATGCAAAAAAAACAAAAAAAAAAAAAAACAACTTGAGCATGGACTGTGCTGACATACAGTTTTAGGCTCCCTTGGTGATGTTTCTGGTTTAATTTCTAAGTGGAAATAAGTACACAGACCCCACATCTGCACATTTTTATGTACTGTTCAGTGGCACAGATTTCTATAAAAATGTCCATTTACGTTCTCTAGAGATAAGGTGTACTTTTTTCACTTAGGGCATCAATAAAACACCATTTGACCAAGGCTTTTCAAACATTAATTCAGCCTACAAACACATGAAAAATAAATACCACTGCTACCTTTAATGCTGGAGGCCACTGATGACATATTAATGATGGACCCAGACTTGCGAGCCAACATCTGAGTAAACAAAATACAGTTAATCAGTCTATGGAAAGCCTTTTAAATGCAGTTTTATTGCCATCTTTAAGCAAAAATTTAAGAAACTTTGTTCAAATCAGCTCATTTCTACCTTTTCTGAGTATCTCTGAAGTATCATTTTATTCTTTAAACTTTCAAATTTATAATTACTTTTCATTCTAATAAACAGGTTTTCAAAGTGTAAGCATCAAAGCAATGGCATTTAAGCTTTGTCCATCCGGTAACCAGTGTCAAAGCTTCAGAAATCACAGCAACAAATGGACAGTACTGTATGAGGGTAGGCTGTCACACTGCAGCACAAAGATCATTTACAATTCCTAACTTAAATAACAAAAATAAACCTCTCCAAAAAAGTTTGCAGAGAAATAATGAAAAATAAGAACCCAGTTCTTCACCTCCAACACAAAGAATATCTGCTTTTATCTGACAACTATATTTGTTAGTAAAGCACTGTGTAAAAATCAATCTGAAATTTAAATGTAAAAAATTATATATATTAATTTAAGTACATAAAAACTGGTATTGGTGAAAAAATTAAGGTTTGTGTTGAGGTATGAAAACAGCATTTATGAGAGCATGAGAACGGTCCTTCTGTTAATCATATCACGTTAATAATTTCATGCTTATTAGAGGTCAGTTTGGGAAAACTTGAACGGCCTAGTGAGGGCACAGCTTTACCTGTAACATTCACCTTCATGAGCTAGTCACAATACACTGCGTTGTTACACCTCTAGCAGTTTGCTACGTTTTGGTTACTCCAAAGCTACATCAGCCTTGCACAAAACTTTGCACAAAACTAAAGGAGCAAACTTGAGACGACTGATCGACCACACCTGAGACAAGCTGAAAATGGTGGAAATCCGACATGTGGTTGAACTAGTCCTTTACAAACACGCTATACCTGTAAGGCCTGGCGATTGGTCTGTGTTTACGTTTTCAAGTTTCTAAGAGGGATTAGGGGCTGAGCTTTCTGCTGCACTCCTAATCTAGCAGAGCCAGAAAAAACACAATGTGTCTGAATGAGTCAGTATTGTCCAAAGAGATAGACTGAGACAGAGAGAGAGGGGCATATGCTCTGGGTTAATCCGTTAAAGAGAAGGACGGTCACCTTGGGCAGAAAGGCTTTGATCATCAGGTACATGCTACGAACGTTAAGATTCATGGTAAAGTCCCAATCCTTCTCCTCACAATCCAGAACAGTGCCGTGATGGACGAACCTAGGGAAAGTCAATAAAAGGACAGGTTGAACAGAACTGGAGAGATTGTAGGCAAACAATGGATTTTAGGAGTGGGGGGGGGCAAAAAACATTAAACAAGATTGCACCAAAAGTAAATGATGCTAAAATGCTGAATTTTGGTGCCAAATAATTAGTAGGAAGAAAGGAAGCTGTGAAATTGAATAAATAAAAGAATAAAAAATCAGCTCTATGTTATTTCAGAACGATCAAAAAGGCTGTCTAACGTGTAGTTCTTATGAAAATATCCAGAATGTATTAATTATTCAAAGTGGAGCTCAAACCTAAAGGCAGTTAACCAATAAAAATTCATCATTAGTATTTAGCATTTAATTATTAATTCAATTTATTATTAAAGTAAAATGCAGGGAACACACTGATTACAGAAAACCTCTACACACACAATTGTTGTAAGATGAAAAATGTTATATTCTTAACAAAATAACTGCAGATTTCAGCTGTATAGGTAATGAATTCAGCACAAAATGACTATTTGCTTGTTTTAGTTTACCATAATGACATATCATGCGTATGTATCTGTATTATATGCACAAACAATATACATTATGTCTGATTTCCCAAAGTTTGTAAAATCTTTATTTATTTATTTTTTAAATAATATTTAAAATAATATGAAATTCTATATAGATCCAAAGCAACTACCCTGCCACATTAAACAGCACGTCAACATGGTCAAACTCCTTAGCCAGCGCCTCCACTTGATCCTTATTGGTCACATCAACGACTTTGGTCTTGACCCCTACACATACATAACAGGAAATAAAAAGCAAGCAGTCAAACAAGTTTTCACAGTCAGAAGCACAAAGAAAAGAGGATCCATCACAGGGATGTAATAGGATTAGAGGGGATGAGAAAAGGGCACACACAGAAACCTAAGAAGTGGATCACTGGGCTGAAACAACTTAATGGCAAAAGAAAATGCAGAACATACAGTAACTAAAGTTCAGTGACCGAAAGTACAAAGTGAATTAAGTGCAAGATCATGCATGACAACATGTGATGTGACAACACAAGCCTGTCTTGTTTAAATCAAGACCATACAGAAAAATGTTGTTGGCTACATATCTGTCCAGGAACCTTCTGTGCAGCGTACATATAATGTCTACTTTTCAGATTTTAGAATAAAACAACAAACTATACAAACATTGAAATGAATGATAAAGATCTACAATACTGCTCAGTCGTGAGTTTTGCTTCCACAGAGCCAGAGTTTCTTGTATGTTTTAATTGTTCTCCAGAGTTACGTTTTTGACTCTTACAAAAACTCTTCAGCTCTGTCTGGCATTTTCAGTCCAGTCCCTGTTCCTGACCCGTTCCAGAGGATTGTTTTTTATTGGTTAATCCACACAGTGACCTACGTATGAATCATTCAAGCAGAACAAAGCGTCTAATTTAAGACATGAAGCAGTAAAGAAACTGGTGCAGATGATTCCAGATGATTAGATGGTGAGTTTGCTGCTGATGCTGAATGCTGAGTGGTTAGAATCCCTTTATCTAGAACCTTATATTTTTAGACACTTTACAGACTGTCACACTAAAACAGTTAATATTTCTGCCATTTAATCTACTCAATATTCCAAAGATATGACAGTTTGACAATCATAAAATAATTCCTTTGCACCAACAAGGTGATTCCCTCGCCAAATTAAGTTAAAATGAAAGTGACAACATGTCATTGTGATCACAGCACAGCACACAGTGAAACACAACGACATGCAGCCTCGGCATTTCACCCATACACACACGTGCAGCAGGAGTCGGCTATCAAAGCACTGGGGAGCAGTTACAGGGACGGTACCTTGCTCAAGGGTACCTCAGGCCAACCTACTGGTCAGGGATTTGAACCCACAATCTTCTGATCCTGGGGCCGAGTCGCTAAACACTAGACCATCACTACCCGTAGAACACAGAGCTAAGTGGAGAGAAGGAGCTTGTTCCAAAACCCAGGTTGGGATCAAGGACCTTTAGATCTTCAGTCTAACGCTCTCCCAGCTGAGCTATTTCAGCCACAAAATATAAAGAAATGAGGGGTAACTTTATATAAAATCTACTTCTTTTGCAGCAAACAATGACTTGAGATTAATCAATATATATAGATGTAAATATATGTTGAATCATTTTCTAAACTATAGTAATATTATTAAACACATGTGAATCTAGAGATTTACATTCCTACTGTACCATTAAAAACATGAAATTGAATAAATGGCCAAAAATACATTTCCCACCTTCATCTTTTGCGAATTCTTTTAAGGTGATTTACTCAATGTTATCAATAGATGGCAGCAGTATTCTACCTGGGGTGCCTTCCAGTTCTTTCAGTTTCTCTCCATTAATGTCCGTAGCTGTGACCTGAGCTCCTTCCTTGGCAAAAGCCTGGACAAACACACGGCAGTTTTTAAGAACAAGATGATGTTTTTCCACTCAGAAGGAAATCAGCAAAATGTGTCATTCTGTGTCTGGGTACCACTCTCTGATTATCTAGAAGCTAAGAAAAGGATCTTCAGCTGACAAGAGGACATGGCTGAGAAGGATGTTGTGAAAAACAGGAACTGACAACTCGATCCATTTTTGCTTCCAATGTACTTGTGAAATGGACTCTCTTTCTCCCGAATGTTGCACATAAATTATTGGAGCGGCCGAGTAGAACAGAAGAAAATGCCATGCTGTCAAGAGAAGAAAATGTTCTTATGAACTACCTATAATGCAACACTAACCCCCCTTTCAGGAAAGCTTTGCTTGCCTTTGATCTTTCCCACAAGTTCCTCCCCAGCAGCTCAAGACCAACGTGTGTAATCTGTTTTCCCCACTGATCTGGAACCAGTCAGCTACATGTTTTCTGACCTTAAAGGGCAATTCCTCTAATTTCCCAAAACTTCTACTTAATTAATTTGACACACAAAGTTATTCCGAGTGATTTGGGATGAAAGTATTCGGCAAAACTGACCGAATTATTTACAGTGGTGATGACGGGAATCAGAAAACATGGAGTTACTTGGAGGATACTGTGTTTGTAGTCCTCATAGATCATTTCTTTCCAGATTTAGCACCATTTTACTAATAAATTTTGTGTTAAAACATTAGTTCACTGGGTTTGGGTGCGGGGATGCCAACTGTCACGCTTTTTGTGTGGGACAGTTTCGGCCTGAGCGTCATGTGCAAAATTCTCCATGCATCCTTCAACCCCAAAGGCATTGATGAAAGTGAAAAAGTGAAAGTGACTATTCTTGTCATCGCGAGGTCACAGCACAGCACAGCACAGCACAGCACAGCACAGCACACAGTGATCCACAACGAAATTGGACCTCTGCATTTAACCCATGCACACAAACACCATGCAGCAGGGGGCAGCTATGAAAGTGACAGGGATGGTTCCTTGCTCAAGGGTACCTCAGGGCAACCTACTGGTAAGGGGTTTGAACCCACAATCTTCCGATCCTGTGGCCAACTATCTAAACACTAGGCCACCACTGCCCCATTGATTGACTGGTTTCATCCAAAGATTGCCCTTTACCAGAAAAAAAACCCCACCAATTAATATATTGTCAGTCAAACCCCAGCTAAGAAATCTCACCCTAAGATAAAACCAAAATTCAACCCTGTGCCAAGAAAATAAAGGGATGATACTTGTATTGTGTCACCAGGTTCCTCTCACCACCACCGTAAAGAAAGCAAAGTCAGTAAGGCTTTGTGCACACAGCAGGGTAAATCTAATTTGTGCATGAAATCCAATTTTTTGTGTTTAGGTTTCAGGTAACAAGTGGCCAAATTTTAGTTGGAGTTGCTTGTCCAGAAATCCAATAAAAAAAAAAGAAAAAAAATATTGTCAAATGTGGCTTGAATCCAATTTGAAAGAGCCAGACTGTTTGGAAAGAGTCTGTTCTGCTCAAAACAGATAAGCTAAAAATATTCCGAACATAGAATAAGTTTCTTTACAAAACATTTCACAACAAACCACTCTGGATGGCTTGGTGTTTATATGTCTGAATAATGAAAAAATACTAGAAGACATTTTAAGGTAATGGTTACATTCATCTAATTTACTTCTGTGACCAAACAAATAATGAAGCTATCTGCAGGATTTATGCCAAACCCATGATTTCTAAACTGCCCCAAGTAATTTATCAGTAACTAAGGTCTCAGCAACTGTTTTGTTGTCTTGTGTTTGTCTTGTGCCTTGTCTTGTGTGTAGCACCAGGGTCCTGGAGGAACGTTATTTCGTTTCACTGTGTACTGTGTATATGGCTGGAATGACAATAAAATCCTACTTGACTTGACTTGACTTGACTTGAGATGTGTAACTTCCTCAATAATGAATCAGTCTAATATGCTCAGGTTTCAGTAGGAATTAAGACTTGTTTGATTCATGAAGTATCTAAAAGAAACAGCTAAGAAGAATTGGAGCACCAAAGCCAACTACAAATTGCATGCCTAAATCATTATACCCTTTCATCACATCCCATCAAGCTCAGTAAAACTGTTAATAGGATTTCTGCTGATATGATTTCATTTTTGTCTATAACAGACTGTTTTTAGCTAAAACTAGTGTGTAAAAGTGTAAATAACATTAGAGTGTGTAAATTTATAGGCTTGCGGGTTAAAAAGCCGAGCTTCCATGGGTCTTGAATTCAATGGCCAGTGTTGTGCGATTTGCTGCCTAGCCTGAGGCAGAGGCAGCCTCACTCTGTCACTTCTATTATTTAACAACCAAATTCAGCTGTAATGGAACTTGACTGATTCATGTGGCACGGTGCAAAACCAGCTCCAGTAACGCAAGGGAATAAAATTCAAAATTAAACACACTGTCCCCGAGCTTTTTCCAATAGGATTTTTCAATCACACAACAGATCAGCATCTATAAAATTGTTTATTTCTAAAAACTCTTGATGCCTATAAGTTGTACCCCCATCTCAAATGTAGATGATGAACCAACTTGTTTGCAGCCTTAAGGTTTCTTCCTATAGTTTTGTAAAGGAACCATGAGGCGCATGAAGTAGTCGAGAAATAGTTCATAGAACTAAAAGAAGCAAAAGCACATTACACAGTTAAAAACTACACCACAATTACTGATAAAAAGGCACACAGCTGTCAGCTGTATGGTGACCTCAAGGGTACACTTGCAGTTCCTTTAGTCAGGCAACATAACCCCACCATATTCTACTGTAGGTTTATATTTTTAAGGCCTTTGTGCACACTGTCCATCTCCAATTCCTGAGCCCTTTTTGCTGGCAGTGTAGTGTATATTCCGTAGCCTGACTTTTTTTTTAATCAAGGTATGTCACATGTTGTTAGGAACCACAAAACAGGACTGAGACCTTTGCACCTTTTTAGAAGCATATTTGTGACAATTTGGTTATGCAGACTTCTGGCAAGTCTCCATTAAATGATTAAATATTAGTTACAATAGTCTCATAGCGCTAATACATAATTCAAGATTCAGATTTTTAAAAACAAACTTGGTTGTTCTGGCTGATGGACTGATCTGGTGTCAGGGGTTTCCTCACCAAACTATTTCTTTAATGCTGTAATGTGTGCCATATGGAAGGGTTTCTGTGATGTGTGTGTGTGCGCAGGGAAGTAAGTAAACGGTTACTATAGCAGCCGCTCTCCCGATTCCTTGGGCTGCTGCGGACAAGACGATCACTTTGCCTTCCAGTCTGCCCATGATTCTCAGCTGGAGCCTGTGGCAGAGAAACATGAGTGAATGAATAAGTGACCAGCTCATACTGACCTAGACAAGGTTGGCTTGTTTGAGTGATGGGAGGAAGAGGAAAGGCTGCCCGACTCAACCAACTCACTGAGAGCAAGGCCATTTGTGTGCTCTCTATGACTCTCATCTTTGGATGTATAAATTACAGAGCTGCTCTTGGTGGGAAAAAAAATGTAACATATTGTTTGTATTTGTGTGTGTGTATTTTTCATTTTAATTTGTATTAGACTGAGCTCGAGCACATCTGTATGCATGTATGTATGTGTAATATGTACATATACATATATATATATATATATATATATATATATATATTATACTGTAGGCCAGTGGTTTCCAATTTTATTCCCGGAAGTCCTTCTGGGCTGCATATTTGAGAGATTTCCCTGCTCTTACACACTTACAATTTAAGTTAGTCATCTCCACAATGTGGTGGGTCCACGAACCTGGTTAGTTTTTCCACTAACCTGAGTCTATTCAGTGATGTCTACAGAAGTTTTCATGAATTAGATTAAAAAAAAGGTATCAGAGAAGGTGGTGATCTTAAACATTTCTAATGCAACAGTGACAACACAACATAAAGTAAGATTGGATAAGGCTTGTTCAGAGTGGGAACCAGAAATAAGCATCCAGATATCTGTGGAAACCTGGAATGGTAGCTCATCATGTGCCCAGGTAAGTCTAGTACTATTCAAACTCCTCCATTCACTTCATTACAGTAAAGTAAGACTGCCCAAAACCAGTCTTCCTGTAAATGAGACATTTACTGCCCAAAAGAGGCAGGATGCCTTTGCATTTCTTCAGACTCAAAGAAGTGTGGAAATCCATAAATCCACCATCGATTTGATTGTGTTTTGCTGATTCAATGCTGTTTTTAAAGCTAGAAAGCTTCAAATACTGCCTTAGAGGATCTATACAAGTATTTTACAGTCTGGAATCCAGTTATATATGAAAATATAATTTCAATATGATATGAAAAAATGTATGTTCTCTTTTAAGTTTTACCTTTTGTATTTGGTGGGTGTTAATAACTATACACTGCATTACTAAAAGAGAGAAACTGCGTGGTGTTCAAGTTGTGTGCTTACATTCTGGTGTTTCCCCACAGTTAAATAAATCAAATAAACAAGTTCGAGCTGAACACTAAACACACTCATGTCTGTTTATTAGACTGACCCTTCAGCGCTTATGTAAATAGAGAAAGACCAAGCAAAAATCCAATAAACCTTTCCAATCAAAAACACTGTTCTAGCAAAGTTCAAAGTGAAACTTACTCTCAGAATCCCTGTTGCAGCACCGCTCACGTGACGCGACAACACCTGCTAACACAGTAAATTCAAAATAAAAGTCCCCTCAGCGTCACCCAAAATGGCAGAATTACATTTATGAGTTATTTTCGTTGATTCAGATTTAATAAATGTGTTTAAATCAAAGCATTAAAGTCAATTGTCCTATTATTTTCAGGTGCAAATTCAACACAGATCCCCTCAGTAACTGATTTCACAAATAACTGGAAATTCTGTGAAAATGAGTCCTTTCTGCTGAAAAACAACTTTTTTAAAAAAACAAAAATTCCACCCTAGCTCATTTCTGCAAATATTCCACTTTATTATATTATAAAATAAATGTATTTTGAGTGAACAAGACCTTCACTGGGTCTTTAGTAATGTAATCAAAGACAGTCCGAGTTCAGGCCACATCATTCATTTGGCGAACAAGATGTTGAGATAAAATTGTGTTTTTATGGAAAATCTTTTTCTGATTCTGCTGCTGCAGCCGCTGCAATTAGATGCTGATTGCTAAAATGTTAGAGAACTAAAAAGCAGGACGGTACTTATGCGCTTTCAGTGGAGTGTTTCGCATCTTGTCCTTTAAATCCCCGGGAATTATTTTTACAGAAAGCACTTGAGTTTAATCACAGGTCTTCAGAACAGTGTTCCTCATACGAAGTGGAGAAGGCACATCTCTCTCTCTCTCTCTCTCTCTCTCTCTCTCTCTCTCTCTCTCTCTCTCTCTCTCTCTTCCCCTCTTCTCTTAAATATGTATTCATGAAGCAGAGGCTCTGAATCTTGTTTCTTGATTTGCTACTAAACATCCTGATTATCTGCTGTTCCTCCTTGATATAAAGAGCTGGAGTTTAAATATACTGGAACTGAACTGACATCTAAGACAAAAAGGGTTGACTAAACAGCAGCAGTGCCCTAGTGGTTAGGCACTTGACCACGTTATCAGAGGGTTGTGGGTTTGAGTCTCGGATCAGTAGCTTGCCCTGAGTGAATGTGAAATGAAAGTGACTATACTTGTCATCATGAAACACAGCACAGCACAAAACAATGAAGTTCAACCTCTGCGTTTCACCCATACACACACATGCAGCAGGAGGCAGCGAATGAAAGTGTCCAGGGTGTAGTGACGGGGACGGTACCTTGCTCAAAGGTACCTCAGGAAACCAACTGGTGAAGGAATCAAATCCACATTCTTCCTATCCAGGGGGGCACCTCCCTAACCATTAGGCCACCGCTGCCCCCAGAGGTACCCTTGAGAAATGAATTGTCTCCAACACTGCTCCCCGGTAGCTGGATGCATGGCTGCCCGCTGTCTCATTGTGTGCATGGGTAAAATGCAGGGGTTGTCTGAGTGGTGCTGAACATCCCTTCTGGTCTAGAATTACTTTTGCATGTAAGAGACACAATCAGCATGTAAATACAAGCAATTGCTGTAACAATTTTAGCTTTTCTGGATTTCTAAGTTTGGACTTTGTATATCAAACAATGACTGTGACAAAGCCAAAGTCCCCACGATGCTCAGCTTTCAAATACAATGCAATGTCTTTGCACGTGAAGCCAGTTATTCACCTTGTCTTTGTGATGTATATATACAGCACTGGGGCAAAACACTGGATGTCCTATTAGGCCTGGAAAAGCTTTAATGGCTTATTGATTAAATGAAAAGAACATAAACAAGGGTTCTTTCTTTCTGCCTGAAGCGCTTTTCAAAGTTCCTTCTGTGTTGAACATCACAGTCTGGCCTTTAAGAATTTCATTTCTTTTAGTCAACCATATTAGTGGATATATTTGTCACTCTGTGGGGGGTCCGCAAAGCAAGACTGGTGGCATTAAAAGAAGAGAACCTGAATGGAGTGGTGGAAAAAAAAAACAGAGAGAAGAGAATTCATTCATTCCAACTTTTGAATATATACAGTCTGTGCACTGTGTAAGGTTAAAACTTCATATCAATGGATAGAATGGAAAGAAATGTTCAATATTTTCCCATCAACTGAAATGAAATCTTGCTGCTAAGACATGACTTGAATCTAAGGGTTTTTTTTTTAGCTCTTCACTGAAGCTACAAATCTAAACTAACAAGCTTACAGTCACTAATAAGCCTCATGCAAGCTGCATAAATCATCATGTACCTCAAACCACATCAAGCTTTTAAGAGAGATCAAATAGACTCACTTATGCGGTTTCTGACACTGCACGACAAACTGTCCACAATGACTTATGTATTACAGGAATTGTAATGTGATTTTGTTTCTGATTATGAATATCAGGAATAACCGTGGTCTCCTTTACTACCTGTAGTGTCTTATAATCTAAGATCAATGTCACGTTAAGCAAGAATTTCATCAAATACAACCAGAAGAAAAAACAACAACAACACCAATAGGTGCTCTGTGCTTAAACAGCCACTAGCCGTATTCATACATAAATACTGCAAAGCAACTGATGCTGAGTTCTCTCTGGTGTGTCATTTTATGAAACCGCCTATGTGATGCCCTTTAAAGACAACTATGGACAGTGTCTTTCGTAAGCTGCTGCACTGTAAGTGGACTCAGTGCAGTCTGGCAGTGGTATTGACGTTCCAAAGTAGCATGTCTGCTGGAACCAAATGACACATATGTTTGTATCTCTGTGGCAGGTTTCCACTGCATATACTAGATCCAAATCTGCTTTGATGCACTGTTCAGGGAAAAAACAGTCCAACAGCTGTGTATTTAATGTTTGAGAAATTGGACACGACTTGAACTGCACAGGATTTATTGTTCTGATTTGATTTTAGATATAAGTAATCATGACCAATGCTTATTGTTAAATGAAAATGATTAATAATTGATCAATTACTGAGTTGTGTAATGTTAATGAGTGTAAGAAATCCTAGTTTTTGCCATATTTTGCCTTGCTTAATTACATTTCACATAATGATCAAAAGGGGGGAATGTGGAGGCAAAATTTGTTCGAACTTTATTAAGCATATTATGTTCAGTAATGTTTTGCAGTTTCGGTGTAAGGCAGGGAAATAAAGTGACTATACTTGACAAAATGTCCCAGATATGGTATATGCTTGTGTGAAGGATGTAAACAGATAAGGGAGAAGAGCCAGGCAGAGACAAAGCAACTTTAAAGTTGAGAGAAGGGGGGCCTGCGGCCCAAAATGTGTACAAAATCCTCTGATCTTTTGCATTCGGGGCATCCTCTTATATTCTCAGCAGGGTGTGAGAGGAATCCTCACTGCAGTGATTATTAAAACTTTTGTTAGACTAACAGTGCCTCTGACTTGTCCTTTGTTAATTTTTTCCACAACAGAAATTTAAGTGGAAAGCACTGCAAAGGGGCAAATAGCTTAGGTGGAGAAAACATGACTAGGCAACTTGTTGCATTTCACCTTTAATTTGAAACAAAAAAATTATGGCAACAGTCATCTCCTTGAGCAGATAGTTCTAGGGGAAAAATGAAATTGATTTAGAGCCTTTACTTGATGTGAAAGATACTCATACATCTTGCTTTAAGTATCTTTATGGAGATTTTTACATTTAAGTATCTGTGTTGATGTCTATGTGGGAGTCCTAATGTAGACACTGATGCAGAAAGAGGGGACTATAATTATTGTCAGCCATTCTCTTCATTAGCAAGCAGAGTAGACGGGCGCTTTCCCATTATGTCATAGGGCGATCGATACCGTACCCATATGTTCACTTAATTATCACTCGATTCTCGTAAATCAATCGTCTCTCGGGGTTTACAAAGCCACCCAGCCAGAGTGACAAGTGGCGAGAAGGGTGCCAGGCTGCAGATAACAGCACATTTTAATTGCGTCTTTTGTCGTTGACTCTGCCTTTGACACGTCAGTGTGAAAAGCTGTCAGTGCTCTTGTTTTTCTTGGGCACAATGGCACCAAACAGTGCTGCTGAAATGTGTGCTCCAACTTGGAGTCTGAATGAGCATAAATCAACTGAGAATTTATTTTGTACTTTTTGAGGAAAAAGCACATTAACTAAATCCCACGACTAAAATGAACAATTTGAAAGGAAGGAAGGAAGATAAGAGGTAATGAGGGAAGCTGGAGGAATACATGCAGCTCAACAATACTTGATTCTTCAGACCATACTGTCTCCAGTGATGATCGATGGCTGACATTTCCAAAGGGTGTCCTGGGAAGGTTAAGGCAGGGCAGCCGTTTAATATGACAAAAGCAAACACCGCCTGAAGACAGCAGGAAACAATAATAGCAATTTATGGATCAAATGAATGGAAAACATCCATTACATGGCACATGAATAAATACAGTAGATGAGTCTGGTAACAGGCTTGAATGCTACTGTTGATCTAAGTCTTCTTAACACTTTAAAGGGCAAATTTCTTACAGATTTTGTTTTTCCATTGTATAACATTTTTGTGAGTTAATGCATCAGTGACCGTAGTGAAACACCACCTTCCGATCTCTCTTTCTATTTTAAAATAGAAAAAGCTGTTTTTGTTCCTGTCCCATTAGGATGTTAAAATTAAGTGAAGTGAAAGTGACTATGTCATTGTGAAGCACAGCACAACACAGTGAACCACAGCAAAATGCAGCCTCTGCTTTGAACACATGCACACACACATGCAGCAGGGGGGCAGCTATTGAATGCTGCCCAGGAAGCAGTGACAGGGATGGTTCCTTGCTTGAGGGTACCTCAGGGCAACCTACCAGTCTGAGATTTGAGCTCACAATCCTGGGGTCAACTCCCTAACCACTAGGCCACTGTTGCCCCTGATTAAAAAATTGGCTCTATATTCACAGATGGAAAAATTAAGCTTTCAAAGAAAAGAACACCATACCTACTGTGAAAAATGGAAGAGGCTCATTTATGTTTTATGGGCTCCTTTATTGTGTCTGGTACTTAGAGGCCTTCAGCTTTGCAGGGCATAATGCAGTCTCAAGATTATCAAGGCATACTGAAACAAAACATACTGCCAGGAAGCCTCAGTCACAGGTCATTGGTTGTCCAGCAAGATAATGATCCAAAGCATCCTAATGGTTAGGGAGTTGGCCCCAGAATCAGAAGGTTGAAGGTTTGAATCCCTGACCATTAGGTTGCCCTGAGGTACCTTTGAGCAAGGTACCATCTCCATCACTGCTCCCCAGGTGCTTTCAATTGCTGCCCCCCTGCTGCACGGTGTGTATGGGTTAAAATAATAGGATGCATTTCCTTGTGTCTCACTGTGTGCTGTGCTGTGTTGTGTTTCACAATGAAAAATAATCACTTTCACTTTAATCCTATAGAAAATTTATGGAAAGATCTGAAAAATGCAGTAATATGAAGAAGCACCTAAAACCTGAGACAGGTAGAGCAGTTTGCTCAGGAAAGGTGGATCAAAATACCTCTTGGCAGATGCAGACGTCTCTTTAAGAACTACATTGTTCACTTGTTGACTGTGATTGCTGCTTAAGCTTGAGCAACAAAATCTTAAGTTTAGGCCAACAGAATTTTGTTCATTTCGTTTTCATTTGTTTTATTATGTAAAATATTCAAATTAATCAAATGCAGAGTCCGATTTGTGTTTAACATGGAATAAATGATTGTTGTCAAGAAAGTTCAGGTTGTGTGGAAGAATAATGGAGGAATACCAACACTGACTTAAAGCTGGTTAGAATTAACAGAAACTTTAGATTATATGTTGCATTTATTTTACATGCATGTTTGCACATGTTGCAATAAAACACTGTTCATTTTCTCATATAAAGATATAAAAACATAAAGAAATGATGGTTGTCTCAAAACTTTTTGCACATTTTATATTTATATTGAACTGAAATCAAATGTGAGTGAAAAAGATTTTCAAATGACCTTACTTTTCCTTAAGTAAATTAGGGGTAAGCTAATCACATGAACTCCCATTTTTTTAGGGGTTTTAATGTCATCCTTTTGTTTTGTGTATGCCTCTGAGTTTTTACATTTTACTTTAGACCAAAAAGAAACCCATAAAGAGAAGAAAAGCACTTAAACCTTTTAACCGTTTCCATGGTGACAGAAGC
This sequence comes from Hepsetus odoe, assembly GCA_017165825.1. NCBI lineage: Eukaryota > Metazoa > Chordata > Actinopteri > Characiformes > Hepsetidae > Hepsetus > Hepsetus odoe. The sequence continues at coordinate 18,255,824 of CM029379.1, read as the reverse complement.
TGAATTCTTGATGCTTGATAGGTATTTTTACCCTTAGAAGGTTCCTTGGAGTGATGCTTCAAAAGAGCCATTTTCTGGTTCCCTACAAAACATTGCTAGTACTTTGTACATTTTTATTTGTAAATGAGACACTGTAGTATAAAAAGCCTTTTTAAAGTTTACAGAATGCTTACATATCAGAAATGTAAAATTAATTATTTAGGGACCATGTGTTTTATGATAAAGGAAGTATAAAGTAGCTGTTTCTAATAAAGTGACCAGTGATTGGATGTAAAAAATAAGTGATTTTAATAAAATGGCAAGTGTCAGATCCTCTCTGTGCTGAGTGTCAGTGACTAACATTGACTCTTTTAGTTATTTATCAATCACCTCAAAGCAAACTTTCACATCTGTGTTGAACTAGGAGCTTCTTGAAGCCATCAAATTCTCTCATCAGTCTGACATTTCATCTGGCTCACAGTGTTCTGGGCATAAAGGAGGGTGGGTAAGCAAAGCTCAGAGCCAGACCCTGTGCCAGCTTAGAGCATCTTCAGTTATATATCAATAAAGCAAATACTATTAATGTCATTCACTGATGTCATTCAGTGATTCACAGACTGCTGATAATTATAGTCTCGCAGATTAGAAGCATGAGACGCTAAGGCAGTGACATTTACTGAATCAAAGCGCCTTTTCACTTGAAGTTGTCTGAAGTTTAGAAATGAGCTTTCTTTCATTATTAAGTGTGATAATAATAATACATTTTAAATGGGTATAAATTGTTAAATAAAAAAGAAACACTAATAAAAAGTCAGTTTTAACAAAAAAAGAGAAAACTTACAATAGATGAATCATCTAAAAATGCTTTGCTAGTTAAAGCTAGACTAGTTTTAGTTTAGGTTAAAATTAAATATTTTATCCAAACAGCTGTTTAGTGTATCAGTTCTTCAGAGCTATACTGCATGGCCACCGACTGAGAGTCCTAAGTGGTTCCTGCAGGGATTATGGTACTTAAAGTCAAGTGCAGGTACTTTCACGTGCTGTCTGCCTGCAGTAGCTTCTTCAAAGGCCTAATTAATCAAGTGCCCAAGCATATGAGCACAAACCGTGAAGGCAGATCAGATAGCAGTTGCTGCGCAAGGGAGCTTTCTTGTTTCACTATAACCAGTTCAGCCACTCTCACAAAAAGTTAATCTGAAAGTAGCTCCCTTGCTGCACTGTTCAAAAACATGGCATCTTGATATATTCCAACTTTGCACAGTGTGAAGAGTTGGTTTCTAAAGATATACCACATTTCATCATCACCCCAAAACTGGTCATCCCAAAAATGAAATATTAGCATTACATTCTTCACTTCTCATACTTACTACCACATCTGTAAAAAGTGGTTCTTCAAATGTTCTTTGGTATGTTCTTCTGCCAATGGTTATTTATTGAACCATGCTAATTCAGAGCACTATTGATCTGCTTCATTTTATTTATTTATTTTTGTTTGTTATTTTTTTATTGATTAAATGATTTTTGCTTCATGATTAGCATTTGTTTTTGCTTCTTTAAAGAAATCTTTTGAGATGGTTCTATATAGCACCACTATTGTCACCTTTAGTATCAGTTATCCCAGCCAGGGTTGTGGTTAGAACAAATAGGACCAAAATGGGCAAAATGCTGAGAAACACTCTGGACAGATCACCAGTCCGTCTCAGGGATTGACACTTAAGGCGCAATTCATGTCTTCAGCCCACCTGACGTGCATGCCTTTGATTTGGGGAGGAAACAAGAGAACCTGAGGAAACACACATGGAAATAGGGAGAGCATACAAACTCCATAAAAAGGTCCAAGGCTGCTCTGGCTGGGACCCAGAATCTGGCTGGCTGGAACCCTGGGTGGCTGAAACCCAGAATCTTCTGTGAGGAAACAACCTCGTTAAGCAGCATCCCAGTTGGAGAATCCAAAATGTTCATAAAGCAACAAATGATCAGACATATATATTTACTAAGCTGCCTTTAAACACATTTCAGCAGATTTTCCTATTAAAGGAGCATTGGTAGTGCCCCCATATCAGCATGACCAGCTAAATGTTATTACACGTCAAACTGTTCTACTCTTTCCATTTGGAGAAAAATTTTCTCTCTCACTCTTACTCTTTTTCATAGCCACTTGTCCTGATTAGGGGAGCGGGAGCCTATTCCAGCTCTCACAGGGCAAAAAGCAGGGACACACCCTGCATAGGACTGAAGCGATATACTAAAATGGAAGAGAAAAGTTAGAATAGAGGGACTCAAGAGGCTTTTACCCCTTTAAAAGACAAATGGTCAGTGGCAGCTGGCTTTATAAAACCTCGGCCAGGTTCTTAAAACAGTATAAGCGTATAGTGAAGAGGACGGAAACGCTCATATCAGGGGCCAAAGAGCCAGGTCTGAGCTCCAAGAAAAGTGTTAAAAGCAGTCAAGAGGGATGGCATGATTGCATCAACTTCTTTAGTCCTCTGGATTTCTCGTAGAACGCAGGGCCTCTTTTCCAATTTTTGTTGTTGATTTCACCGGAAGATTTGTCAGCTGGCTGCTTTCTGAAAGGCTTTCACCACCTTGCATCAAATTTCCTTCAGTTGAGGAATTTTCTTGACACAGGCACTGAGTTTTATGTATTTTGTGTGCTGCTGAGGTTTGTGTAGCTGCGTTGTTTTCTTTTTAACAAACCTTCCCCCTTTCTCTTTTGGGCTTGGGACCAGCAATGGAAGCATAGATTTCTGAGCTCTTTAGAGTGGATTTTGACAGTGTGCAAGTGTGTATGTCAGTAAGTTAAGTGAGTTACAGTGTCAATAAAAAGTGTTCAACCTCTTGGAAGTGTTTTGCCCCTTTTAATGCTTTTATACATGGAATCCAATTGGCTTTTTTTGACAAGAATGGACAGTTCCCAGCCAATTAATAGTTTCACAGTTGGTGAAAAGATGTTCCCCTGAGTGAAAGTGTATTAAGACACCTGCGTCTGGAAGGTTCAGACTCTGAGTCAGCATTCCTGGTTACAGATACACCGTAAAAGGCGCAAAAGGACATACCAAGCCCTAAAAAAAAGAGAAGTATAAGTCAGTGGACATATAGAAAAAAATCTACATCACTGAACATCCCCTGGTGTTCATTTAAATCCATCATTAAAAATGGAAGGAATTTGGCACAGGTGCAAATCTACATAGAACAGGTCTTCCTCACAAACTGAGGGATCAAGAAAGAAGGAGAGTGGGAGTGTGGTAAAGAGAAAGCAACTGTTAAAGAAAACTAAATAGTTGTAATAGTTTGCCCAAATGCATGTGAGAGCCTCAAAGGTCAACAGGACGAACGTTCGGATGTTCTGGTAAGACCAAAATGGAACTTTTTGGCCATCAGACATGATGCTGTGTTTTCCAGACACCTAAAACATGTGAACCCTACAGTGAAGCACAGTGGAGGCAGCATCATGCTTCTGGAGTTCAAGCCCAGGCCTCAAACCAATATAGAACTTTTGTCTGGACTTAAAAGGACTATTCACACCTGACTGCTGTGCAACCCAACAGAACTTGACCAATTTAGTTAAGAAAAATGGAGTAAATTTCATAAGTCCAGATATATATGTGTAACTGAGACCTATCCACACAGCTTCAGTGCTGTGATTGTGGCCAAACGTACACCAAAATCCTAAATACTGACTTGAAGGGGATACAGAAAAATGTACAATGACTTATTGTGCAGTTACATTACTTTGTAGAAATCTGTTTACACTGTGCCTTTAAAGATCAATACTTAATAATCTCAATCAATACTACATAAATGGTGTAGTTAACAATGAACTCTATTCATATCAGGCTTTGAATAAGCTTTAGCTTTCTATGAAACCATAAAACCCCCTTTTTTCAAAGCCTTTTAAGAAAGCAGTAAAACATCCACAGATTAGTCAAACCTTTCGGTATATTGATATGGTTGGGGTGTAAATTAAGTCATTCAGACTGAGAAAGAGAAAAGAAGCGTCTATATTGAAGGTGCTAGGAAGCAGACATTTGAAACGTTACATGCTGGGGGACTGACGGCCAGAGGCCAGCACGGTTTAATTATTTTTTGGCTCTGGCCCAAAAGGTCATTCTGGTCATCACTGTTGTGCTGCTGTTGTGCTGAATTTGAACTCAACAAGAAGACAACAATGCATGAATCTGTCTGTGGTTTATTACCTATTAAAGGTTCCTCAAAAGGTATTATGGAACAGATGATCCATTGTGGTGAACCCTAAATAAGAGCAGGCGAAAGAAGAAAATTACAAATATGATGACTTGCAAAAGCATGCATGGAAGGTGTTTTGGATATGTTAAATTGTCCATAGGTGTGTTTGCATGTGTAATTCAGCACTTTTATCTGTAATCTTTATATATTTTATATATTTTATATATGTATATTTAAAATTAAGACTTACTTTTATCCTTTTCACTGGTTATAAACTTATTTTTATTGATTATATTTGTTATTTCTTTAAAGCATGTTGAATTCTTTGCTTTATGAGAATCTAATGTTATCAGTGTGACACATGGCTCTTCTGAGTGGGAATGTACAACACTCAGCTGTCATTAAATAAGAGGACTTTAACATTAGGCTTAAACATTCCTGAACCTGCTGTTCCCTTCCGGACTGCGCGTGGCAGGTCACCAGACTGGATTATGATAGAAGGGTTGATAAGATGACCGTTCCTGACATGGTTTTGTCCTTTAACATAACAGAGATTAGCATATAAATGGTCCCCTGGGTAGAACTAGAGCCAATTTGCCACTTGTGCGAGTCATAAAGGCCACCAAACTCTTCCAATAGCAACACTTTAGCAAATAAAGTGCATTTCAGAACCACTTTCTGTGTTTAACTCACTTTATCTCAGTATTGCCGGTAATCCAATGCTGAGCTCCACTGACCATGCATTTTATTAGGAACACCTATCTTGTATTCCAATGCAATGTCCACTTTATTTGAACCACCTACCTTGTACTTTCAGTTCCACTTACTGTCCACTTTATTAGAAGAACCTACTTTATCCTTCCAATTACTGGCCACTTTATTAGAAATATTTGTGCTTCCAGTCATTCTCCATTTTATTAGAAACATACTTTATGGGTCCAATCATAGGTCCAATTATAGGACCTGCAAACTGCAGCTCCAAAGAGTTTCTAAAACCAGAAAGAGTATTGCAGCATTGCCCTTTCTGTCTCATATTGCCTCTTAACATGTTACAGAAAACTGTAACTGCAAAGTTGATAGGGAAGTATGGTGACAAAGCTGCAAATTATGATCTGTTAGTCGTACCTCCCAAAAACTGCTGCAGCATGAAGAGGAAGATTGATCATTAACTAATAAAGAGGTAAGAGGTAAAATTCTGACGCTATATTTAACCGTGTTGTTATCGGCAGTCATCTAATAGCTGTGAAATCCCACCAAACGATGCAGAAACAAATGGGAAACAGCTTCTCAGCCTTTCTCTGATTCACCAGCATTACTCATTACAGCCGTGACTCAGGCATTAGCCTTCTGCTGCAGAACCTCATCCATATTACTGTCCATACCCTTCCAACAGGGTGAGCCTGTAACAAAAGCTGCAAGTCTGTGCAAACACAGCTTTAGTGCACACAAAGGTCAAGCTAACACAAGCTGCAGAAATATTAAAGGGCAAAAAAGACCTGACGTAATTTAAAAGTGATCAATTGGAATATATTGTCACTCGAATACCTCACTTTTTAGTTTCTTTTCTATGTTCTGCAAGCTAAAATGTTTACGCTGGGATCAGACCAGACCACTGGCAATGAACAGACCAGAAACACATTAAAGCTCAGCACTTTGTTCTGTTCTCGTGCAAATAAAGATCGTTTACAGACCAGTAATATAAATGTTAAAAGAAATATAAATATATCTTATATATCTTTCGGCGGCTCCCGTTTAAGTGTCACCACAGCAGATCATTCATTTCTATTTCTTATAAATATAAATATAATATTAAAAATATCTTCACCCATTCCTTCCCACAGTCCATAGTTGCGTATTTGAGATGTCCAAATTTTATTTACTAATGTAAGAACCCAGAAAACATTGTGGTGTAAACAATAAAAGAGATGACAACTTTGGGTTGGATTTGGGTTAAACAACACTAACACTGGAGTGTTCAGGACTGCGAGCAGGATAGACCAAAGTACATTTCAGTTATTTTAATATTAGTTATCATTTGGGGTCACTTAAGTCAGGCGGCAGACGACAGGGAAAGGTGTGTTTCCTGCAGTGAAATTTGGAGGTGTATCAGTGAAAGTCTGGGGATGTTTTAGGGAGAAGATCTGGAGACCCAGATTAAAGGGGACATGAAAAAAGAAAATGATCAAGTAATCACACCATTTCTCCTGGTTAACCCCAGTCCAGTTTTGGTGGGTGGTTGGCAACCCTGTACCCGCCACCCGACTCGGGATGAAGCGGTGCAGAAAAGGAACGAATGAACTTGAACCTTTAAATGAAGCGGATTTACAGCAGCGTGTAGAGGAACAGCAGTCACTACTGAGTGATGTTTCTGTTTGATATGTTTATGGAGGTTATAACAGGGTTTATGTTGTAGGCTCTGAAAGTGAGAAAAAAAAAAATATATATATATATATATATACTCCAGCACTCCCCCGCGACCCCGCTTTACAGAAAATGAATGAATGAATGAATGAATATATAAAAAATTAGAGCAAATAAAAAAAATGTTTGCAATGCAGGAAAATAAAGTTTCATTTTTGAAAGTCAACTCTAGTCAGTGTCGTTACTCGCTGCCTTGCTCTGCCGTGAGGTGGCGCTGCAGAGTCCCAAACCACGTACTTCTACCCTTGATAGTGCGGACTCGCCGCTGCAGGATGTGTTCTATGTAGGCTATGTAGTGCGGCTGTATGCCGTTTGGGACGCGCCCACTCACCTGCACCTGCGGGGTAGTTAACGTCATTAAATCAGAAAACTTCACAGAAACGCCAACGTCCCAGCAGTCTGGGCTTAGAGTGAAATTTTACTCTTCACCTAAAAGGTGTGTGCGAGATGGCTACGTTAGCTAGCCGTGTGTTTTTTTCTCTTTTTATCGGAAACGCAGCGGATTTTAGAATTAAAACTACTGCTGGACTTCAGAGAGACATGTTGACGTGTTAGAGTCATCTTCACCTCAAACATACAAACACATCCTTAACAGCAGGCTAGCCTGAAGCCCGGTTACCATGGTAACGGCAGACCGCCGACGTTCCGGATCGAGAATTAGACATTTTACACGTTTTTTATTTTTTCATTTCACATTTTACAATAACCAAAAAAAAACAGTAGTTATTGATTAGTTCATTATTTATTTGTTTGTTTGTGTATATTTATTTATTTCTTGTCTGTTTGCCGGTTAGGGAGTTGGAGCCAGCAGAAGGTTTTGGGTTTGAATCCCTGAGGTGCCCTCGAGCAAGGTACTGTCACCTTCACTGCTCCCCGGGCTGCTTTAAATAGCTGCTGCACGGTGTGTAAAAAGCAGAGGATGTATTTTTTTTGTGTTTCACAATGAAAAACAGCCAGTCCAGTTGTTTGTTTAGAAATGAAACATCACTGTGGACTGGTTTCATAAAGAAACATTAATGTAAAGTCACGCTGATGTGTAGGGACGTCCAAGGTGTGTCAGCAGCAGATGGACCGGATGATATCCAAAAGGTGGACCAACCAGGTAGGTGTGTCGCACACTCACTCACTCACAATCACTCACACACACACACACACACACACACACACACACACACACACACACTGTCTGATAAGAAACTAAAGGTTGTCAGTCATCATATTTAGGTTTGTGTCATTGAAAAACCCAGAAAATGCTTTTTATTGCTGAAATATTTATTACATTTATGACAAAACCTGTGGTTTTAAGTACCAGAAAACACAAATTTTAACCACACCTATTTTTCTTTATATTTCAGTCTCCTATTAATATTTATATTGGGGTATATACTGGGGTACGTTTTCTGTAGAAGAATAAAATGTTGCCCAGTTTAAATCAGAATGAACTGCGTGATGTCGAAGAAAAAGTGATCATTTTCTTTTTTCATGATTTATTTAATTTACAGCCCCAGGTCATCACTGACACTATGCTGCCATTCTGCCTTTAAATATGTTTTGATACATAGAAAAGTGTCTTTGGCCATCATCATCAAAGTATTCTCATCAAGTTTGCTCTTTTTTCAGAAAGGGACTGAATGCCTGCACTTTTGTTTTTGGACATGTGCACACTTGCTCAGACACATCCACACAAACGGACCTTGACAGAGGCTTAATTTCAACTGGCCATTCTGAGCCGGTGTTGGTCTGATTGCAGTGTGACACTAATCATAACCTCCTGCTCCAATATCACAGACTCACACTCTCCCACAGTGCCGCTCCACTGAGCTTCCTCCACAGACCATCAGAAACCATGCAGGAGTCGTGCCACCATACTGCATGTGACAAAATAAGGCGGATCTGAACTCTTACAGGCATCTCAGGGTCTGTATTGTCCTTTTTTTCTATGTTGTTGAAAGACTGGCTTCATCATCGTACCAGTCTTGATAAGTGCTCACTTATATTGAGCTAGATACTTGTTCAAGGGACAAGAAGAGTATATCAAACAGCAGAAAGATGCTTTTGTCTTTCTAGTTTTACATTTAACTTAAAAAATGTATTCATAAGCTTTGCTTAAAAACAGAAATTGAGATGAAAGATTTCAGACACCAAAGACAAATCATTTGTCATATTCAGAGGACTCCCAATTCTATAATTCCGCTGATTTATTAGGTATTGCAACACAGTTTTGAGTTAGTTTGGTGAAACATTTGAAGGGATTGTCTTGTTGAAACATCCATCCTCTTTCCAGATTCAGTCTCTCATCCATCTGTATCTTTCATCATTCTCTTCAGTTTCCTTCAGTGAAGCGTCTACATTTAAGCTCTTTGCTATAGTTCTGTAATCCTTTATGATGACACCTGATGCAATTTGTAGAAGAACATTCTGTGCAGCATTAACACTGGCTAGAGCTTCATTCAGTTAAATGAAATATAACCTGAAGTTGTGTGGTGGTAAATCCTTTTAGAACACTTGGACCTGTTGACATTTAGACTTAAGACTATATTAGTGGGCAGAGCACATCAAGATGGAAGCCTGCATTAAACCAAGCCCTTCTTGAGAAGTTTTAGTGTTTTTCAACTGCGCTGTAACACATCCACCTCAAAACCACTAAAACATGTGGGAATACTCCAGGACCAAACTAGGAAACCTCAGCTATGTGGGACCATCACCATGAGGTATGACCAGGAAAGTGACTTTGGATCAGTGCTGTAGTTGCACACTGAGCTCCAAAAGCCCTGAGAGTGCAGGGGAGATAGCAGACATTGGAGGATTAGTTATCAGCCTTTTGTGAGTGCGCAGCTCTTGAGGGAAATGAGGCATGCAGTTCATATAGTGGAAATCACTTACGGCAGCTCTACGCAAATTAAAAGGCTGAAGCAAAGTGTCCCTACTTTCACACCAAGGAATTAAAATTATCAACTGATAAAGGTGGCTGAACACCTTGTGTATATAGACGTTTGTCAGAAGCACATTCATTTGAGATCTCGCCGATTTGCGCCTGAATGCGACGTGTATAATGAAGAACTGTTCTGTGTGTGTGTAGAAAGTGGCTGGTTGAATATCAATTTCATTTTGGTAGCTCGGCCATCCATGTTTCAACACCAGCTACGGGTAGGCCCTGCTGTCTGGAAATTTTTATGGGGGGGGGCAGTTATCATCTTTCTTTAAGCAATGCTGATGTGGTTAAAAAAGTGGTGCTTGATGTGACTCAGAGGAAGTATGTGCTGTTCACGCAGACGGGTTCATTACATTGTGTAACAGGTGATAAATACAAATAAATAAATAAAAAATGATAATTAATTGGGACTGGATAAGATATGAACAAAATATGGATAATTAATGAGTGACTTTACACTAGTTTTGCGAGAGCTGTTTTTCATACCAGATTTCCCTTACGGGACTATAAGGTATTGAGCTGAACTGAATTGAATATCCCCACTCCCCAAGCATTTATAAAGACAGATCAGACTCAGGAGACGGTGGGGAAATAGATGAATGCTGTCAGCCGTCCAGAGCTACTTCATGAATCAGTTTCAGTGGAACTGCCTTATACAGTTTACCAGTGCAGCTGAGAGTAATGAATGGAGGGAAGAAGACGGGAAGATAGAGGATGGGAGAGGGAATTTTTAACCAGTGTGAATATGTTAATGGAAGCAATGTGGAAAAAACAACACCTCCCCTAATGCACCTGGAATGAAATCACAGCATATGAAGCAATACATTTTATTCTCAGAGGGAAATACGTTGCTTTGTATAATTCATCGGTCTGTGAGAAGATTCAAACCATGCTTTAGGAATCAAAGTCTTTCAGGAATCCAAGAGCCAAAAAAAATAAACCAAACAGCCAAAATGTCCAGACACACCTCGAACACCCCATTTAATCCAAAATAAGCTTTAACAGTGAAAGGTAATTATTATTTGATCTAAAAAGTAATAAGTTTCATTTCCATTCACCTAACATGCAATCCACTAAGGCTACATTTAAAATTACAATCTTATTGCACAACTGTATTTTTTTTCTTTCAGCCTCACATTAAATCTGTGTGTCTAATGGTAACGAACTCCGTGCCCTGAAATAACCCTCATGCACAAATCCTAATCAGTCAAATCACGCAGATGATCCACATCCGTCATGAATTACAATAACAACAAATTAACCTTCATCACAAAGATCATTATCTCTGATCAGCTACCAGCTGTTCTTGGTTAGAGGGAAAGGTGAACAAAGGCCTTTAATGCTTCTGCAGTGTTTACAGAAACCTTAAATAAGTCACTGCTGATCTGCTGTGAACAGGAAAGTTGTGTAATAACGTGTATATGCAGTCGAATAAAGACACGTATTCTCCTCTGACATTCTCAGGTTTCATGGTGATGAATCAGGTAATAGAGTGGCTTGTTGAGGCAAAATTTGAATTTGCCCACTTTATTAGAAAAACCTACCTTTCCAACCATTTCTATAGAAACTCTTATCTTCCAAGGGACTTCCAAGATCCAAAATGGTCATTTATGTCTTAAATGCATTCTTAAATACAAAGAAAAACAGTTGCCTCATAAACATAACGAATCAAATCAAGGTTGATGCTGAAATTAAGAAGCGAATGTCCACCCATCACAATGAGGTATGTATTAATAAGCTACAACCTTCTGGTACTTTAATAGCAGCAGATTTTTAAATGCCTGACAACGTAAATCCGAACACTAAGTTAACTGCTGATCAGGAGTTTAGAAGAAATAAATCTGTCATCTCTAATATCCATCTTGGCGCATAACCAGAAAAAAGGTGATATACTTAGCCAGTGCCTTTAAAAATATACTTTTAATTGCAAGTATGCCTGATGTAGATAAGATTTATAGTACGCTTGCAAGCAAAACATCATCCAAACCTCATCTCAGATGGGGATTTTTTTGGCTGTGAAGGCGTGGGAAAAATGGCATAAATGTTCCGTAGTTCTTATAGTAGCAATGGCTGCATCTGTCAACTCTTTAAGACCTTGTTATTTGAGTGCTGAACTTTTCTTAAGAGTGTTTGTGGCTTACTTACACATCAGGCTTACCGTGATTTCAGAAGTGGCCCACAATATCCCGTTTCTAATGGGAGTGACTTTAGATTAGGTGGCAGTGTAGCCCGATATATACACACATTCAAATGCTGGAACCAGCAAGTGGACAGCTGTCATAATTTGTGGTTTATGTAACAGATTTAAAGAGTTTGAGCATGGCAAATCAGAATATTGTTGGGAAATACGTGACCTGATGCCTTTTGAAAGAAAAGAAAGTTGGAATTGATAACTTGCAATCAATGGAATGCTAGCAAACATGCCACGCTGCCCAGATTGAACCCATTTTATTTTGGGAAATCTGTCCAAATGATTTTTCTTTTCTTCCATCACACTGACTTGATTTCTCTGGGGCTTGCCACAAAGAGAACATTGCAAGTGTGACATTTAAGGCCATTTCTTGTGGAGATACTATAACCTAGATTAAGTATAAATACATATCCTTATTTGCATATAGCGTCATAACATCGAGGTCAAAAACAGCAAATATTATTTATGAAAGTTTTAGTTTTGGTTTTGAATTCTGACTGGCTGAGCTTTTGTACACTTATTCAGCACATTTATGAAATGTAAAGGCCAAATGTTGAACAGGAAGTAACTGTGACGTCTTGATGCTGATGTGTGGGAAGCAGAACAAATGGGCAAGCATAAGGATCTGAGCAGATCTGACATGATTAGCCAAATTGTGGAAGTTTTTCCACTGGTTCAGGGCATCTCCAAACATCCAGTCTATGAAATGTTCTGCTTGGATCTTGGCAGTTCTGTGGATCACTGCCTACACTTATTACCTACCTAAACCATTTGTGCCAAAAGTATTTCCTAATGGAAGTGACATCTTTCAGTGAAAAAATGGCTGAGGAATGGTTTGAGGAACATGACAAGGTGTTCAAGGTGTCGACTCTTCCTCCAATTTCTCCAGAGGTCAGAATGATTCCAGAAACCACAGCAGACCTTTGGAGATCTTGAGATCAAGCCCCAATCAATCATAGCTGTTTCGTTGGTGTAAAGGGTATAAAAATACAATGTTCAGCAGGTGGTTTTAATGTTGTGGCTCATCAGTGTATATCTACATGCTAAGTCTATAACTGTTTAGCTCCACATGTTTATGCTGAAGGAGTGTTTAACCTGAAGTGCTTTTTAAATAAGACATACTATAGGGTGGCCAGTCGGAACACAGGTCCAATTCCATGCATTAGTCTTGAAGGCACAGGAATAAAAATTCTGTTGATTTTTGAGGGTTAAAGACACAGAAATAATTAGCATGCACTCAGACATGGATATGAATATGTAATGTATAGGGCCTTTAATTAATCATTTTTAACTTCTTTCTAAAAGATCCCAGATGATGAGATGTATTCTGATGTTTTTAAACACACACCATACATAATATACAGCACAAACTCCAGTGGAAAAGAACACATTTGCACATAAGTAATGCCTGAAGAAATATGACCTGAAATTAGAAAGCAACTGGAGAAGACAATAACCAGTGACCTTAAGAGGCATCGAGTTAAATGATTTGCAGTAATGCATCACAAATTCCCTGCATTGCAAATCCCGTGCTTCAGTCCCAGAGGTCATATTTTAAATTGTTTTTTTTTTTTAAATGGCAGTACTTTTAATTGAATGCATTTTCTGTGAAAATGTCTCGTCTTTCTCTCCCTCCACACTTCCTTGAACTGCGTCTACTTATAGTTATGCTGCTTTTTTCAGCTTTTTATGGAAGGGTACTTTTACTTGCTTAAGTAAGCTTTAGCTGAATACAAAGTGGAATTCCTTTCAGCCGTCTTTCTGCTTTAGAAAACCTCCCATCAAGTCTCCAGTGGTCTTTTAAGGCACGTTTCCTGGGTCGAATACTATTCTCCTTATCCTGATGGTATTCTCTGTGTTCGGGATTCTAAAGAAATGCTACATTTCACATGCTAATCCAGATCTGTAGTATCCGCAGTGTACAGTCGACAATCATTTTGATGCATTTCCCTGTTTCTAAGAAAAGAGCAGGAAACATGAAAAGTTGTATCACTTTAACAATAGAAGCCAATAGGCATACGCTGAATTGCATCAGTAAACATTTACAGAAATTTTTTTTCAGGAATTGTTGTGCCAGACACAGGCTATTTGTAAATTAAGCTGTAAATTGGTATAATTTGTTCTCGCAGAGTAGGGACTAGTTTTCCAGAGGAAAAAGAAAATTAAAACCATTCAGCTTACAGTGAAAAAAAAATACCCCTGGAGTATTCCTTTAATATGACTGGAGTGTAGCGGTGTGTGGCACAGACAGATAATTCTGCAATTCACTTCACATTACAATGCGCAGTGCCTGAACCGAGCCTTTCAGACCACACTGCAGATTTTCCTCTACAGAAACCTCTAGGGAACCCATTGTGTCACACAGACCAACACCTACGCATTCATTTTTCACTCCACCAGTTGCTGTTGCCCATTCAACTCCCTGCACTAAGTGAGCACATAGGAGAAACATGAAAATACTGACTGATCTACAAACACTGGCCAATTTATCTGACACCTGTATTTATTTAATAGAAATATCTGCTTTGCACGTCTGTTCACTGGCCTCTGCTTTTACTTCCTTCACTGACTTTATCAGACGTCTACCATTTACTTCCACTCCCTGGTGTCTGTTTTAGAAACACCTGCTTTAATAGCAGGTTTAATGTTTCTCACTCTAGCCCATCTGTTGTCAGCCCCTCTGCCTTATTTATCATTGGCCAATTTGTAATCACAGGGCTACTATGGGTCTGAAATTACTGGGATGGTGGATAATTCTCAACACAGCAGTGACGCTGGTGTGGTAGTGTGTATCATGCACTGCATTATCGCTGTTGTCTTTTGATGCAGGCTGTTGTCGCTGCGAGTGGAGGGTGGACCGCCAGCCAGAAATATCCAACTCTGTGGTCAAAAACTGTTCACCAATGAATGGCTAAACAAATGGTGAACAAAATCTGTTTTGGACTGCAGTCTCTAATAATACACCAGCGAGGCAGTGGGTTCAAAGAAAGATGGGCAGGAGCGTAACAGAGTTACAATAAACAAAACTGTTAAAAAGCGATTAAAAGCGAAGTGAAAGTGTGATCCACTCCATTACATTCACAGCCAGTGCCAAATAAATAGCAGTCAAATTCACAGACTCAAAAAGCTTATTAAGGAAGCCTCTTCCTCGCTGCATTAATAAACATGGCCATGGAGGCTAGCGTGGGTTGTTACAACACAGGCTAATAGTGAAAACGTAATGAGGAGTGACACTGATGGCACTGAATTCCTGGGGCTTTCCATAATGTGGGACTAACAACAAATACCCGAAAACAGACCCTTGCTGATGGGAATCGGTCGCTGGAGTTTTGGGTAAAAAGAAAACAACCTCATGGACAAGAAAAGATTTACAGAGATTGTCATCATTTGAAGCATTTTTCCCACTGTTAAGTACATATTGTAAATGACCTGAGGCTTCCATTTCATTGAAATGGAGCTTAATATGAGCTGCTGGGCGTGCTATTGGTGATAGCAAAAACATTTCAGAAGAACTGGGAATCTTTTTGCCGCTCTTCTTAGAAAATCGAAGACATCATGCTTAAACACCACTGGTTCCTTCAGCAAGAGGCAATTGGCTGTCATAGGTGGTAAATTGACTCACATCTAGCTGGTCATGGAGTGTTGTTTGATGCGCAGGCCATCCTTTGGTGTTCTAGATATTGAACTAAGCATGCATCATTGGCCCAGTTGAGCAAATTAAGTGCTAATTGGATAAATGTAGGTGCCTCTGTTAAAATCACAGACTCTGGCTCTCTTGACACTGTGAGGAGCTTACTCCATCAGAAGGGAGGTCAAGATCATGAAATGGAAGCAGGAACTCGGTATTCAGAATAAATTAGACATCAATGATTGCCATTAGTTTGGTGAATAAGCGAAAGTTCCTGCATATCTCAATGGTTCAGATGCAAACCAAGTCATTCACAATGATTTGAAAGCATTAATTATACAAAAAACATATCATCTGATTCTTTTACAGCAATGATCATCAGAGGCATCAGGCATTCACAACAAACTTTCTGTGAGGCAGCATTAAACTTAAGATATTTGGTTTCAGTTACTACTGATATCATGAGTACTGTCTTTTCATTTCTTCCACAAAGGAGCATCGCACATCAAACTGCTCTGAATGACTTTGTATCTTCACGACTTAATTATTCACATTTTTTCAATGCTTGAATTCTCTATTAATTGCAGCAATAGTGTAATGGTGTTTAAAAGATTCGCTTTCTTTGAAAATGATTCACAAGTTGATTCACAAAACAGCATCTCAGAGTAAATTGACTGCATATATAGCAACACCCCTTGTTACAGCACTTATATACGGTACATGTATGTAATGTGGAGTTATGTGTTTTATAGGGAGCACAACACACAGCATAAAAACAGACGTTCTGTTATGTAATTGGCCGTTGCTTCTAAAGGTGACCTATCATCATTTCATGTTTAATTGTTTTTTAAACAAGCACAGACCTCCTTTGTTGTGGTATCATTATGTTACCTCAACACAAACCATTATAAACTGGATGAATGAAAATGAATGAAAGCTGGCCATTTCAGTAGCTTTAGTGGTACCTAATGACAAGGAAAGCACAAAGCATACCTTCTGATAGGAGATCCTATGCAGGCAGTGGGTAGCACTGACAGACTACACAGGATTTGCAAATTTGATCTCACTCTCGACAGGAGGGCCTGTGTTTTATGGATTCAGATCTTTTTTTCCCTTACTTTGTTTCCCTAACTGCTTCCCTGACTCACCAGGTCCACTGTTGCATTGGTCTGCTTTGCACGGTCCTGCTTTAAGGCAGCCATAGTGAGGAATTCATTAAATCAAATGCTTTATAGATTTTTCATTGACCTAAGAGATCTTTTCCATTTAATGGAATTTTCCGGTCCAACGTAACGTCTGTCTGCCACATGTGTTTTTAGAGTTAAAGCCTCATGTCTACTCATTTTATGTTGTTTACTGACAGATATCAGCAATTGTCTGTGGCTTCTATGATAAATCGGTTCAGTTTTTTCTCTTTTTCAGTAAAGGGAGATATCTGTAACTGTATGTTTCAGAAGTAGAAAAGGCGGAGTGACTCTGAAAGTTGGATTTTTGGATGCTCAGCTTCTACATATCAGAGTACCTATGTTGACAGTATGTGTACAAACCGCTCCAAAGATCTCTCCTTTTGCACAGACATGATGTTAATAGTGTTAGACAGTTAAATTATAGAGAGAAAGATGCAGCTTCAGGCATTTACCCCAGTCTGAGAGAACTGGTTCATGGTCAGGTTACCCAGCATTCAGTGAGGCTGACATGTTTAGCCTCCTACATTTTTATTTATCTCACTCTGGGTGCAATTTGTGACTTATTGTAACAATGAGACTATTTATTAAAACAGAAGCAAATCTAGACGTCAAAGGGACGCTCTAACCCTGAGGTTTACTGTTTCTGTTTACCTTCCCTCTCTGCATGTGGGCTTCAGGGATGGCTCAGTAGTTCTTCTTCAATGCAGGGACATATAAAACACATAAAGCAAGAGAGATGGATAAATGATATGTGTATAAGTTCCTGTTGGTTTTCCTGCTGTTAATATCTTGTTTATTTATTTATTTTGCATTACTTCTTTGCACACAATGGTTTTGATTTTGGTTTGCATGAACACTGAACTTTTCATAACTTGGAAACTTTACAAGAAGCAAATTGTGACAATTTTTGAGGAATTAATATTTACTTATTTTTTACTTTAACGTTTACATAATTACTTTTTATATAACTTTTCCAGCTTCATATTGCTCATAATTTAACTGGCCATTTTGTTACTTTGACTGCTCTTTGACTGCCCAGGTCTGATTGGCTTCCCTGCGTTCCCTGCTAGTGCTACAGATGGGGACTGATACAATTTTGTTCCCTATTTCAGTTCCCTTATTCAGTTCTATTATTGGTTCCTGATCAGTATTCTGTGTGGAGAAAAGTAGGCCTACCCTGGTTTCTTAGTGTCAACACAGCTGTTTTATTATCTATTCAGTCAGATATCAGAAACGGGCATGCAAGAGTCTTTCTGCCGTCATCTAAAATGGATAAAATGAGAGTATATTTGAGAAGCACTGCTTGTGATTTTGATATTCTGGTTAAAAGAAAAATCTCATAAGCCTGCCTTGTAATGTTTTTTTAACAGGATGTTTACCCTCGGTTATGGGTGTGCTGCAAGGTTCAGAAGAGTGTCAAATACATAACGTCCCTTGAATTTTAGCCCATGTTGATTAATATATTTTTAACATATTGCTGGCATTTCCACCTTTACTTGAAACGATCATTTCACAAACACTGCAGATAGCAATGCTGTGATATTTCTTCATGCAGGAAATCCTTTGGACCTTTCCCTCCTTCCAAAATCCTTCCTGTTTCCAGGAGCACGGATGTAGAATTTAACATCAGTTTCAGAGTAAGATGATAAGACATGTGTTTTTGCAATGCCCAACGCTCCTTGCATTGATAAATGGAGTTGTTAACCTTAGAGGCAAGCAATTCCAGTAGACTGTGCATGCAGCCCTCATCCCTAATCACAACCATTTGAAAAATGTATTTGCTACACAAATTCCACACATGTACTGTACAAATTTTAACCATCAGTAGAGGACTGGGAAAAAAAACAAGCATTTTTTTTTCCAAGTTCTGAGTATTTCTGGTATACCTGGTAAATTTAACATTTTGATGTTACAATGTTTCTCACAATTAACTGTATAAACATCTAAACATTTTCATTAATCCTGTTTACTCCCTATTTTTTGATGGGCCAAAAAATAGATCATGCACCCTTTCAGCTCACAGCAGTTTGGCTCTGAAAAGTGTCTCAGTCCTGTTTGCCTTTTTGAAAGACACTGTACTACATCTAATCTGGAGAGAGGTTATTAATACATCAATCCTAAAGGCACAGATACAAACTCAGCCTGTTCCATTGTAACGGATTAAGAGAGGATGGAAAGCAGTCATGTACAAAAGAAGTGATGAGTGATGACTGTTTGATTAAACCACACCTATTTAATTCCTGAAAACCGGAACACTCTTTTAGAGCACATTTTGGGCAGCCAAGGGTAAATTTCTTCTTTACTTCCATCTGTGGGAATGTTCAGGAAAGGCCATCAGGGAGCTGCAGCTGATGCACATCAACAATGCCATCACAAGGCTTTAAGGATTAGTCTCGACTGAGTTACGTTGGATTTCATACAAGCTTGTGAACAAGTGGCTATGGCTGGATCCTTCTAAAAAAACACTCCTAAAAAACACCCAAGAGTTTTGTAGATGCTGTAAAAAGCTTTTATTCTCTAGCTTTAGACTGTCAGAGGAATAGAAACATGCCTTCATGTGAAACAAGATTTTAAATAGATTTTATTTTAATGTCACAACATTTAACAACAACTACACACCTCAAAATATCCAGTTCTTGTTTAAAAATACTGCACAAAAAAGTATGTTACACACTGTAATGTTTTAATAGTGAAAATTTCAGGGGGCAAAAATGATCACAGATGTGTGCAAATGTTTAGGTACCCATGGTTAAACCATTAATTACTGAATTTAGCATATTGAAAGAATTTCTTTATTTTTTTTTTAGTTCCTTATCAGATGCTTTACTGGGTGTTTAAACCTTTGCATACACCTGAATCTACAGAAGAACATCCCAAAGCATGAATATATTTAACAGCTCATTGTTCAGTTTATCTCCAGTGCCTAAGCTGGAGTAGTAATTTAGTTTTATTAAAATAAAACAACACATAGAATAACAAGCCTGCCTTTATACTGAGCAAAAACACTGCCAAATATATCAGGACTATTACGATGTACGGATACCAGCCTTAGGCAAAAGAGCTTGGTTTAGTTATTAATATTTACACATCATTAATAAAAGACATCATATAACCACTAGACATGACACTTTAGTAACCTGCCTGGGGATCCCAGTGGTTAGTTATAGTCAGCTCCACCTACACGAATGAAAGCGCAGCTTTGGGAATTACTGTGTCTAATTTTATGGATGCATATGCATGACTTTTACTTCACAGCTCATGTATGAAAGCTGTTAGTTGACTAGACAAGACTTTCTAGCTAAAAAAACAATGAACTCCAATTCAGTTTGAGGTAAGAGTGTGATCAAATACCCTATGCCTCCATTGATTTAAGGTAGCGTGTCTTAGGTGATCAGTTACACTTAAGAGGAACGTTGGTCAAATTAGATTCTTAACTAAACTACCTTTAAGAAAGTTATCCAGATGAATCCCAGCAGTGACCCATTACAAAAAGGCAGTGAGACAGATCCGCACCAGGCATGATGTATCTTTGCTGATAAAGTCATGACCAGGAGGCGGTCTGTGAGCAATGCCAGACTGATCCATGGCCTTGGAGTAAATTAGCCACATACCCCCAAGGCTAGCACAAATGCAGAAATGCCAGGACACGGGGGCTCAGCTTGACCCACTGAAGGCCACAACGTCAACAGGTATTCAATCCAACTTGGCCGTGCGCCGCATCGTTTCACTAATGAGCTGACCTCCTGAACCCCTGCAAAACTAGAAGAGGCAGGTGTAGTGCTGCATGGTAGGAACAAACACCTGCAGATGTTTTCAGCTTTCGACAAGTGAACTTAAAAGGCCGGCTAGCAGGACATCAGAAAGCAAGCCAGCGTGACCGCACAACCAATTAGGTCCCTCTTTCATCTGATCAACACAATAAGTGTGACCTTAATAAAAAGCAGCCAGAATACATGACACATTTATGGGGCAAATAGCAGTGCTTTTTTAAAAAAAGACTCACAACACAACTAGGACACAACTACGTGCATGTCACCCAGTTTTTTTTTTTAAGTCATTTTAAGAGTGATATAGCATCATGGTTTTTAAGATAAAAGCCAGTTGCTCACTTCTGTCATTGTTTTTAGAACAACTTTTATGATTTCTTCACTGAAAAGTAAATCTGTGGTTTGCTTTTTAAACATAAATTACTTTTTTTTTTTTTCTTTACTTAAAGTGAGTAATAGTTTTACATATTTGCAGAATTTACCAACTGACCATTGGCTTATTTTGTAAGTTTCCAGAGAACTGCTTTTTTGTTCTTTAAGTGCAGGGAAAGCCAAAAAAAAAAAAAAAAAAAATTGGAAATAAACACATGCTTCAGGCAAATGTGTGTGGTAAAAATAAAACATCAGAGTATTAATTTAAGAATATAATATATATTTTTTTAACAACTTATGAAGAAAATATCTCAAGTTATACAAACAAGAATTCACAAAAACGCTGACAGCTGACAAAATAGTGAACATTACACACATGCCTTGAATGCTGTCTACAATCATGGAGGATACTTTCAAAATGTCTGAACATTCAATTTGTAGGCTTTACTGTCTTATTTACTGCAAAAGGTATGCTTGTCCAAAAAGCAAAACTTTATCCAAAAAGTTACAGAAGGACTGAGATTAACCATGAACTTAATGCAATCTACTGCAATAACTAAAAAGGTAATCCATTACTCTTTAAAAATACCATTTCTTTCTTTTTTATATATTACATTCAGAGCTTTTAGAGAGATGAAGAGCAGTACATTGTGGGAATTTTCAAGCAGCATGCTTTGAAGGAGTGTAAAGGCTTTAAAGGCTTTAAAGGCTTTAACTGCCTAAATGGATGCACCTATGCTAATGTGTTCACAAAGTGTTCCATTGTGCCAAACTATTAGCTTGGATTAAACCAGTGGTGCTGAAAATGAGTCCCTATGCTTGTTTACAGTAATCAAAAAGCTCTATTTACATTGTTACACTTTTAAATGACTATCTAGATGTTTTAATAATACACATTTATATATATATATACCTGCAAACTGACATGTTATGCGAAGGCATATCTCATAGTGTGTGTGTGTGTATATATATATATATATATATATATATATATATATATATATATACACAACACACTATGAGATATGCCTTCACCTAACATGTCAGTTTGCAGGTATACACTGACCAGCCAGACAATAAAACCACCTGACTAATATTCTATACATCCCCTTGTGTTCCCACAATAGTTCTCTCAGATCTTGTAAATTGAGAAAAGGTGGCTTCATGGGTGGGAGTAGTTTGTCCATTATGTCCCAAATATGCCTGATCTAATTGAGATCTGGGGAATTTGGAGGCCAACACCTTGAACCTTTGGTCATGTTCCTCAAACCATTCCTTAACTGCAGCAGTGTGGCTGAGCACATTAGCCTGCTGAAAGAAACCACTGAAAGAATAAGAGGAATGAAAGGGTATTGGTGGGTTGGTGGCGGTGGTCTAGTAGTAGGGTACCTGTCTACAGACCTATGGATCAAGAGGTCCCAAGTTCAAATCCCACCTCTAGCACTACCACCATTGGGTTCCTGAGCAAGACCCTTAACCCTGAATTGCTCCAGGTGGACTGGCCCTGTAACTAGGACATGGAAGTCGCTTTGGATAAGAGCGTCTGCTGAATGTAAAAGGAATATAGTTGTCATGAAGGGGTATATGTGTTCTGCTGTTGTTTAGGTAGAATGTATGGTTTCTTATGCCCAATGTCCTATAAATGCTCAAACGATTTGCATCTTCCCCCTGGTAAGCTCTGCACACACTGTGCACACGATGTTAAAGAAAACATGATTCAATAGACCAGGCCAGCTCCTTTCATATTCTCAATGGTCTATGTCTCACGCTTGCATGTCTATTGTAGGTGCTTCGGGTGGTTTAAAGGTCATCTAGCCCTTGCAATCCATCTCTTGTCTCAGATCCTTACACTTGCTCAGTTTTCAAGCTTCACACATATCAACCTGAACTGACCATTCACTTGGTGTTTAATATATTCCACTGTAATATAATTATCTGTGTTACTCACTTCACCTGTCAGTGGGTCTAATGAGTACTGAACGGCGTGTGTGAGTAAATACAATAGGTAACCCTGGTCAAACAACATGTTATGTTGATTAATAAAAAGAAGCAAAAAAACATTTGTAGCCAACAAATTTTTCGTCATATGCAGAGCTTAGTTATATTTGATTAATTCGATTGACTTGGACACCCTACTACAATTACCCACTACGATCCACCAGGTCAACACTTAGTAACACCTGCTTTGTCAAATATTACAACTTGCAAACAAATTTTTAGGCCAGGACACATCCAGGAGTCGTTGTGTTCTTGTTTTAGGCACTGTCACCCACTCTTCTTTGCAGAACAATTGTTGTTGTTGTTGATGTGCTTAGGATATCTTGTACCCGCCACATATTTAATATTAGCCACAGATTCTCCTTTTAGTCAGGGGACTGGGAAGATCATTCCTTGCGCTTGCAGTTGGATCTGGTGGATACTGAGCTTTTGCAGAAGCCAAAACATCTCTGTAGCTGAGTTCAGTTATTTATCCACAGAGTGAGTCAATTAAGTCAACATAACATGTTAAGTTTTGATATGCTCCAACTGGAGCATAATTGGATAAGAGCGTCCAAACTGTTCTTCTTTCATATTTTTATAAATACAATTATATTTCAAATATCTAGTCTGTTTTGGTTTTGGAGGAAAGCATGACTACATATGAGTGTGTATGGTTTGCAAGTGTAAGTGTGTGTGTGTGTGTGTGTGTGTGTGTGTCTTTATCTGTGGTGACCACAGGTGGATGTCTCTCACCTGGAAAAATCCATTTGACTTGAATTTGCCCTGTAGTTGGATGAAAGCACTCTCAGGCTTCTGGACGTTCTTTCATCCAGGCTAGAGTCAGAGCCGAGGCCTCGTCCAACGCCTCTGACTTAACGAATGGATACCTGAGGCTATGTGAGTGGACAGTCCTTTCCTCATATTCATGACTATCATCTGCTTTCGCTAGATGGTTAATTGCATCCACACTGGCCTGATACAGAGGTGAAGAAACCTCCGTGGTGTCTTTGAAGTGTTGCATGTGACAATGGTGAAGGGATCTTGAGATGTTGTTGTGCAGGTGTGCCAACAAGGACAAACTTCCACAGAGAAAACTGAGCCAGGGCCTAAGTCCTCGGTGTAATGGGAGGTCATTGAGCGTTCTAATAGAATTAAGCAAGTAAATTGCAGTCATTTTATTGAATAACCAAGATTTAAGCCTTAAAAGATTTAACCCTTAGAAGACAAATTTTTCAACAATAAAATCATGTTGTAATTTCATATTAATTCAATTTCGCGTTCACACTTTTAGCACACTTTTACCTTTCATGAATGTAATTGCCATTTATCATGTAATTGTACATTGCTTATGTGATTATGGTGGTAATTACAATATTAGATACTGTAGTTACTCATTTGCTTTGCTTGAGTTATTGTCTAGCATTGCTCATCTGTCTTAGAACTTAATTTTCACGTAATCTGTTGATTTGCCTTAAAATTTAATTTATGACTGATGTATATTTGTGTGTATTATTCATACCTGTCCATTTTAATTTGTGTCTCTACTTTAGCTGAGGGCATAGTTTAGACTGTATACAACAGCAAAAAAAACTTTCTGCTGCTGATTAAAATAAATCTCATGCAGAGAAACAGCCCCATGCTCATCTAAACATTTAACATTGGGTTTTCATTTAGGAGCAGCTCTTTCAGTCTTATATAAATATAGGTTTTTAAGATTTAAATGAAAAGAGGGTGTTTTGGAACCGATTCTACTGATGATCAGTTTTTCAGATTATTAGATGTAAGACATTTCATCATGAATTCAGGAGATTAACTACCATTTTCTTTTTTAATAATGTACTGAAACAGGCTTTTGATTGTTTCTCTTTGTACTAAATTACCTAAGCAATGCCCTTCGGAATCAAGTTTTCTAATGATTTTTTCTACTGACACAGACTTCTTTGGGTTTTACAGAGTAGCGTAAACGTAGTAAGTAAAGAGATTAATTCATATTAGATTTTATGCAAAGTTATAAGAGCATTCTAAAGAATTACTTAAAAACACTGATGGTTAGGTTACTAAGTTCATTGTTTTGCAAAAGGACAATAATAGTCAACTTCTAAGGGTTAAGCCATTAAATTTCTTTGCAAACACATGGGAGACAAAATGCCTCGCAGATAAGGAGAAAAGCATTCGCTCTCGCCAGACTGTCGCAGCATATCATTTATATATTTTTTTTTCTGCTGCAGTGGGAACATAACTTGACAGTTCAAATAGTCAGGCTGCCTCCTGCAAGCTCTGGCTAAATAGGGCAATCTCACATAAGCATACAGAAAAAAAAAAAGGTCCCTGGAGCCACCTTTCAGTTAAGAGTTCACTCATGAACACATACAGGTAGATCTATGTTACATAGCAACGGGGAAGTTCTTTGAAAGCTGTAGCTAAACCCTCATGAAGAAATATTTACACATGTACACCACCCCAAGAGTGTCCGCAGGGGCTGAAGAATATGATTATGCGAAATGCATTCTGAAGTCCTTGTGAAGCAATTACCATAAGGTTATCTCTAGAGAAACTGGCAGCAGTTCTGGAAGTCCTTTTGTTTCAGATGCTGGGAAAATCCATTATACGGGTGTCTGAGAGGGTGACCGTGTGTTTATGTGGTAGGTCTATTTACAAAGTTCCTCCTGCAGAAATCACCAGCAGCTGAAACAATGGCAGAGCAGTTTCTAGTTGCAACAGGAGGATTTACCTGGTATGGAATACTAGCTTGTTTATTAGAACCTCAGTAAATTATAATTATTTATAAAGGAAATAGCACATTCTGGAATACCACAAAGTCCTGGAACTCTGAAAACATCTAAGGTCACAGATTAATGTTAATTATAAGCTACCCTTTAGTGACTGTTTTAGTTTGGTTTCTTCTCCTTCTTCTCATTTTTAGATCAACATTAGATATAATCTGTAGAGTCTCTGGTCAACAATAGTAAAACACTAACCAAAGCTATCTGACACGCAGTCAGCCCAATGCATAGACCATTTCATTTAATTTTTCTGCAGTTCTTCATAATTCCAACTAGTTAAATGATATGATGAGAACTGGAATTATAAAGCATTTTTATAGTGCTGTGTAGGGTTGTTTTTTTTTTTTTTTGGCCCTCAGAGACCTCAAACCCTTTGCAACAAGTTAATCTCATCTCTCTAAATCTTCATATAAGAAAGGCAGTGAAATGAAAATGAGGCAAAATGTCCATTCAACGTCCTCCCCAAATGCTGCAGCATTGCTGGGCTACCTTCACTACAGTCGTTCTGCATGATGTGTAGACGTTTTCAGCAGAACTCCTCTTGAGGGTCGCCAGATTTGTAGGTGGCCGCCCTGCTCTTGGTGGAATGCGAACAGCCGTTGTGGGTCAGCAGGCTTTTTCGGGCCGGGTTGGTAGAGGGCTCGTTGGGGTCACACACAGCCACAACTGTGGTCTCCATGCGGGACAGTGTGTACATGCTGCTCTGACGGGCCACTTGCAGACGTGTAGCCCTAAGCTCCAGCTCGTCATAGCTGGACAAGCGCACGAAGGGGCACCAGCGGAATGCCCGCTTAAAGCCAGCCCGAAACCTTAGTGAAGAACAACCCATACAGATGCTTTAGAGAGCTAACATACACATAAATTACTCTTGTGAGGATTAAAAAACTTAAAAATGAAAAATCCTACTAGATGGACCTTTTGAATCATGACTGATATTAATATTATGTGAGACAGAAATACAGAGTTTACCTCTTAGTGATAAGTACTGTTTACCTGATGGTGACAGTGTTGGTGGTCTACCAGGTATCACACAGAGTCTCTTTTTCTCTTTTATCATATTTCAAACAGTCCTCTTTAGTGAATTTTAGCTGGACATCAGAGAGAAATGTGCTTCACTTTGAAGGATATTTCAACAAGAACTTTGGGAGCCTCATTTGTTGGCAGGACACAGCTTTAATTGTGTTTAACATTGGAGGGCTGGAAAAATGTTAGTGGCAGTAGGAGCACAACAGTTAAAATGGACAAATTTGACATTAATCTAAATGTTGGAGGACTTTTAAAATGTTCTGCTAAATATTTGCTTTCTGCATTTTTCTGACTTTACTGTACTTTCGCATATTATTTCCACATTCCACACTGAAAAGTATTGCATACTTTTGTCAACATGATCACATGCTTGACACTAATTATGTGTCATGAAGAATACATTTCTTGATAATCAAATTTTGTTAAATTTTGTTGCCTCAATGAGTTTTGCATTTACTTAGCAATGTAAATGAACAAATTGAGTGCTAAAACTGTGTTTAACAGTCTGAACAGGGTAGAAAGCTTTGAGCATTAAAGTAAGAGGTTTTTGTTATAAATTGTGTTATACGACTGCTACAGTTATTAATCCTCAGAAAGGATTCTTACTAATATAACTAACAGCTAATTTAATCAACAGCGACAACCCTACAAGAAATGCATGTGAATTGAGTGACTCTGTGTTAAATCCCTGTTACATTGTCATCAATTCCAACTCAACACTGATGCCAATTCATTTTCTTATCAGATTAACTGCAATAAATTAACTTAAATTATGTCAGGTATTGGTTTTTATTTCAGCCTTATTTAGAGAACACTCACAAAGCTCCCAAACTTTCTATCTACTTCATGTTTCAAAGAAATAGCTCAGGGACATTCATTACTGTGTGTAAAAATCTATTTCAGCGTCTTATTGAATAAGCCCTTGAAGTTGCAAAGATTCCCCTTGGGAGCACATATCGAGTGATCAAAAGGAGCGCAATGAGACTACCTTTTAGCCGGTATGAAGCAGGAGAGTACTTTGGGTTGCCATGACAAAAGTCCTTGGGGTTAAAGATCTTTTGTGTTTTAGCTGCTGAGATTAGAAAGGTTGCTGAAAGGATTTTGAGATATGTGTCCTTTCAAGCTTCCAGGTAGAACAAGAGGTTTGATTAGGCTAAAATATTTCTTACAACACTTAGAGAGGTTCTCTGTGACCTAATAAGGCATTGAAAGTTTAATGGCAAAAAGAGCTGTGTGTAGAAAGCTTCACCTGCTGTTGAGGCAGCAGTAGATGATGGGGTTGTACATGGTGGAGCTCATGGCAAGCCACATGACTGACAGATAGACCTGCTGGATGGACTTCTTCTTCGAAAGCTGCTTGTTCAGTCCAGTAATCAGGAAATACACGTGGTACGGTAACCAGCAGATCGCAAAGGTCACCACCACGATAATCATCATCTTCACTACCTGGATGCACAGAGGCAAGAGAAAGAGTGAACCAGTATTATTTATTGGGAAGATGTGGGATTTGTCATTTTCAGCAGAAAGGGAGAACATTCACAAGAGATGATGTTCAGAGCAAAGCATAATCAGAAGAAAAACCTCAAAGCTGTTTTTTTTTGTACATTTACATAACCAAAAGCAAGCATGCTTTAATTTACACTGATCAGATGAAATTGCTCAAGACTCGTCCCTGCAAGAGGGCAATAGTTCTGTAATATGTGTGATATCTTGTGTTTATTATGCACTCTAGATGTCACATATGATTTGATAGCTAGAAAAAATGCCAAAGGACAAGAGACCAATTTCTGAGAAATGGGTTCTGTTGTGTTCTATGGATTATTAGATTTGTGTTCTGCTGCTCTAAGAGCAAGAAAGCTGGAGCTATTTTTCTAATTAAAAGCCACATGTTCACAAATCACTAAGGATAGAAGCAGGGTTAGGTCAAATGAGTGAGTTAAAACATTTATTACATAAAATTACATTATATTATATCAATATATTATAATAATTGTGGTATTGTGGATTGTGGTATAAAATAAAAAAACTGAACATGACAAAGTGATTAAAATTTGCATTTTTAACAATATGATTCCACACATGGGAATTTTCTGGGCCATTATAGTGGGAGTTTATTTCTACAAGTTTTCTCAAAAACCAGGCAGACACTAGATGAGTCCTCTTATTACAAGATTTCATTTTCAAGTCTGTGATTATGAGTTCCAGGCTCACTCTAGCATGGCTGTCCAATATCTCTCCAATCACTGCATGACATTTCACATTGCTCACACTTCTGGCCCCTCGGGATGTCTGATAACATAACTAGCCGGACTTTTTATGAAGATGAGGCAGCCATCTTCAGAAAGTTTTTTTATTTTATTAGTTGTAAGTATACAGTACTGTGCAAAGGTTTTAGGAGGGTATGAAAAAATGCTGCAAACAAAGAATGCTTTCAGAAATATAAATAGTGATTGTTTATTTTTATCAGTTTACAAAATGCAAAGTGAGCGAACAAAAGAAAAATCTAAATAAAATCAACATTTGGTGTTACTACCTTTTACCTTCAAACCAGCATAAATTTTTTTAGGTACACTTGCACAAAGTCAGGGATTCTGTAGGATTATAGTCGGTGTATAATCGACCAGTTTTACCAAACAGGCGCTGATGATCATCAATGTCACACGGAGGTTGAAACACAGTCATGTTTGGAACAATCTACCAGCCAAGTTCCTTCAAAAACTGTGTGCTAGTGTACCTAGAAGAATTGATGCTGTTTTGAAGGCAAAGGGTGGTCACACCAAATATTCATTAGATTTAGATTTCTCTTTTGTTCATTCACTTCATTTTGTTGATTGATGAAAATAAATGATTAACACTCCATTTCTGAAAGCATTCTTTGTTTGCAGCATTTTTTCACACCTGCCTAAAAAAACTTTTGAACAGTACTGTATATAGTTGTAAGGGATTTTTATATCATTTATGTGAATTTTATATTTACATAAAAGATGAAAATCTGTCAAATATGATGAATATGAAAATAACACCAGATATGTAAAAACTAAGCTGTAGCAGCAATGAAGTTATGAGAAATCCCACTGTTGAAACTGAACATTGTGAATTAAGGCTGCTCTATGGATCAATTATTTGTCCAAAGTACTGTACAATCCAGTACAACCATCAAAACATAAACACATAAAAGGAAAGGAGGTGAACTTGTGAAAGCAATGATGTTTGATTCTTGCTACGTATTTTTCACCCCTGCTATTATGCATGGACTTGTTTGCAAGATGAAACTGTTATTTAGTTTTACTTTGTATCGCTGTTGCACATTTTCATGGGTCTGTTAGATGGAGAAAATGTCAGGCTTATAAAAGAAAACAAGTTGAGCTTATAAATTTGTTCTCCCACTTTTATCAAAGAAAATGGAAACTATGTCCCAAACCAATGTAAATGGTAGAAATGTGATTGAGCCTAAAAACAACTATGATTATGAGCTACTTTCCTGGACATGGACTATGCCTAATCCTGGCCTAAATCTTATACTTTATTTCCAAATAAATAAAGTTGAACCCCCGATCCTCCGGCTAACACCATAACCACTAGGCCACCGCTGCCCCTAATGTGGGGTTTTTCAATGATGAAGCACATTTGCAGTTCATATAAAATGATTAGAAGATTCTATGTGGCGTGTTTTAATATCTCCGGGTGAATCCCCGGCCCCCCACCCCTGTTTGGAGTCTAGATTGAAAAAAAAAACTTTCTAAACCTTTTTAAAAGGTCAAGAAACTGTTTCAAAATTCTAAAACAGCAACTTAGAACTACTTAAGAGCTTTTCCTTTTGAGAATGTAGAGTAGCTGTTCAACATCCTGGCTGGTAGAATAGTTGATTATAGAAATGAGGAGTAATTCTGTTCAACACTGTCAGTTGCATTAAGGGAATTGCTGGACTTGATAAGATTTAAAATCAATGTACATCAGAATGAAGATATTATTGGTTATGATTATCTTCTACCGGCCATTAGCACACAGTGATACTGGAATATTTTTTGAGTCAATACACCTTAATGGCAGTCACAAACGGTACAAGCTCATAAAGCAATACTACAGAGCAACAGTTAAGCAAATCAGAGTATCAGAGAAGTTTGCTTGTGTTTATATTATGTGAAAGGTTCTTCACACTTACATCTTATTTACAAAAGTGATTGTTTTTGTGGCTTTTTAGATTATATAAGGTTAAAACACGATAAGTAATTTTGTGTCATGTTCAGATTTTTCAGAAGTTTTTGAAATTTTCTAATCAGCTACAATTTAATAGGCTGAATGTAATGCTAACACTGCGTCAGGTACAGCTCACGAACACCGCAAACTTTGGTTTACACCACTTGTATAAACCCATAAACCAGAACTAGATGTTTGAATGTTAAGTCACCACTAGGATCCACCATGGTGGCCTTCGTCTGCATTTGACAATCCAGCCTAAACAAACACATTAGCTGGACTGCAATTTCCCTCTCTACTAATTTGAGCTGTGTTTTCAGCAAACAAAATCTGTTTTTTGTGTCTAGAAGTGAGATCAGACATCAAAGTGGGGGTTGGAAAAGGAAGAAGGAGAGAGAGTGAAAGACTGAATGACTAATCTTGATGAATGAAAGTGTTATGAGAAGCAGGTCGACAAAGGAGAAATTAACTTAAGAGAAATAACAGAAGTGCATGAGGTGCATGATGAGGAAAGGATGAAGAGAAAAACTAAATGAATGACTGACTGGCTGCCTGGATAAAAATTAATGATAAACAGATGCATAAAAAGAGAAAAATGAATCTCATTAATTCGTGAATTCAGATATTGACGATGCACCAATTGGTGACACAGGTGTTTAATTGTGTCCACACAGATGGAATAATCTCCATTGACAATTGATAGAGATGCTCTGAATCAACACACAAGCCTGAGGTTACTATCCCCAAATTCAGTCCTCAGCTAGAGAGCCATTCCAGCTTTAGACTGTGAAGCAGAAAACCACATTCTCAAAACTCATATCTAAGCTCAGTTTGTGAAATCAGTAATGCCTGAATGCAAGCAAACCTTCACAATAATGTTCCAACATCTATTGAAGTTTCTTCAAAAATGTCAGAGGATGTTACTGCTGCAAAGTTGGAACAAACTTTGCATTATTATCTCTTATTACAGAGTCTTGTATTCTCACCATTCTTCTCAGCCTGCTGTGTATAAGGCAGAAATATTGCTGTCATAAGCATTGCTGTGTAGTTGTTCAAAATCCCCGCATAAATGGAAACTATAGGGGGAAGGTTGGGATATAGGCAAACGTTTATAGATTTAATTAGGTCTTTGATGGGGCAGCAGTGGCCTCGTGGTTAGGGAATAGGCTCCAGGGTTGGAAGGTCATGGGTTCGAATGTCAGACCAGTAGGTTGCCTTGAGCAAGAGACCATCCCCTTCACATTAAAAAGCTGTTCCCTGCTGCCACGTGGATATGGGTGAAAAGCAGTGGTTTCGCTGTGTTTGACTGTGTGCTGTGCTGTACTTAAAAATGACAAATAGTCACTTTCACTTCGCTTCATGTGACTGGATATTTACCAGTGTCAGTTCGTTGGTCATTTTAGCATCAACAGGTCAGGGAATACTGCAATAATCATTACATTGCCATTCCTCAAAACATGCTCAAAGTCAACAGGACAAAACAGAAGATGCAACCCCGGATCTCTACACATAAGTGGTTCAATCTTTAGTGACGTTCACTGTGCTATAATTGACCCCCCACCCTGAGTAAAACTGTTCTTTCACTTGACTGATTGAAAGGGCCTCCTGCCTTGCTTTTCTAATGAAGCTAATTATGTTCTTCAGGCTTTAAAAGCCCTAAAAGAGAGTGAGAGCCCATCTCTGGCCAAGTCCTCTTCAGCATGATAAGCTTTTAGTGAAACCTCCACAGGGCAACATGACAGCATGGAGGAGAGCATGGCAGTCTTCTTCACAGTACATTCATTACTGAAAAACAAAGTGAGCAAATCTAAGACAGTAGGAGGAAGCTAGCTACAGCTAGCTTACCGATCAGCTGTGATAAGACACATATCAGAGTGCAAACAGAAACTGTATTATGTCCAGGTGGTCCCAGGTTTTAGTCCGTGCTTACATTTGTAAATGTTGGTCTCCTGAGTGAAAGTGAAAGTGACAACCATGACTACCTGAGTGTCAGTTAAAAATGTTGTAAATGTAAATTACAACTGATTAGTTTGGACAGAAAGGGCCAGCAGAGTTACATTTTAAGAAATATTATCCAAAACTAATATATAAAATAAAATGCATTGATTATAATCTGAAATGAATCCTTCAGTTGTTCATAAGATAAGATATTGTATGCTTAAACATAAACATAACTGATCATGAGAGCAATAAATATGTGTTCCTATTTCTCAGATATACCAGTCAACTGGCGTAATGCTAGTTTGTGCAAACGTCTGTTAGCTGATGTAAAATTTAAAGTTGTAGTTCCCTTCCAAGTGTGCTGAGGTGTCCAGTGACATGTTGCATCATTTTAATGTAAGAATATACCAAGCTTTTATTTTAATTATGATTGTCATTAAGTTGAAATAATTCATGTAGCTTATTTCACATGCCATCAAAATAGCCAATCAAAATAAGTGGATATTGCCGGAAATGAATACTTCCCTACATTAAGTTAAGTTTTCTGCAAAGGACAAACCTGCAATCAAACATCAGTTTGCTTCCTGTAAGCTCACATCCTAGCTATAAGTCTCACCATCAGGATCTCTTGTTTAGCCCGCTTTCTTTATGCTAAGGTCGGTCCAGTCCTTAATTGTTAGACTCATGCACCAATTTTACCTCAAATATTGAGTGTATAAAG
This sequence comes from Hepsetus odoe, assembly GCA_017165825.1. NCBI lineage: Eukaryota > Metazoa > Chordata > Actinopteri > Characiformes > Hepsetidae > Hepsetus > Hepsetus odoe. Next base: position 18,222,514 of record CM029379.1, on the reverse strand, counting down.
TACTTCTCCAATTAGCATTAACTTGGTGGCCATGGAGAAAGAGTTGCCTTTTCTGTTATAAGTGTTTTTCTATCTACACCTTTGAAAAATAAGCCACTTTGCTCCTCCTTATGTTTCACCCAACTGGCTGTTCATCATAATGTCATGCTTTCCTGTAAATTTGGTAATGATGAATTCTTTGTGGTGTTCTCCAGCAAAAACATTTTTAATTATGCGACTGTATGAGACCAAAACATATTTTTCTAATCGTCATTTCCAAGTTCATTTCATTGTCCTTTGCTGCGAGATGTGCAGAATGACTAGCAGAATTATGTGATTCAGGTTTTTGCACAAGAGGCTTGAAAGCAAACAGCAGAACAGAATGTTGGATCGTAAGTTGTTTTGGGTTCAGCTGAAAGGCTTTGGAGTGGAATTATTCAGATTTTGTGGCTATAGTGTCACTGTACATGGGTCATTATGGAGCGTGAATAATTGAGGCAAAGACTGACTTATCAGACCAAACACACACTTCTCTGCTTTTTGGTAGCATTGTGGTAACACATTTCATGTAAAGAATGGGCACATTGAATTTGAAGCAAAGCCTGCATTTTGTGAGATTTTTTTTTCCTAAAGCAGGCAGGAGAAGAGCTGCTTTGCTGGAAAACACAATCAGTATTCCTCAGCAGAATCCCAGCAGGGCTCTCTGGTTAAAGTGGGTGTACTTCCAACTTGGGGGAGTCTTTCTCAGAAACTGTTCTCCAGCAGACAGAACTGCTGGCAGAGGAGAGTGAAGTGCAAAGGTGTTCTGGTGCAGAGCTGGGCATTATGATCGCCACTTATGCCAATGCTTCCCATGCCCCATACACCATTTCACCCTGAGAAGCCTTTGGAGATCATGGTCTCTGCAAGCGATGTACTAATTTGAAATTAGTCAAGAATGACAGTTTTTTTCTGCTATTTGCAAGTAAATAAGGGCTGAAAAATAACAGAAACACAACTTGAAATACAGTGAAGTATATCATTTTACCTTCCACTTACTGCAGCCCTGCTGCTGCACAATTTATCCACCTCCATCTACCCCACTGACCAGATATTATTTTGGTGGTGATGGATTTGGTGGAGATAGAAACAGGGCAATTGTTGATTTGTAAGTATCAGCAATACAGGCACAGCTGGGTTTTTACACATCAGAGTGTTACTCCTGGGTTGAAAAAAGACTAAAACATCCAGACAGTAATCCTGTGGTTGGAAATGACCCAAAACTGAAAGGACTAGAGGACGACAGACACAAATTGTACATGGAAGCAGATCAGCTGCAGTCCTTTCACCTGTTGCTGTAACTTGTCGGTCGACTTAACTAAAAAGTTCCTTCTTAGTGTATACACATTTAAAAACCCGCACAATACTGCTGTGTCTGATGAGTGCATGTGATATCAAGGTCATGATTATCTTATTGCAAACCATGACTGCAGTTTCTAATTAAAAAAATTTACATTCATGGTATTTAGCGGAAGCTCTTATCTCTAGCAACTTTCATTTCCTAATTACAGGGACAGTCTGCAGCAACTTGGGGTTAAGGACACATATTGCTGATAGTGCTGGAAGTGGAAGTGGGATTCTAACCTGCAACCTCTTATTCTGTGGGCCAAGATATGTGTTGCAGCTCTAAAGGTGATAGCTGCTTATGCTGGCTGGCTCATATTCTTACGGTGTTTTTAAAGTGAGTGATTAGATTAAGAATACTGAAAAATTTATTGGCCGTATGTTTGCAGAATCTCCACATCCATGAAAATGTTCAACATGTCCAGAGCCCTAATGCAGTGCCAAGTGAGCAGTTATAATTATCATGCAATAAATGCAATATTGCAAATTTTCACTTGGCTACATAAAAATATAGAGCTTAATAATAAAATTAACTCCCTGCAATTTCTCAAGTATGATTTGAGGAAGATAGTAAATGAACACAATACATTTCTACTTTAGAAAGCTTTTAAATAATTAACATTTTTATTAAATTGGCTTAAATAGCTTCTGTTTCCTGTTATTTTAAGTGCATATTGTACCAAAATGATGATAATTAATTAATGTCTCAGGATTTTCATTGCATTTAGACACATACACTGTAGAACCTTGAAGGCATATCTCTGTATTCGCTCGTATCGTTGGTCGTCACGTCAGTCAGGGAGAGCAAAACAAGAAAAATAAGTCAGAAACTTCCCTTTGTATTGTGAAAACGTGGAGCTGGGATAAAAAGATAAGAACTGATAATGTTTCTTCTTGACAGTTGTACACTACCAATAGGTTTAACACAATACAGAGATCGATGAACTGATGCAAGCTGATATCAACAGGCATGGTAGGAGGAGAAAACAATAACGTGGTCTTGGAAAGGCCACTACACTTCAGATTGACACATGGTTATGGATATTTATAAAGAAGAATGAAGCTGCTGCCAATATAGTTCAATTAAAAAAAGAAAAAAAAATGATTTCATATACTAAGTTAAAACTTGGCTGCTGGAAAGATGATCTCTTATTTGACCAATAAAAGAAGACTGGCCCATAGGAAGCCTGTAATTACACTGCCATTTAAAATTGGTAACTCAATCTTAAGTCAGAGGACTTATAAAAAATGATGGATATTGTCATAATGTCTAGTTGTTCCCCAAAATACTTTAAACGTCTACAATTGAAAGTGAAGGAAAGTGATTATTCTTGCCATTGTGAAACACAGCACAGCACACAGTGAGCCACATTGAAATACAACCTCTGCTTTTTACCCGCACACACCGTACAGCAGGGGGCAGCTATTTAAAGTGCCCAGGGAGCAGTGATGGGCACGGTATCTTGCTCAAGGGTACCTGAGGGCAACCTACTGGTCTGGGATTCGAACCCATGACCTTCTGATCCTGGGGCCTAGTCCCTAATCACTAGGTCCCTGCTGCCCCATACCAGGTGCTGCTTTATTCATGGTTGCATGATTTGGACAAAATACAAGGACTGCAATTACACAGCTGCATATTCTGGGCTAGACTTTGAGATATAAAAAGTTTATATCTTTCAGATATAAAAAAATAAGAAGAGAGATAAACTTCTTCTGCTTCTTCTTTCAATGGCTCCTGTTATGGGTCTCTGCAGTGGATCATCTCCATTTCTTCCTGTCCTCTGCTTATTTCTGTTCTCTGCTTAGAGTAGAGTAGAGTAATCTTTTATTATCCCACGAATGGGAAATTTGGGCGTTACAGGGACAGCTGTATCTATAAGCTGTATCTACAGCTTATCTCTTCCACACTGGATGTCCTCTCTCAACACATCCTAAACACCCTTCTCCCAATATAATCCTCATCTCTCCTCTGTACATGCCCAACCCAATGCAATCTCACTTCTCTACATTCGTCTTTCTGCATGTCCATCTCATATATTCCTAATTCTGTCCATCCCCGTCACTCCTTCCGTTTTGTTAGCGCCACACCGTCTCCGTCTTTATAACATTTAATAATAAATAATGTCTGTCACGTATCAATCCTGCCACTCTTCTCCACTCATTCCAACCTTTCTACAGTCTTTAGCTCTCTTCTGCACTTCCCATTACTCCTGTTATTATTGGTACTTAATTTGTACAGTGCCCACCCTGTTCCCAGGATGCTCCCACTCCAATAAATGACTGTGTAGAAAAGTAACAGCAAAGTGAGAAGCTTGCCTTGTTTCCCTAGAGAGCCTTCATTTCAACAACAATACATGAGCAGAGGAAACAAGAGCAAGAGGAGTCTAAACTATTGACTGTGTTTCATATTTCTGATGTATACTCTCAGTGTGTGCAATGTGCAGACTCCAAAACTGTGTTCAGTCTATTGAAACTATTTTATTTCTAGATTTTTTTAAAATGATAAATATTTCTGAAGGGAAGAATATGAGCACATTAGACAAATGCATTTCTGTTTAAATACATAAAGTTAATAACACAACCTGTGACTTTTTGTTCTTATAATTTTTTTTTTTTTTTTTTTAAATTTATTTAACCAGAAACCTTTTCTTGTTATTGGAATTTATTTTTATTTTAAACATACATATGGAATAGAGATCAGGATGCTCAAAGTACACAGAGCTCATTTGTACATTTAGCAAAACCAGATATCATCATAACAAAATGGTTATTATTTACAGAGGAGCCCTGATTTTTTGTACGAGACAATGTCATGTATAAAACAACAAAAAAATATTTTGCGCTTTAATACCCCGGTTGAATTATTTTTTCATGACGAACTCACTACAAGGAACAAACCTAAAGTGTTTTCCTGCATCTTTAAGTATGCAGTTCTTAGAATATATAATAGTGCTGAATTGTGCAGTATCTAGAGAGCTGAACAAACGGTGGAGGATGGGAAGAGCATTGGGAACATGTTTACTTGTGTTTGCCAACATGGAGTGTTCAGAGACACATATCAGTATGTGAAGCGAAGGCCAGCCAGACAGCAAGTGGTCACACACTTGGAAGAACGTGGCTTCGAGCAGAGCCAACACCACAGGGCGGACAAGTTATTTCCAAACCTCGGTCTGGGGTGTTAGGCTTCATTTATTCAATTATGTCACATTTCTAAATAATTTAACACTGCTATGAGATGGAGCCTGCATCGCGCTGCTGTTCAGATGGAGCTGCCCAAGCCTGCGCGCCTGCCTGGGGGTCACAACTCATGCGGATATTAGTTCCATGCTAACAGTTACTAAGCATGACTAATCATTGCTGACACCAGGCATTTGGCACCAGGGCCCAACCTAATCTCCTCAAGATATTATGCAGTAAGGCTGAACGATATTTGGGAAACTGTCACATTGAGGTAATTTAGGTTTCCAGGCTAAAAAGGACAATAATACTGTATCCATGGCAACCCAGGTTCCTTAATTTTCCTTGATAAGTCCCTGATAAGAGACACAACAAGATGATGGTGATGGTGATGCTGGCGATGATAATGATAATGATAATGGTGAGGACAATAATGCTTAAACCATGGCAACCCAGTTCCTTACGTTTTTCTTGATAAGTCCCTGATAAGTGGTATAGCATGTTGGAGATGACGACATTGATGGCGATGATAATGGTGGTGAGAATGGGACTATGATGATGATTGTGTGATGGTGATGGTGGTGATGATGATTTTAAATTAATTTCTCAAAATGCATCTATACTTTTATCACTGATCCTCCAGCATATTGTTCTTTTTATTCACATACCAGTAATTTTTCCATCAACACTCCTTCTTGGTTGTTTTCACTAGCCTGCTGATCCACAACTGGACTGGTCAGCTAAAGAAAAAATCCCTTAGGTTTATTCAGGATTCATCATCTGAACCTTAGGTAGGTCAATCACTAAGGGATGCACTAAGTGACACCTTTCCAGGATTACATGTAAAAATTTGGACTGTGAACATAACCTGTCAAACTTGGAGTTACAAACTTAATGGAATTAGTTCACCTAAATGAAGATAACTAGATAATAGTAAACGTTTTTTGGCTATATATTGAACACACTCATTGATTTTTAATTCCTTCATTTTATTATTTGTCATGAGACACCATACCTGCTGTTATTCATCAAAATGCTTTGGATTTATCTGTTGACTGGAGGATAATACTGATAAAAAATGGCAATTCTATATTTTAATCATGTTATTCATGCAGTCTCTCTAGTAACTTAGGAAGACCAAACAAAAAAGCTAATCCACCTCAAGCCTAGCGCACATAAACAAAGAGAATTTTTTCTTTTTTCTCATAATCTGTTAATGTGATCAAATGAAGTGAAAGAACATTCTTGTCATTGTGAATCACAGCACAGCACACAGTGAAACACCATGAAATTACACCTCTGCATTTAACCCATACACGTGCAGCAGGAGGCAGCCAAATGCCCAGGAAACAGTGATGGGGATGGTACCTTGCTCAAGGGTACCTCAGGGTAACCTACTGGTCTGGGATTTGAACCAATGACCTTCTGATTCTGGGGCCAACTCCTTAACCACTAGGCCACCGCTGCCCTGATCACTACAACATCTGGGACCATCCATTTCTGTGGGAGAGTATTTTGACTAGCCCTGAGCTGGTGGTGCCACCTGTGTTGCAACAATTGTGGAACACATTGCTGTGCTGTCCAAACTGGCTAAATAAATGCTCTAACACCTTGAAATAGGTCTTAGGCCACATTAAAACATTTGCCTGCAAAACAAATCAGTCTACACATATTGTATTATGACAGTCCCTGTGAGAATAATTGCATGCATAATTGGATTTGGACAGTGCAAATGCAGAGGCAGTGACTCACATCCATAGAGACTTGATAGGCACACAACAGTTTTCTAGCCTACAGGCAGTTCTGCCCTTAGGTCACCTGGAAGAGTGTTTGATTATGAAGGGTTAGGTTGGGGCTTCAGAACCTCCTGAGATTAACCATCTTACTTACTGTTGAGACCCAGATAGGGTTTCGGTAGTGGTAAGACCAACTTTGCATAACGTTGCTATGGGAAATGCTCATAATAAGAGTGTGACTACTCTCCTGGACATCTGTAAAATCTTGCTCTGACGACTATTTAAGTACTCCTAGAACTAACCTTTTTTTGAATGTGAAACTGAGTATTTTGGCATTGTGAAACACAGCACACAATGAGACACAGTGAATTTCACCCACACACACCTTGCAGGAGGGGGAGGCTATTTAAAATGCCTGGGGAGCAGTGATGGAGACAATACCTTGCTCAAGAGTACCTCAGGGCAACCTACTGGTCTGGGATTTGAACCCATGACCTTATAATCCTGGGGCCAACTCTTTAAGCACTAGGCCACCACTGCTCCAGTGCATCTTAAAGCCAAGGTGCATGTTGTTGTATTCTGTTGGCTTTTTCAAATGCAGCTTCTCAATGGCTCAAGTTCAGGATCTAAAAATTAGCAAAAATCTCCAAGCAATATAATTCACACCCGCGTCCTATCATTTGTGGGCTTGAGAGAGGAAATAGATGCCACTATCAGCATGTTCAAGTAAGACCGTCTGCGGTGATTCAAGAGGACAAACAACTTAGAGACTGCATAATGAGGCATTGATTCTTTCATTTCACCAGGTCGCCTCAGAATGGTTCCAGAGCTTATTTGCAAAAAATGAAGCAAGCGAGAGATAAAGAAAGCACATTTTGACCCTATCTAATACAGCAGGGGACCAGGGTTGATTGCATATGATGATTATTCTGAATATCTCTTTTTACTTCGCTATCATTTTTTGCTTGCTGCCAGTTGACAGTGATCGACTATTCATTTTAAAAAGCCTCTAGTCTTAACGAGCCCATGGAAAACTCACTTTTTTTAATAGAAGAATTCCATGTAGTATATAAACACTCTTAGAGCTTTGCTTGCTCCCCAGTCCTTATGGTGCATTTTTATACCCTTGAGGCACAGTGACAGAAAAATGTGCTTAACACTAAGGCAAAGGAGACCTCAGAAAATGTTTATCTGAAATGAAATATGACTAATGTATTTGATTAATAAACACACCCAAACTTCAAGAAAACAGAATACAGGAAAGAAAATGTTGGAATTTGGCATCAAACTGCAGTAATGCAGAGAAACAATTTGATTTAGAAAAGGATATAGGAATTCATATGTGCTAGATTTCTACCATGGATCAAACTGTGTTTGTTCTTCCACACACACTATAATCTACTCAATTACTCTTCCATCTCAGCCAAATCCATAATTATCTCAGCACAGCTCAATTACCTTACAACAATAGTACACTATGGAACATTTATTTTCAACTGAGAGCTTTTTTCACAGGTACTGGAGCACCTGTAGCTACATTTTTATCCCTTTTCATCACAGAACAAAAGTTATCGCCATTAAAACTTTAAAGATTTGTTCAGAATACAAATGTGGAGCTTAATTTTCTGAAAGCACCTAATTGAATTAGGCAGTTAAAAAAAAAGCCTTCAGTCCCAAACAAGTCCCCAACAAATCGTTTGTTTGGCATCATTGTGTTTGGAAATTGCAAAAATTTCTTTGGATAATTTTAAGCAGAGAATGTATCCGGCAACACGGAGCAAAGAGGGAAAGTGAGAGAGGGAACGAGAACAAGAAATCGATATCCCAAAAGCCCAGAGTAGACTCGGGTCACCTCGGCTGACCGAAAACAACAACTTTCGCAGAAACTGCTTGGTTTGTTATTTGAGAGTATTCTTTAATTTCTGCTCTAGGTAAGAGTTTACTAATCTTTCTTTCTTAGAGCAAAGCTCTGGTAGCTCTGGATCACTTTACAGAGCAGTAAATTAAACATTTTATTTTTTATAGAGGTTATGCATTCTAAATAAACACAGTTTGATCATCTTTGAAGAAAGCATATTACTTTACTTATTTGCTTTTTCATTAATTTTGAAATCAGGCAGACAAGCTAAATGGAAGTTAAAGGGGAGGGTATAGAAAACAGGTACCCAGGTTTGCTGGGTATTAAAGCACAACCTGTTCATTTTGATCTTCCAGAGTGTGATAATTGTAAAAATATTAGTTGTAAATATCAGTCGAAATTTAAATCTCTGTCCTATGCTGATATTATTTTTCCAGCAAATATCTTGACATACCAGTATGATTCCAATACCATCATGCAGCCCCTGTTAAAATGATCTACACAAACTCAGATTCAGAAAAAGTCTATTTATATAGTCTATTTATCTATAAATTATTGTGACTACAAACATTTCTTCTTGTAGTTTAAAACTACATTCCATTATTTTTGCTATAAATGTATTTCCCAGCTTTCTTACGCTAATTCCACTTGATGTCTGGTTTACAGAATTCTGCAAAAAAAAAGCGGTTTCAAACCAGTTTAAGTTCAATTTGGGTTTGAAGAAACACCCAATAATAAGGAATAACAATAATGAATCCTGATAATGAATGAATGAAGTGCTCATGAGAACAATTTTATCAGTAAAACAAGACTAAGTGTGAGAAAATTGCCACTGACCCATGAAGTAATGCCTCAGTGAGCCATTGAGGTAGCATTAAAACAAAAAAAAGAGTGTCTAAGTAGGCCATCAGGCATGTTTGAAAAAATGTCCAGTGTTGCATAAGGGCAAGAATCTGGACAATAAGAAGACCTGAAAGGATTAGAGAGGTGAATGGAGGAAAGGTCAGTCACACTGTATGCTCTATATTCTTAAATGCTAAATCTTAAAACCTTCTGGTCTTTATGTTCAGTTGTTCTTTGTCGTGGACAAAAAATCACAGTTCATTCCTCCCCTAAAGTCCCTGAGAAAAATCAAACAAAGGAAACTGAGAAAACCTGACACCCACTCCTTCCTTTGACCACCTTTAGATCTATGTACGCTCCAAAGGCTCTCTAATCTCACCACAGAGAGATACATCTCCCACTGTAATTAAGAATCATTCCAAAGGCCATAAAAGATGTCTCTGCTTCTGAGCTTCTTAATTACCCCAGTGGAAAAGGGGAAGTGGGGCAATTTTGCCCATTTGAGATTCGCCTGCCTCTTTACACAGTCTTATACACGCAAATGCACTAGCACTCCTAACTAGCTACTAATAGAGAAAAGGGACCCATCTGAGCCAGGCAAGCGCAGATCGAAGCAGAGAGCTCTATCATTTCCAGCAGCTGTAATGAAGGACATTACTTCTTGCCAGGCCAGAAAGCTCTGAGTGGCAACCCACATTGATTGCCAATGTAGGATATGCAGAGAGTAGGACATATTAGACCCACCAAGGCTTTATTACACTAAGATCTGAGTGAAGCTTTTTGAAAGCTGTGTGGGAGTGGATGGAAATAACCCCTGACACCACCTGTGGACGCAAAATCAACCCTGATGGCAGTCCTGTCCCTAAGAACAAAGCTACGAAAAAGTGTTTATGAAAGCAACAGCTCGGCTTGAGTTATTGTGAGGATGACAGAAGCCGTAGAGATTTGACTGAGGAACTGAAGCAACCGTAACATATCCTCCTGCTAAGAGTTAAGAAGTATAGGGATTAAAGACTGACTGCTGTCAAGTAAACAAGTTTTTTTTTCTTCTAGAAACATTTTAAAATGGCAGAAGATAAAAGCACATTCGTCTCACTTAAAGAAATACCTGGCTGCAATTGAGCTGAGGTTGAATACAAAATGATCCAACAGCCACTGCATTTTTGGCAGTGAATGTGCTTTGGGTGATTTATGTTTATGCTTCACTTAATTCAATCACTGGTTTGGAATTCTTAAAGGCTTCTCAACAGGAATCCTCTAAATCTCCCTCTGAGGTTTTTTCTGTTTGTTCTGTTTCAGTTTTCAACACACGGGAGCCACATATCCAAAGATTGTTTATCTGTCTGCATTCTGATTCTGGAAAAGAAGGCCACACCTAGAGTTCCCTCTGCACTTGCCCTTGGGAGAACCCCTGCTGTTATCCTTAAGGCATTCCCCCTCTTAAAGGACTTTTTTGCTAGTAGCTCCTTAAAATCTAGATTTGATTGAGGTTGTCTTTAAACATTCAACTCTGAGTCAGTGCCAGAAACCTTGAATATGTAAACCTTTTTTTATCATAACCCAATTGCACTAATTTAAATGCCGTCAACGTATAAAACATGTTAAACATATGTAATCACTTCCAGCATGTCGACAGAAGTCAGTGATTTCACACCATCTAATACAAGTAAAACTTATGTTAGCTTCCCATAATTCATGGCATTAATTTAGTGTATGAATGCCTGTTAAGGAGGTTTAAGTAATTCTCTATTTTAAATGAACTGCTCTCAGTTCCTCCAGCAAGTGAGCACACTGTTATGCATGTATGAAACAAATAGAAAATAAAGAACTGGGAAAAACAGATACAATAGGACACAACTAAGCAATGGGTAGGTTACGAAGATTGATTTTGGTTTTTAGAGCTTCAACGAATAAGTTATTTGACTGCAAGGAATTGTGTCAATGATACTGTTAGCATTTATTTTCTGTAAGCCTATTGTACACTCTGATTTATACATTATTAAACATTTCTGTTTATGTACATTTGCTGATTCCTTCAGCTGATTATGAAGTGTCAGTTAGAAAGTAAGTCTTGACTTCACTCTGACTTTTAAAAAAATTATTTTTGTCATGTAGTCATGCTGTCATATAGTAAAAGCCTAAAAGAAAAACATTTTAAAGCTTATTTGCTGCTCTAATTTGATGCTTATTACCTTCTCATGCTGTCCCCCCAAAATCTCAATGTGGCATTTTGGGCTCAGCAGAACAGCTCCTGATTTTTTTTTTTTACTGATCTACAATATAGTGCTCCATCTTGTAGGTGTTTATGTGTGAACACACTTCCTCAGCAGGACAGCACTTAAGGCCCATGAGTAGGGTTTCTCAGAAGGAGGGCGAGATGCACCCTAGCAGGCTACTGTGCTCACTGCTGCCTCGGGTAGGTCTCACACTCAGAAAGAAAAGGCGTGTCAAAAGGTTTCACAGCAAAGCAGCAATAGTCTTAAGTATGTAGACACAAGAATTGAAAGCTTTGGTGTGAAATTGAGAAGGTCTTACTATGTTTAAGGGCATCATAACATTTAACACTGTTAATATGTCTAATATGCAGAAATGCCGATCAAAATATCCCTCCAATATATCAGTTGAAACATTAAACATAAAAAAAGGAAAAATGTTGCTCAACATCAATTACACATCCCTGTCCAAAATAGTTATACGCAAATTTAACCATGATCATAACTAGAAAAAAGACCACCCCGCGATCCTAGACTGCCTCTCATTGTTTACTTCATGACTATAGCCAGTTTGACTGAATCTGTAGCCAAATCCCATGCACAGTGTCATAAACGTGACAAACCTTTACACTCTACGCAAGAGTTAACAAATTCACTGTTGAAAAAAACTATTCACAAATGATTCTAGGCTTGAACAGAAAGTGACATAAGGTGGATGATCTTTACACTCTTTACACAAAATGGAAAAAGTCCTTCTTTTTTTCCAGTCCTGTTCTCCCTCAGATGTTAAATTTCTGTTCAGATTGTAAAATCAATGCCCCGAACTGTGTCAAATATGTTTGTGATGCATGAAATACAACAAACCATATGCACGGTATAATTATATAATGGATTAGATGGTTGAAAAGCCTGCATTATGGGTCTAGTTCTCTCTGGAGGCACATGTATGTGCATATGTGCAGCTGTATTATGACCAATGAATAACAAAATCCACTTCTGCAGATCAGTGCACATCTCAGTTGCTGCCACTTAGCAACACAACAACATGAAGCACTTCAGTTTTGTGTACAAGATGCCCCGGCTTACAGCAGGCTGCAAACTGTACTCACAAATACACACCTGTGAAAATGATATTAATAAGGGTTTTTAATATTGCTTAATGGCTTTTTGGAAAAATACTCACGTTGTATAGTACTGTGTAAAAAGTCTTGAGCCACCCCTAATTTCTTTATTATTACTATATTTTCCAAAGGAATCACCTTGGTGCAAAATTTGCAGACCACTTTCTGATCATCAGAATTTTGATTAGATTAAATAAAAGAAAAGCTTTTAATTAAACTCAGATTCCCTCAAAGCAATTTCATAAAGGCCAGAGTGGAGTGCGGGAGTGAAGGAGGTGTTTGTGTCAGGCCCTGTTTACTTGTGCTGCCAGATAATGAAATTAAATGAAGATTAAATGAAGTGTAAATGTCAGAAATTGCTGGCGAATAACGAATATGATTGGGTGTACCGCAGGTGGTATAATCGTCCCCAGTTTGGGCGCTTCTTGTGTGGCATCACTCCACAAAACAACTCACTCTCTCACTCACTCACTCATTTTCAGTGCAAAAGGTGGGAACACACCCTGTTCACCAGTCCATTGCAGGGCAGACATACACACACACACACATACACAAACACACCCCTATGGCCAATTTAGCATCTCCAGTCCACCTATATGTATGTCTTTGGATGGTGAGAGGAAACCGGAGCTATCAGGGAAAACCCTCATGGACACAGGGAGAACATGCAAACTCCACAAAGAAAGGACCCCGTCCTGCCTGGGAATCAAATCTGGGACCTTCTCACTGTGAATAAACCGTAAATCGTAACCTGACACTCCATACTGGCTTATAGCAATCACTAAATCCAAGAAATCTGCCAGAAGATTAAAACCAGACTGCTTACCTTTCTCTTGGCACGTAGCTGACCGTGATAGTTGTCTGACGAGTCTCCAGGGATTTCACCTCCCCACAGTGTCACCCCTACTATAGTGTAGGTAATCCCCATCACCACTAGTGGCAGCAGGTACACCAGTGCAGTCACTATGATATGATACCTGCCAAGAAAAGCACTACCATTTATTTGTGCATGAGGTTTATGATAAGTAACAGGCGAGAAAGGAATTCACGAGTTGAGGGTGTAATATTGAACTATTTGAAAATGTCTCAGTAGTTTTGTGTTAAACCAAACGATAACAATGCGCATACTGAAACATGAAATTGATTTATACAGTACTGTGCAAAAGCATTGGGGCACCCCTCATTCCTTCACCTTTTGCTAGTCATCTGTATCTGTTTCTTCATGAGGGGAATTAGGCTGTCTATTGGCAAAGTCATGGCTGGAAATTAAGAAAGAATATTGCTGCCTTGGGAATAACAATCTTGAATTAGAGGTGTAATGGCTCACACAAACAATAACTCAATAACTGATAATATATAAATACCATTTTTATTTTAAATGTGCATTCAGTGCGATAAATGTATGGTGGTGCAACCACTACCTATAGTGGATTTTATGAATACTTTTATTCATCAGAACACTTACCAGAAGCTGTGATTGTTCACCTTGTTAAAAATACTGATCAGTTAGAGCCTTTACCAATTGCAGGGCTAGAAATTGAGATAACGACATTTGAGTTGGGAAATAGGGGGAAATAGAGAAAATAAGATATAATCGGGTGTATAAAGCTGAGCACCGCTGGGCAAATCTCATGCTGATTTTCGAAGTGATTTTCTAAATTTGACTGCTGCATGTGGCTGTGAAAAAGTGAGGGTTCATTTTATATTCTTTATATGTTGTGCGATGTGTATGTCCAATATGGTAGCTCAGACAATTTCTAGAACTATTGGCCTACATTTAGCTGATTTTCACAGGAAATCAACAAAACACGCAAAAGCAACTTTGGCGAACTGTGGTATCTGGCAAACCCATCACTTTAATTAGGCTAATGTTTGGTAGGAATCTATAAACGTTAAGTATCTGTCTAATCGGGTCATTTGAGATTTCCCTGCATAGTCAAAAACACTCTGCGGAGGACACAGATGTGAATCAGTCTACATTATACATTAAAATACTCTTACATGAAGGGGTCCTCGCTGGGTCTAGGCCAGGCCACGTAGCATAGTGTCCTCTTGGGTAATTTTCTAATGGTGGAGAAGAAACAGAGGGGGAAAGCCAACACCACGGCCAGCACCCAGATACACACGATCACCACTTTAGTAGCTGTGGCTGATAGATGAGGCTTCAGTGGGTGAATTATGGCCATATACCTACACACAAACAAACACACACACACATGCAGTTCAGTTACAGTTACATATGACCGTCAACTTTACGCTGTTAACTAGTGACTGCTGCAATAAACCTCAGATACCTCATGCAATATTTACACGCTGTATTTTATGCTTCTGTTTCCTGCTTATGAGGTAAAAGGCGACTGGCAGTGGATCAAGTTCAGGAGCACAAATAAAGTAGCAGAATCTGTACTATTGCACCTTTCTGCCCACTCTTATATTCTAAGTAAACTGATCCAAAAAAGTCAAATGTGAAAATTTGGCACATTAAGCTGGATTAAAGCCAATCATGGTGCAATAGTTTGGTTATACTTTGGTTATACTTGGTGGTGCAATCAGGAATATGGCCGTCTGCTTAAGAATTATTCTTATTTGGAAAACTTTAGTTGGGCTGACAAGTTTATTTGAGTGTGTTAATTTTACATTTTCAACAAAAGAATTCAACACTAACATGATAGGAATTCTGTCTGAAGTAAATCGTGAATCCAGATGAGTTCTGGGGAGTCGTTAGAAGTCTCTAGCTTTCTGCAGAGACTATTTTTCAATCATTCCTCACATGTTCCAGCTACTTACCTTCCTCAAAGGTCCTTGACTGGCAGAATCAGATCATTTTATGTCAGGCAGGGAATGTTAGATGCTTGAACTAAACTCATCAGTTTATTAGATCTTAAGGAAGAAGGTAGGTGACCACTAAAGAAAAGAAACCCATACAGGAAAAGGGTGTTCTTGTAACTGAGCAGGTAAATATATTAGTTACATATATATTAACTGTACACTAAAGTTGCTTTATAAAGTACGTAATGAATAATTACAAATAATAATGCAAACAAATAATGCATTTAACAAAAAAGGATGAAACAAGAAGTCCATAAAACCCACAAGTCCAGTTGGAGCACAGCTGTTTGTTGGAGATAACTGTCATGAAAATTAAACCATAAAATGTTCTCAAAATTAACAATATGGTATATTTATATCTTTAAGTTAATTTTTTTCGTTAGTTCTCTGGTTTGGTATTTAGCAAAGGGACCAAACTATGCAGTGCTTTCCATTCAGTGAAACTCATATTTCTGCTTTGAACAGAGCAGCAGAATGCGAGTTTTGCTCATGTTTGTTTATATGTTGCTTCTGCAAAACAGAATTGGCTTCACAAAAGCAGGTTTCCAAGGATCAGTTGTCAAGGACATGACTACGAGGGGAAAAAGTATTAGCTAATTAGCTTATCTGAAGTTGCAGCAGTGCCGCCTTCACCTAATAAGAGACATGAGAGGCTGCTTCGGCCTTTGCAGCCACCAGAGTGCTCCCTAACAACTTTTAGATTATTACGATGCCATTACGTTGCCCGAGGGAGGGAATGCCTGTGTTTATAATGTCAAAAGATTCTTCGCTTTTGAACAGAAAAAAGGAAAGGTTTTTGGGTTCTGCTTTTATTGTTGTGTTAATGTCATGCTCCAACACGAAAAAATCAACTTTTGTTTGCACATAAATGTGTGAGGTTTATGATGAACACCCAATCATGTGGAAGATGAAAGGAGTTTATTAGAGCTCTAAAAAGCTAAAGTGAGCCCTGGCCGTTTCCCTGGTTGAAACTCATTGGAAACTTTAAAAAAAACAATTTTCACTAAGTACTCCCACGCTGTGCTCCTCATGTATTGGTGATGCTCAATGTTTCGCTTCCTAACATCTGTAATATCACCAAGAAGCATGCCTCTGCTACAGTGTTTATTAGATATTAGATTCATTAGAAGTATAGTTAACTGAACATCTGAACCAGTGCGAAAAGAAATAATTTTGCACATTTCTTATTTCTTTGTTTCGTGAATTTAATAAACTGTTTCTATTATACACACCTCTTTTTACAGCTTAGCTGCTTTTCAGTTTAAACAAATGGAAAAAAAAAAGAATGAAATGAGTCTTAAAATTTTAAACATCCAAGAGAACTTAGCAGTCCTGCTGGAACAGGATTTGAATGCACTATATGCTTGCATTTTTGCATAGCATGATGAAACCACATGGGAAGACACCCACAGGGAAGACTTCCTATATAGCGCTCATCTCTAATGATATGAGGCTTTCAGTAGTGCAGGAGGTGTAGTGTAGGCTGTGCACAGCCTGTTCATCAGTCAATTATTTTTCTAGGACAGACGAGGTTATTTGGAGGCACATTTAGAGCACTCTAGGTGACCTCGCATTCGGAAAAGCAAAGAGAAATGACAGCTGTGCTGTATGCTGTATGCATTAGCTCTCACAGTCCGGGTGCATATATTCTCACTCACACACACGATGATAAGGATATCTATCTATCTGTCTACCTGTCTGTCTACCTATCTATCTATCTATCTATCTATCTATCTATCTATCTATCTATCTATCTATCTATCTATCTATCAGTCTGTCCATCTATCTATCTATCAGTCTGTCCATCTATCTACTTACCTAACTGTCTGTCTGTCTGTCTTCAATAAATATATGTAAAGAAAGAATGCTTCTGCACCTGTAATACGAAGATGAGTGCAGGCTCATCTTAAAATCAATTAATTTTGTCCCCCCCTTAATCTACATCCAATGCTCTACAAAGACAAAGCAAAAAATGTGGCTGCTTTGTTATTTCTTTTTAATTGAAGCATGAACTATTTCTTTAAGATAAGAAATCAGATCCCTTGTTAGCACACTTTTTATGACTAGTGAGCTCTGTGACATCCCGCTTCTCTGAATGTCCTTCAGATGCTTCCACAGTGATTGGAGTCCACTTGTCACACAGTTGTCGATATGAGGTCTCACAGCTGAGATTGAAAACTAATCCATCTAATCAAGAGAATTGTCCGTAGGCCTGTGAGAAAGTGTTAAGACATAGACCTGACGAATAATACAAAAAAAAAATTGCACCTCCTATTTGGTATACCCTTCAAGGGCACCATATTCATTAATGACAGTGGCCTCTTTCAGCAGGATGATGCATCAGGCGCTGAGGTGTCGACTTTGCCTCTAACCGGATCTCTGGTTAAGGATCTCTGGGATGTGCTTTAAAAACTCGTCTTATTTAAAGATCTGCTTCTGATTTTTTCTGCAAGTAACACAGCAAAGGTTCTGTGTTTCAGTGCTTCATTTATGTGTAAGAAGAATTTTCTAAGACTAAGCCTATGTCTTCCTGTAACCTCATGAAAGATTTTCTTAACCCTGACATTGCAGGCTACAGAGCATGTATTCCAGAAATGTGCAATGAACAAACCCATTTACATGCAACAGTTTACAGCTTTATTTTGAAACTATTCTTACATTAAAGTGCTTGCCAGGGCGGATAGTGCAATTAGAGGGCATCAAAGGCTTTAAAAAACAATTGCATCAAGTACTGCTTGATCTCTCTAAAGAAGCAGCCCATCCTTCAAAAGCAGCGTACCTTACAGTTCCTTATGGCCTTCACTGAACAATGTCAATTTCACTAGATCTGGGTTACTGCGGTGGAAAGCAATACAAAGCTGCTGATATGAGATATTAGCAGGGCAGCAGTGGAATAAGTGCTAGATTATTGTGAAAAAGCGAACACCATCTCTGTCAAGAAGATTCAACATTATCTTAAAGGAAGACAGTCTGGGCGAGAGTGATGTCTTCACAAATTTGATTCACGCTCCTCTTCCCTGAGTTAAGCTGTGCTGACATGCGCTTGCGCTAGGCAAACATTTCATTGAAATTACACCAATCTGCTGACATTTGCTGCCTCACAGCAGCAGAAACAACAAATGTGTCTGAGACGTGGAGTTTCTAGTGAGTACCAAACACGTTAAACCTCGATTAGCTTCCTGCCATTCCTCATTCGTTGATGTAACTGCTTTGACACTGCTGTACGCCGCTGGTTACGCAAGTGCGCTTGTGTTTCTGACTTTAAAGGATCGATAAGCAGCATTGCCCATTACGATTTAATGGAAAATCATTAAAAATGAATGAGTGACTGAGCACTGGTGAGAAGCTTGGACTCCGGGCAGGTTGTCTGGCTTAGATATGGCTTTTCTTTTTATGGTATTTCAACCACTAATAACCGGGTGCTAATTTGTGACGGGTCATGTGATCACCATTCGGCAATCTTCAGCAATGTTATGAATGATGGAGTAGGTTCCACATCTAAAGGCTTAGATTTATTTCTTTCTTTGCTTTATTTCTTCTGTATTGGCAGGTTCACTTTTCCATCCTTTGTTAAATAATGGTGAAACGGTGGCAATATAAACAATATTTTTTTGATAATCATAAACATGAAGAATGTTTTTTTCAGTCAATCTCCTGCAATGAGCTCCCGGTGAAAAGCAGCAAACGGTTGTTACATTTTAGGATTGAAAATTGCCTTTAAAACAGAAAGATGATAATGCAAACCCCATGTATTCCCTATATAAACTTGCAGTAAGTGCTCCTTTAAGGAACTTTTGAGTCTGATTTCCTGCACATGTACTGTAATAAATAGGATTTTAAATTCTCAAACACCAAACACATTTTCCAGACTCCCAGTTACACTATATGGCCAAAAATATGTGGATGTCTCAGTGTATAAAATCAAGGACACACCCATGTGATTTCCATAAGTAAACACTGGCAGTAGAAAAGATCTTTTTAGGATGCCACCTTTGCCACATGAAATTTCTGGCCTGCTGAGTCTGTCAACTTTAAGGCAGAACTGACAGTGGCAAGGAACAATAACAGCTCAGCCTGGAATAACAGCAGCTCAGCCATAAAAAGGAAGACCATGCAAATTCACAGGGCTGCTGAATGTCAATTTTGTAAAAAGTAAACAGTGGCACCACTCACTACAGAGTCTCTGAAATCAGGCCAAGAGGTTGTGTCACTTCATGGGGTGGGGTGGGAGTGGGGGTGAGGGTGAGCCAACTCTATATTAAAGTCCCTGGTTTTTAAAGGGGATGTCCAGCAAGTTAACATGTGAGTGTGATGGGTCAGCTGTCTACATACTTTTGAACATCTATTCTGATTGTGCTAGCGTTGTCTTATTTATTTGAGTACAGGAAGGCTTTTTCAATTAAATTAAATTAAATTTAACTAAAAATTGTTTTAGGCATTAACTTCTGTATTAGAAGCCGGTCCTGAAACAGTAAACCCTCATGTAGATCAGTTTACAGAACAGAATGGCAAATAGCCCCTTCTACAAGTGTTAATGTCACCTTCAAGCATTTAAAAAAGATTTTATTAACATATTATCCATTAATCAAAAAACTGACTGTATTATACATATCACGGCAAGAACATTACTTCAGTAGAAACCCCATTAGTGGCACTTGGGCATTTATAAAGTCATCAAACATTCTATGAATGAATATGGATGAGTCATGAGATGAGATTTAGCTCATAGAAGGCTGGACTGGATTCACTGGTGAAACAGACACACTGAGCCTTACTGACATTGACAACAATTTGATAACGTGGAGTGGCCTTGTGGTTAGGGACTAGGCCCCAGGATTGGAAGGTCATGGATTCGAATCCCAAACCAGCATGTTGCCCTGAGGTACCCTTGAGCAAGGTACTGTCCCCATCACTGCTCCTCGGACACTTTAAATAGCTGCCACGTGTGTGTTTGAAAATCAGAGGAAGCATTTTGTTGTGTCTCATTGTGAACTTTGCTGTGTTTCACAATGACAAATAGTCACTTTCACTTCATGTCTTTTGGGCAACTAGTCTTTTATTGTCAAATAAAAGAATCACGGAAAAGAGTTTATTGATGCGACGGTGCAGAAGAACCTCTTGTGTTTCATTAAAGCACTTTACAGCATATGACTTGTTAAAAGCATAATTTCAGAACTGATTCTCAAGAGCCGTCACATAATGACAAGCATTGTCCTGGAAGCGTAAGCCTGAGCAAAGAATCATTGAGCAACTTTAACTTTTAAGAGCATTTCCAGCAGCACAGCATCTGGGCTGACCACTGCTTTGGGAGCCTGTTTGTTTGGTTTGGCTGCTGGTTTATTTGTTTGCCGATCTCCTGGCTTTGCTTTAACTCAGGATGGCAGCCTGATAGAGGGTGGGCTCAAGGCTTAGCACTTTCCGCTTGTCTAAGCCTGGTGTGCTTTTGAAAAAACGAAGCGCAAAAATAGCCTGCCGTCTAAAGCCATCGACTCAAGTACAATCTGACAGAGTCTTGTCTGTATTTGCCGGTCACTCAGCCACCATCATGCATGTCCAGCCATCTCAGCGAATGTTATTGCATTAATGTTCTTAATAGAGCATTTAATCACCATCTGACCTGAGTATGTGATTGGAAGTCCTCTCCCAATACGTTTCCCCCGAAGAGCCCATATCGATACACGCAAGCACCGAGTGCCTTTAAAAGGTATTAAATCACCCATACATGCTTTGGTCCATTCATTTGACAAAGCTATTGATCCATACTAAAAGGCCAGCATTTAACACTGTAGTGTTTTTTTCCTCTCCCAGTAGATATCAGCATACCTGCACGACATATAGAGCTAAAGGAAAGCAGACAAAAAAGCAGACAGTGAGACAGAAGAGAAGAAAGGGATTATTTTACAGCTCGGGACTGGCCAAGAGATTTATGCACAGCAAATAACCTGTCTTACTCGAAGTGATCAAAATGAATGCAATTTCCTCTGTACACCAAATGCTGTCAATCAGCCGAGGAACGTCTGGTGCCTGAAGTTTGCTTCCTATGTGCTGAGCTGGAGCTACAAAGCCAGAATAACTAGTAATTCAGACTCGTTGTTTAGTAATGGCAGACTTGTTAAAGTGGTTTCTGACATTTAAGATCGCAAACGTAGATTGTCATATACTGTGAAGGACAATTTGTTTCCAAGTTTCCAAAATGTCTGTACAATTAAATGGTTCAACATCAATCAAGGCGTTCTGATTGAGAAGTCAAATTTGATCACAATGGTAGTGATAGACCAGATATGGGAAGAGTTTACATTTACGGCATTTAGCAGTCGCTATCCAGAGCGACTTCCCTGTTCTAATTACAGGGACAGTCCCCCTGGAGCAACTCGGGGTTAAGGGTCTTGCTCAGGAACCCAGTGGTGGTAGTGCTAGAGGTGGGATTCGAACCTGGGACCTCCTGAGCCATCGGTCCATAGGCAAGTACCCTACAACTAGACCACCGCCACCGAGTTTAAAGCTTCGAAAGCTACATCAAAGCTTCAAAAAGCTACATCAAAGAGAGTTACCATATATGATCCCGAGTTAAATACACCACGTTATGATTTGATCTGAACCTAAAAAGCCATTTATAGAGGAACGGCAAATGCAGGCAGTCAAAATAGTTGCCAAAAATACTTCCTTTTTCAAATATACCATTATTTTATTATCCTCAGTATTACATATAGAAAATCAGATCAATTAGCCTTTTGGAAAGTAAATAAAACATTTACATAGGTCTTGTGGAAACTGTGATCCCGTTCCTATTTCCAGCAGTGCCAATAAATCTGAATCAATATGTTTCCCTACAATCAGCCACTCTGAATGACTCTGTTTACACCCCCACGATTGATTCATGCAGAAAATCCTACTTTTATGATTAGCACAAAGTTTGGGCCAAAACTTTGAACACAGTCTCGCAGATGGAGAGTCTGATATCTCTGTCTGTGGGGATTTTGCCAGTTGCATTGTGATTGCATCTCTGCACACTCATGCAGCAGGTCTTATGAGTCCAGTGGGAAACACACTTTGCAGGCAGTTGACTGAGCCTTTCAGAGCGAGACAGCCAGTGAACCACAGAGGACAAAACGAAACGATACAAATGTAGGATACGGACCATGAAATGTTATTCGGGTGTTTTTTAAAAAAATACTTTGTAGTTAAAGTGTAATATACTTGTGTTCGCCAGTCTACATACTCACTGTGGTGCATGAGATTATTTTTTGTCAAATGACCTTTTCTTGTGAGAGTGAACATTTTATGTCATAAACAAAATGTTTGAAAAAAATATTAAAACATAATAACAAAAAAAAGATAAAGACACCAGACTCTCTGGCTTATGGGACAGCTTGCTGTGCAACCTTTAAATTATGTGGCGATTCTTAAAACTTCAAAAGGGCTCTCTGACACACCAAGGCTCTTAGTTTTTTTGTTTTTTCTTGCATGAATCCAATGAAGCCTTTTATCCAAAGCTCTTTTTTTTGTTTGTTTCCACCTGTTGTAGCTATAAAACTTCAAAAACTACAAAATCCTCTGGACAGAACATAGATATGAAATTCTGGGGTGGTGGTGGTCTAGTGGTAGGACACTCGCCTACAGACCAAGAGATCACAGGTTTGAATCCCACCTCTAGCACTACCACCACTGGGTTGCTGAGCAAGACCCTTAACCCTGAGTTGCTCCAGGGAGACTGTCCCTGTGGTTAAGAAATGCAAGTTGGTCGGCCTAAGAGCATCAGCTAAACACCATAAATGTAAAAGAACTGCTGATGTAATAGCTGTATTTCACATTCTGTTTACTAATTATAGTTAAAACTGTTAACAGTTAACAACTTTCTAAAGCTAATAAAAAAAACATTTTATAGTGAGCTTAGCCAATTTCTTTCATCATATGGCTGTGACTGCGGCGTTAGACTGTTGTCTTGTTACCATTCAGGAGGTACTAAAGCTGTAATCTGCTTTTTAGAACAAAAAATTAAAATGCTTCAAAGTTTTTAAATAGCAAAATAAAAGGTTTCAAAATAATTTTCAAAATAAAAGGTTGTCAGTGAGGCACATTTCTAACTACATGATTGGCATCCACACCCCTGCTTCTTCTTCTTCTTCTTCTTCTTCTTTCGACTGCTCCCATTTAGGGGTCGCCACAGCTGATCATCCATTTCCATTTCTTCCGGTCCTCTGCATCTTTCTCCTTCAAACCGACCACCTGCATGTCCTCTCTCATCACATCCATAAACCTCCTCTTTGGTGGTCTTCCTCTTCTCTTCTTTCCTGGCAGCTCCATCTTCAACAACCTCCTCCCAATATAATCCTCATCTCTCCTCTGCACATGTCCAAACCAAAACAACTTTGCATCTCTAACTTTATCTCCAAATCTTCCAACCTGAGCTGTCCCTCTAATATACTCATTTCTAATCCTGTCCAAATCTCTGCATCTTTAATTCTGAAACCTCCAGCTCTGCCTCTGCTCCTCTCTTATAAAACAGTTGTAACTATGGCCATTATGCTGCATTGGCTGTAGCAGAGTGCATTGGTATATAACAACGTTGAAGTTCCCTAGTCGAGTTGTTTCCATCTGATGTCATTTTATTGCTACTCACAGCTCAAGAGGTCTGTAGGTCCTCAAGGGAACAGAGGCATAACAAATGATCTGATTGAAGTCCTAGTGGACAGTTTCAGCTGCATCATACACGGACGTGTGCTGTTTACGTGAAGTTAATCAGCCCTCAATCAGATTTCTATATGGAATATATAATGTGTCAGAAACTCCACAGTGAGAATGAATGTGTGTGTACTGCCCCCTGGAGATGGTGTAAGCATGTTATTAGAGCTGTGCCTCACAGCCTTTCCATTCCCAGCACCTAGACATACTCCACCCTGAACACTTTCTCATCACAGAGTGTAAAATACATGTTCTGTAGCTGAAGAGCATTTCTGTTTGCAAATCTCAATTAGCTTCGAAGTGTTTCATAAGTGAATGCACCTGCACTCCGGGGTAATAATGCTGCAATAACACTGCAAGTGCACTCCTTCACTTACCAGAAAACGCCCAGCACCTTTCAAAATCAACCACCAGATGTGTTTGCAGTTCTGCACATACGAGGTATTTGTGATTGCCTTTTGTATTACTGTAACCCAACAGTGCTGTGCTGCATTTATCTGACCATCCATTTACTCGGAGGCCTTTTCCTTTTTCCATTAAACAGCTTCTTCGGTCCAAGACTCCAGGCAAAATGTCCCAATCATATCAAAGTGTCCATGTGTTCCACTGGAATACCAACAGCTTCAGGGTCACAGGAGGTGTCAAGGTGTCAGAGAAGCCTTGGTGATTTTACAATATTTCTGGTGAAATTGGAATTTCCATCCACCTGGAGATATTTTGTCCCTGGAAAGACCTAAATACACACATGCTCTTTTACCTTGTGTAATAAAAGCTGGAAGGCTGATTTCATTAAATAAATCAATAAATAATTATAATCAAACGATGAATATGAGAGATAAAGGGTTCAGCACTTATTTCCTGCATCTTTTGTATCTGACACACGCACACACACACGCACCCACCCACACACACACACACACACACACACACACACACGTATATGTAAAGGCACATTTGGGTTTAAGATCAAAAGATGACTATGAGAGCTCCACACTTGTATCTCCTGCTGCTGTTCCCGTCTAGATATCAAGATGTGTTTCATTACACAAAACGTAGCTCCCACGTTTCCCAGAGAAGAGAAAGGAGACATAAAGCTGCTGCTATGCCTAACCGAACATCTCAGCCTCCAGATCAGTTCTGCACTCTTCTTTGTGAAATAAACAGCCCTTAGACTGACATGAATGAATGAATGGATGGATCGAAAGATGAATGAATGAATGGATGGATCGAAAGATGAATGAATGAATGGATGGATGGGTGGATGGATGGGTGGATGGATGGATAGATGAATGAATGGGTGGATGAATAAATGAATTAGTAAATGAAGTGAATGTATGAATGGATGGATGGATATTCTCCACTCAGCCAAATGAATTAATAAATGAATAAATAAATGAAATAAATGAATTAATAAATGAAGTGAATGTATGAATGGATGGATGGATGGATATTCTCCACTCAGCCACCAGTGTCTCCTCAGCGATCAAGACTTCATGTTTTGCGTCTGAACTGAAGTGACTTGTTTGGAAGGAATACCTGTCAGCACGCACACACGCGCGCGCGCACACACGCACACGCACACACACGCACACACACACACACCTGTCCACGGCGATGGCGGTCATGGAGTAGATGCTGGCGAACACGGCGGTGACGGGGAAGAAGTTGTGGAAGCGGCAGTACGCCTGTCCGAAGTACCAGTCTCCGTGCGCCGCGTACACGAAGTTGACCAGCGTGTTGAAGGCGGCCATGGACGCGTCCGAGAAGGCCAGATTCAGCAGGAAGTAGTTGGTGACGGTGCGCATCCTCCGGTGCGCCAGGATGATCCACATCACCACCAGGTTCCCGAACACCGACACCGCCAGGATGGAGCTGTAGGCCACCGACCACAGCGCCACGCGCCACGCCGGCTGCGCGAACTGGTTGGTGAGATTCCCCGCGAGCGCAGAGCCGTTCAGAGAGGAGGACATCGCGCGCGCTCAGAGCCCAGTGCACGAGCTTCAACTACAACTCCAGATCGCGCGCCGGAGCATCTCTCTCTCTCTCTCTCTCTCTCTCTCACACACACACACCAACTCCCTCCTGTTGCTGTAGAGAGAGAGGGAGAGAGAGGTGGTAGAAAGAATAAGAGGGAGAAAAAGGGAGTGAGACAGAGATACAAAGTGTCAGAAAGAATAAGAAATAAAAGAGAGGGAGGGAGGGAAACAGAGTGGAAGGGTGAAAAAAGTACTATGAGAAAAAGAGACAGAAAGAGAGTGTGTGAGAAACAGAAAGCAAGACAGAGAGAGTGAGAGAGTGAAAGACACAGAGAGAGAAAACGACTAACAGAGAGAATATGAGAGACAGAGAGAAAGAGACAGACAGAAACAGGGAGAGAGAGAGACAGACAGAGAGAGAGACAGGGAGAGAGAAAGAGACAGACAGAAACAGGGAGAGAGAGAGAGAGAGAGACAAGGAGAGAGAAAGAGACAGACAGAAACACAGAGAGAGAGACAGAGCGTGAGACTGAGACAGAGAGAGAGAGAGAGAGAGAGATGCATTGATTAGTAAAATGGGGCTGGACGTGTTTTCCATCCACAGTGCACTGAGCTTAGATAATCACTGGAAAACAGTGACGATGGGGTAAAAACAGCTTCACGTGGATGTGGATCAAGTCTGAAAAACATACAAAACAACAAAAAGAAAAGAAAAACCTCTAATCGAGCCAAATAAGAATAGTTTTGACAATTTTTGAAACAAAGTGAAAATACTGAAAGTGTGTTCAGCTGCATCAGTGTTTCTCCACTACATCAGGTTGCTCTTCTCAGGTCAATTGATTTAGACACATCAAAAAAGGTGGATATGACATCACATCAGCCAACTATCTCTGCTTCTGTCCGCGATGCTGGTGGTGCCAGTGACATACACACCATCAAAGGCCCTCCATCAAAGAGGAGATTCAAGCAGAATACACAGGCTGTGCATCAGAACAAGTGGAACAGCTCAAACAACAAAGTGAAAGTGACTATTCTTGTCATTGCGAAACACGGCACAGCACACAGTGAGACACAACGAAATTCAGCCTCTGCTTTTCACCCACACATCGTGCAGCAAGGGGCAGCTATTGAAAGCGCTCAGGGAGCAGTGATGGGGACAGTACCTTGCTTGGGTACCTCAGGGCAACCTACTGGTCTGAGATTTGAACCCACAACAAGTGTGTCTGCAGCACAAACATAATTTCTGGTATAAGTAAGTTCTCGAAACCTGTATCCTCAACCAAATGGACATGATCCTTGTAATGTGTCTGGAGTGTTTACCGACAGACAGGAAAATTACAGCTTGTTTACTGAGCCCACCATCAGTTTACTGGCCTATTCTTCAAACATGTCACATAACAATATTACATGAAAGGCAGACAGGCCGACTTGAAAGGAGAGCTTTCAAAAGGGATATTTTCCATATGTCTCGCCTTCATAGAGGCTGGAAACTGACTGATATTTCCAGCACACGTTTCTGAAGGCATGATGTAACCTTAAGGGAAATTCAAATTGAGTCTGCTGATAGGAGTTTTGTATGCTCGCGCTCACGCCGGAGTTAACACTGCCTGCTGTAGAGACAAGACAGGCCAAAAGGGAGATGAATGTAATGGAGGAAAACACAAAGTGTGATTAAAGACATGCTCCTTAGATAAATTGCTACAATAGAGCAGAGCCATCTGTAGGTAATCAGACTGCACTGTCAAGTGAAAAGTTAAAGACGACACATGTGAAGATGTGTATACTCTGAATAATGTAAAAAGTCATATATCTTACATTGTTCATGGGGTTTTTTTTTATTGTTCAAATCAAGGCTAGGACTAACTCATATTCAAGGGAACTTTGGTGTGTGTGTATATGTGATTGTGAGTGTAGGTGTGTGTGTGTGTGTTGGCCACCCAACACGTGTAGGTTTTGCTATGTAGGTGTGGTTTCCCTCTCGAAGCAGCACAAGACCCACAAAGAGAGTTGCGTCATAACAAACGCCTCACAGGCAATATGGCTGTAAGATTGTGAAGGAATGGATGTAGGTGTAAATAAAAGCAATCCTGAGCGTTGTTAAAAACAAAAGATGAAAAGTAAACCAGAAGCTTAAAGAAAACCAGAACCAAAACAGCAAGACCAAAAACCCACCAGAATAAAAACAAACCAAAGCAGAAGAAGCAAAACAAAGACACAAGGAGAACAGAACCAGGCAGGACTAAGGTGAATCATGACAATGGCTAAAATATAACATTGTGATATATTCATTATAAGCAGCATGCAAATATACAGTGCCAGAACAGCAAATCTGGACAAACCAGTCCAAATGACCTTTTCCATTGCTCCAGAGTCCAGTCTGCTCCCTAGCAAACTGATTAACCTCGCTCATGGAAACCAAGTTCTCCTCTCGTTGTGCATGTGAAATTTCCAACCACATTACTTTCTCGAAGATAACAAGTTCACAACTATCCTTCCAGGCTTCAGTAATGGTTTGGAGAGTTCTTAAAACCTGCAACGTTACCCTTCTGAACATATGTCCACATGGTTGTTTAAGAGAAGCAACTAAAGCTACCCAGAACAATAGCATCAGCCTTTTTCCTTCATGAAATGGTTCCAGTGTGAAGATCATCAAGCTAACATTATAATAGAAAAGGGATTTTACTGTTTGTGATGTTTTCCCCTAATTGGCCTGTCCCAGTTACTCACATGGCTAACCTCTGCTGCCTGCTTCGGATACAGATCCATTCCATTTCAAAGCTTTTATCACTAAAGTTAATGAGCGTTGCAGGCGCAGCAGGTTGCTGGGATTTGTACACGCATCACTGCTAGATTGAGAATAGCACTCAAAACTTTCCAGCCAGGAAAGACCCTGGGGACCACTGCAGACCATCTGTTGATGCACATCCTGTGTCAGCCGTCCTCTGTCCCTTCATCAGTGGTCACATTCTGACCACACATTCAAATTGTGCAGATGGGCTGCAGCAAATGTACGCCAGCACGATAAGATAATAGAGTGGCAAGCGTGTGAGGACACTTGAAGAAGAGTCGTTGTTTTTTAACAATTTGGCAAGGTGAACGCTGAACCGTTCTTTCTTCATGCAAACAAAAGATGCTTTCCAGCACTTTTTACCTCTTCCTGACACCGCCCAAGGTCTCGTCATTCTGACTGCCACCCACCTGAGGCCTTATCACAAGCTGTTTTGCATACTACAAATAACAGCTATGTTCACAATTCTAAAGCCATTTTTCATCCAACCCATCCAGTGTTAATGGCACTGATGTCAGTAATTAAATGGAAGAAAGGTTACACTTGGCAGATGAATAAACTCTTACTGAAAAAGCTGGCGTATATGATAACACAGTGTATCTCAGGTTTGGCCCCTTTTTTGTTACTTTTTCCATCATTTGCATGGGTGAGTGGAAATACTCTTCCTAAAGAGTAAACACATCTTTTTGATCTTCCGACACGACACAGCCATCCCAAGCAAAAGGATTTTATTCTTCAGCCTCATTTCCGTCTCAGACACGTAGGTAAGAAGTAAACCGATCAGTGTTAAAATCCTTATCTGTATGCATCTGGACGTGTCACAAATGTCCACGAGACCTGACCTTTCTTACAGTTACTGGCTTGTTGCCCATCTGCTGATATACAATTTGAGTAGCCAGAAACTGACCACTGATGAAAGCACAGAGGATGGTTGACACAAACTGTGCATCGACAGATGCTCAAGCGCCAAACTGTTACAAGATCCACATTTTCAGAAATTGGGCACCAGTTTCCTCACAACTGTTGGTTACTGTGCCTTGAAGGCTGATATGTAAAGGACCTTTGTTCTAATTGGCCACTATAACAACTTGGAAACATCTGAAGGTTAAAGCATCTAAATAGATGCATTTTCATAAATGCGGTGGTTTTTGGGGTATTTTTCAAAAGTTCACTGTATAGACTGCACCTTTAACATGTGTCAAACTCTTCAAAGAAAGGAACATTTCAGTTTTTCATGAAATCGCTCTGTGATTATTTAATTGTATGATGGCATTCATACATTTATGAATGCTGGCATGGTGGCAGTGGTGGCCTAGAGGTTAGGGAGTTGGCCCCGGGATCGGAAGATTGTGTGTTCAATCCCCTTACCAGTAGGTACCCTTGAGCAAGGTACCGTCCCCGTCACTGCTCCCCGGGCACTTTCAATAGCTACCCCCCTGTTGCACGTGTGTGTATGGGTGAAACACAGAGGTTGAATTTCATTGTATTGTGCTGTGCTGTGTTTCACAATGAGAAAAATTTTCACTTCATGATATCCTCTTTATTAAAAATGTCCTGTCGTTTAGGGTTACTTGCTCTGCTCTGCATTGCAAATGGGATGAGAAGGTGGGGGTGTAGCTCTATTATTTCAACATGACCAAAGCTCTACAGTGAAGCTGATTGGAATTGCTAATTAGCAGGGTAAGGGCCGTAGGTTTGAGATGTGAATGATGTGTAATGTGAAAACCAATGGCAAGACGGATACCATTGTACTGCGATGTATGAATAAACCACAACAGATAAAATCAGCTTTAAATCTGGTGAGCCAAAAGTGCACTGAATCGAACTGAACCGCCAAACGTGTTTTGAATCCCTGTAAATGAAGAAACGAATACACAGAACAGCCTTGATGAGAAGATATTTCTGTCTTTTGTGATGAAAGTCCTAAATAAGAATACACATGGAGTGCAAGCGCTTCCATTATATTTACTGCGGAGACAGACTTTCAGCAAACAGCAGACACTCTCTTAGATAATCCGCATTTTAGGATGCAGCGAAGAGTAACTGGGGGTAAATTACTGTGGAACTTTCATAATATTTGAACAGTTTCCTTTCTGAAGCAAAAAAAAAGTTACCAGACTGCAGCTTTCACACACTCTACACACACAGCATGTGTGCTGTCAAAGCACCAGTTCAGTGAAACATCTAATTTACAGTATTTTTTTACACCATTTGGCATCAATCAGGCAAAAACGAGCGGTGCCTGGAGTTTGCTTCTCAGTGTTCTTGTGCTGGATGCTGTATGAGAAGTTGTTAGCTGTAGATTGAGCAAAAGTATACAGTAGAACTTAATAAATCTACATATCAGTGTGTCCGACAGTGACAGAAGGCACATAAGCAAATCTAACAGGACGGTTCGAGTCAAGGCCTACACTCCTCCTCATTCTCGCCTCCATTACTTGTCAGCTACAGAAGTCTCACAGCTTCAATACAAAAATAAAAAGACATCAAATATCAGGCATCAGGCTGTCTGACTGTGTTCGACCTAATTATGTTTTGTTTTAGGGGAAAGTTGTGTGAATGAGTTTTTTGGCTTTTTAAGGTCATTTCTTGTCTCAGGTGCCAATCAGTGACCATAATTATAATCAAACTCAGCATGAAGAAAATGCAGCCAAATCAAAAGTGCTAAATTCCCAGTGTTTAAATTAGTACAGCTCTGGGGTTGATTTAGCACATTGTGGATTAATGCCAAAGGGGAGTGAAAGTGTTGCTGTAAACAGCGTAAAATGTAAGAATTTCCTATTGACACTTTACCATGCCTGCTTGAACAGTGCAGGAATAAACATTGTTTTATTTACTGCATAACACTGTTTGCTAGTAAGATTAAACTCAGCTTATCTGTAGTTAGTGTTTGAACCAAATTTACAAAAGCATTAAACAGATTTTTGTGAAGCTGGAATGTGTTCAGGCCAAATTTCTACTGAAAATATAAATATCTTGTTTCTTCTTTTTGCTGCTCCCGTTTAGGGGTCGCCACAGCCTCCATTTCTTACGGCCCTCTGCATCTTCCTCATTCACACCAATCTCAGCATGTCCTCTCTCACCATGTCCATAAACCTCCTCCTTGGTGTTCCTCTTTGATTCTTTCCTGGCAGCTCCATCTTCAACATCCTCCTCCTAATATAATCCTCGTCCTCCTCTGGACATGTCCAAACCAACGCAACCTTGCTTCTCTAATTTTGTCTCCAGAAAGTTTGTTTGACCATTTTGGCCTTACTACCCTAACTAGAGGTAAGGTCTCTCTCTCTCTCTCTCTCTCTCTCTCTCTCTCTCTCTCTCTGCGCCACAATTCAAGACAAAATGATTTCAGACAATAAGGTTCATAAGGGGCAAGTGGTGGTGGTTAGGGACTTGTGGTTAAGGACTAGGCCGCAGGATGGGTAGGTCATGCGTTTGAATCCCAAATCAGTAGGTTGCCCTGAGGTACCCTTGAGCAAGGTACTGTCCCCATCACTGCTCCCTGGGCACTTTAAATAGCTGCCCCCTGCTGCATGTGTGTGTGTATGTGGGTGAAAAGCATAGGTTTAATTTTGTTGTGGCTCACTGTGTGCTGTGTTTCACAATGACATTAAATAGTAAAAAAAAAATAAAGTGGCTTAAAAGGTTGTCCTTTCTTACCCGAGTTATTGTAGGTTTATGGCCAAATTAAAGTTGATCTCAAGCACAGCTTTTCTATTATGTGCATTGTCTTTTTATTGGCTTGAGTTGAGCTTAATAAAAATAAGATTCAACTTACAAAATGTAATTGGGTTCACTCATTTGGCTGCGTAAGTGAAGGATTTTAGGAAGTGTTGGGAGAAAAACAATCATAATATGCAATTTTGTTATATAAAAAACTGCTATGATTATTTTTATAAAAGCACACTCAGCATTATTATTATAAGAGCACAAACCTTTCTGAAACAGGTCTCCATGAAAAACCTCAACATAATTATTCATCAGAGACAAGTGCTCATCCTGATGTCTATAGCAGAAATGAAGGGCTTAGTGATGTTGTGAAGTTGCATTGCTGTTCAGTTATATTCCAGTATGTGATGCCTATGCTGAGAAAAATTTTGGATAATTTAATCAATAGTTTTTTCCCCCTTACTCAAAAGGCCAAAATAAATTTGCTTGTATATAATTTGACAAAACCCATATGGTTCCACCGTAGCCTCTGCTGTGCTTCATTGCTTTCACCTGTGTGTTGTTATTTTATTAACTCTGCATGTGTATAAATAGTCCCTAGTTTATTTGCTCCTTTATGAAATCTTATATAGTCATTTTTCTCTTTGATTCTCAGCTGTATTCCTGTCATCCCTATTTTTTTAAATGGCCTTTTTATTGTTTTTCTGTTCCCAGGTTCATGGCCGCTCATGTTTTTCGCGTAGTTCCTGGCTTCGAGTTTTCTTGCCTACTTCTTGTTTTGTACTTTGAACTGCCTCTGTTTCAACCTCATGATGTCAAAGTCCAAAGTCCTCCATAAGAAGCATAGAAGCATAGTTCCTTTTTGTTCCCAAGCATAAGTTCTTTGATCCATTTGCTCCAGGAATGCTCTAATGGAATACTACTATTTGTCAAACCTGTAATGGAAAGTGTTCGGTTTGTGTTAACAAGGGGCATTTATATGATCCAGGTGGAGAAATGAGTGTTTTCTGTTATGTTTGAATGCAGTCCAGGAATACACGGAGGTGCATAAAAAATCAAAGCCATCTCTCACTCGTCTAGCAACAATAAACTTGTGCAGAGAAGTGTAGAGAAGCCATCTCTTATTTTAGGACTTTATTAGATGAGACATCGGTGAAGTTGAGGTGAAGTTGCAGTGATTTTTCAATTTACACAATGGCATTTACAGTATAAAAATAAAAACTCTCATTGTGATTGAAGTGACTGAAACAGAGTGTGACTCTTTACAGATTGAAACAATACTCTGTAAACCCAGCATCAAAACAGAAAATGCTGTGGACAAGTCAGCCTGGTGCACCCAAAAAAAAAAAGAAACCAATCAGTCTTTGCCAGAAGTTCCCTAATTAAGCATGTTAGGAAATAATGGAGCAACGACATCGCCACATTTCCTGTGTGGCAAGTGCTGATCAGAGCCATGCTCAGGTAAATTATTCAGCTTCCCAAGGGGCCTTCTGGACCAGGAGAGAGAATAATTAGGCTGGTGAGTTGCTGAATGCATGTGATTCATTTCCTCTGGCTGACAGTGTTTTAAGTGGAGCCTGAAGACTGGGATTTCCTAAAAGCTCAAGGAGAGAGATTTCTTAAATGGAGCCGAATGTTCACAAGGTTTGGGTAAAATTCACCCAAAGTACTGATAGGTCTTTTTTTGTGGGCGTCCATTTACATAATATCTATACAGAATTGACAGTTTAGACATTAGATACATCTGCCCTGTACCAGCAGTTAGTGGCCATTTTATCAAAAACACCTAACATAAAGGAAAGCTTTGTAGATTGACAACTTTAGTACCTTTTTGCTGCAAGTTATCAGTCTCCCCATTCATTCACACAATCTTTTCTGAAAATACTACCCTTCTTTCAAAAACTCCAGCCATAGAAGAACATGTCAGTACTCGCTGTAAGCTATAAAAATGAATGAAACTTCACCACAACCGGCAGCCGCTTCAGTACCAGGGCTGGAGGCGCTGATCTTGAATCAGACTCCTTAACATTTATGACGACTGTTGCCACTAAAGCAGATTCTTGTTCTTGATTCCCTTCAGGATCAGAAGGTCATGGGTTCAAATCCAAGACCAGGATGGTGCCTTGTCCTGTGCAATGTACCATCCCCATCACTGCTCCCTGGGTGCTGGATATGGCTGCCCCCTGCTGTGTGATGCATGCATGTGAAAAGTACAAAATAATTAATTTTTTCTTTTTTTACCCTTTTGCATGCCAGAATGAAGGCAAACAAATGTTTTGCATGAAATGCATGAAACTTTATTTTCCTAATAATATGCATTTTATATTAACATGCCTTCCATCCCTCGTTGCACTCCTTAGGCACAGAAACGTTGATTTCACATCCTTCTGTACTAACGCACATATTTTGAACAATTTAAATATTTCCCTTTAGAGCTCAACAGACATGGCGAGTTCTGCCAAAACTTGTGGGTAATCTTAAGCCATTTTTCTGTTTTCTATCAAGGATCTCTTTTAGCTAAAGAATGTCATACCTAAAGTTTTCATTAACACACATGTATTTTGTAACAAATGCATATTTGTCATCTTTATCACATTATGTGTCTTAAAAGCAAGGTTTTTAAGTCTGAATACCTTTCATAGTCTTGAAACAATTTTTTGAAAATTGCTCACAAAGCAGAGCATCAAGGATAGAGATGAATGTAGCTCTAAGAAAAGTCTCTTCATCCAGTCTGCTTGCTGACATGTGAAGTTATGTTATGTTGGAAAAAAAATGCTTAAAGTACCCCTACTTTAATGCATGTACCCCAAACAGTCCACCACACATGACTGTGGGCCCCATCGTACTCTTGCCCTAGGAGGTTATTTTTGTAACCAATGCTATGATTTAAGCATTTGAGTGCTCACCTTTACTGAACTACTATAACAATGTTGCCACTGTGACATTTGCTCCTTCTTGTTCCATCTTTATGCTTTAAATTGTACATTCTTTGATTTCTGTTAAAATGAGTGATCAGACCACATCAGCAAGACCTTGTAGAAGGAGTGACCTGTGTGACATTATGTGATTTTGTCACCTTTGTCATCATGTTTAGCTAGAAGACCCGATATAGAATGGAAGTTTCTCTTTTTAAAACTATCTGTCTGTATCTCTGTAGCCACTCTGGCTGTATTTTAGGTCGTGGGTTCAAATCCCAGATCACTAGGTTGTCCTGGGGTACCCTTGAGCAAGGTACCATCCCCATCACTGCTCCCCGGGCACTTTCGATAGCTGTCCCCTGCTGCATGTGTGTGTATGGGTTAAAGGAAGAGGCTGCATTTTGTTGTGGTTCACCGTGTGCTGTGCTGTGTTTCACAATGACAAGTTGTCACTTTCACTTCACTTAACATGCTCTCAGTTTTTTTTCACTTTCACAGCATTGTTTAAGAATTATGTACATAAACCATTTATATTCTTGCTCCCTTCATAATTAAACTCAGTTGTGTAATCCGTTGTATAAGCCAACTCCTCCAGCTTCAATATGCACCACCTCCAACCACAATTTAAACAGCGAGACTTCTGTCATTTATTCTGCAAACTGTTCAGCTCAGTTGTGGAGATGAGAAAAAGAGTCCTCTGGAGAGAACTGATTAGGAATCAATGAGTGAATCGATAAAATGTTAGATCTTTAAGTTGAATCGATGATGACATCAATAGCAATAAAAGTTCCCATCCTGTTTACTGCCGAACCGCAAATGAGTCCTAGTCTGTGAAAATGGCCAGTGTGAGTAGATACAGGCAGGTGTACCTAATAAGCTATAGTATATCTGCTCAGTTTTTTTTTTTTTTTCATACTATCAGTGCTGTTCTGTTCTTTAATTGCATGTCAAACTATGCATTAGGAAAGGCCTGTTCAGATCACCGGTCACTGCAAAGTCTCACCTCAGCATTTCATTCCTTCACTGCTGCCACATGAAGCCTGCCTTTTGAGTGTGGAAAGCACTCTTCTGAAATTCTAATGAAGACAACAAATGGATTTATACTAATGAGTGTCTAAAATAACTAGATTTGATTTTTGGAAGCTAAACTAACCAAATGTCCTTTCCACATTTCTACAGGCAGGTCACATCCGCTTTATGTGTAGAGGACACAGTTGGGTTCCACATGAAGGGTTCACAAGAGTCTTAATAAGAGGCAGCGTGAGAGAGATTGAGTTTTCAATCAGTGTTTTCAATTT
Source organism: Hepsetus odoe (assembly GCA_017165825.1). Classification (NCBI taxonomy): domain Eukaryota; kingdom Metazoa; phylum Chordata; class Actinopteri; order Characiformes; family Hepsetidae; genus Hepsetus; species Hepsetus odoe. The sequence goes on along the minus strand of CM029379.1, from coordinate 18,186,047 downwards.
CAAATTAAAAAAGTCTAAAAATGGATGCTATGCCTTAAAGGGCCCATATGATCAAAAATGGAACCTTTGTATTTTTCTATGCATTTTTTAAACATTGTTAAGGATCCAAAACATACCATTCACTCCTCAGTTAGTCTGTCACTCCTCAGTTTATGTATGCAAGCTAAGGAGCAAAAAGTTGCCTGTTTGGAATTCACTGTTTTCCCTATGAGTTCACAAAAAAAATTGAGTCCTGCTCATTCATTCTGAAGTTACAAAGAGTGTTTCGCTGTTTTAATGAGGCACAACACATCAGTCTCAAAGGCACAGTAACAGAAAACAGCTTGTTTACTTCACTGGGATAAAGAACAGTTCAAAAACTGCTGCTAAAAAATTTGACAGATTTTTTTACATTAAACTTTACAAATGTCTTAAGGACCTTAGACCTTAACAATAAAATAAAAGTTAAATATAGAATATGTACCCTTGAGCAAGGTGCTGTCCCCGTCACGCTCCTCCCTGCGATGGGCTGGCGACCTGTCCAGGGTGCGTCCCCCGTCCTCGCCCTGTGTGAGCTGGGATGGACTCCAGCACTCTCCCGCGACCCCACTTGGCAGCTGACAAGCGGCAGAAAATAACTGACTGACTGACTGACTATAGAATATGTTTCCCTTGTATAACAAAAAATATTTCAAAATAAGGGAGAAATGTAATACTGTCATAAAATATATAGTATATTAAACAAAGGCCTATCATTTTCTTACAAAGACAGTTTTTTTTCCTGGACAGCATCAAAAGGAAAAATTAATGCTTGAACTAAAAACCTATGAAGGTCACTGATCCTGCTGGTAATGAGTTCTCAGTAGGAAACCTCCAGCTGGGATGGGCCAATCATGCAGCCTACAGAGGCACTAAGAAAAGTGCTGTTGTTCGTTGACAGCAGCAGAAAAAGCTTGGAACGTGTGCGTCATATTCAAAATGTGCCCGTTTAATCTTAGCCTAGAATGCTTCTGAAAAAACAACGAAGAAGGATTTGAGTTAACAAGCGAGGTTTGAAATCCTCAAAAGTGTAAAAGCAGGCAACAAAGACACTAAGTATTTATGATTTGGAACACGGAGGTAAAGCCAAGTGTTGCTTCGCTTCTGCTTTTTTGATGTTTTTTTCAAGCTGCCGTTGCTGGCAATTATGCAAGCAACTTCTTGAAAGAATCATCCATTGGGAGGGTCCTTAGGGACCCAAAAGTTATTGGCATTTTAATTCAGGAAGAGACCTGATATTATAATAGTTATATAGAATAATAGTTATAGAATAGAATAGAATAATAGTTATTTTTTACTATTTACAGATTTGCAACTGGCCTTAAATCCAGTTGTGGCACCAAGGACCCAAGCTACCCATGTAACATGGGATTCATAGCGTTTGTATACACTAGTAGTTTGCATGTTCTCCTTCTGTCTACAGACATGTGTGTCAGGTTCACTGGTGATGCTAAGGTGATGCCCCTTCAATGGACTGGCAGCCTGTTAAGGGTGTTTCTGCACCTTTTGGCCTGTGAGTGCTGGAATAAGCTAAAGCCTCGTGTGGTTGGGATAAGCAGCTTAGATAACGATGTAATGATGATATAAAAGGATGTGAGTTTCCATGGTTTAAATTTATTTTTTGGTGCCAGACAGTTGCTCAGAGATTATGAGTTTCTAGTCTTCTGCCAGTTTTATTGTGCATCTTTTGTTTATGGGCAGTAAATGGAAGGCACAAGTAGCAAGCTAACCTGTTTACAAAGCAAAATTAAGCATTTGTAATTAACTAGGCGTTAGAAAGTAAGTGCATTAAAGGAAAGGTGATATATTCCACACTGCAAAACAGAATCATTAGATCCCCTTGCGCTAAAGGTCAATCGTTCATACCTGTACCATTTTCTTGAACTTGAACAGAAGCATTGTCGAATTTTAGAGTACATACTGAATGATACCTCTTTTAACATTGTAGATCAGTAAGTGTGTCTCTTAAAACACTGACCTTTCAAAGGGTCATTTATTTTTGTATCTTTGTATTGCAGCCACCATTTAAAACAGTGCTTATTAAAGTGAAAGTGACAACCCTTTTCATTGCGAGGTCACAGCACAGCACACAGTGAACCACAATAAAATTGGACCTCTGCATTTAACACATGCAAACACCATGCAGCAGTGGGCAGCTATTGAAAGCTCCCAGGGAGCAGTGACGGGGACGGTACCTTGCTCAAGGGTACCTCAGGGCAACCTTCTGGTGAGGGAATCGAACCCACAATCTTCCGATGCAGGGGCAACTCCCTAACCACTAGGCCACCGTGGCCCCTTATTGTGCTTATTGATGCCTTTTCATAGATATAAATGTAGAGGTCACTTTAGCCACTCCTACTGAAACACAGACAGTTGAGCAGTCTTTGTCACTGAAGCTCCAGTCATCTCTGCTCAACTAGTGAATCCTCTTTGCTTATCTTGAAGCATAAACTTGTAATCTTTAATCCAAGGTTGTCTTTTATGTGTCATCCATATTATATAATAGATATACTGTGAAATGTAACACACAGCTTTGCTGTTCTCTAAAGTTTAGAAGTTTGGATGTGACTTTAAGGTATGAATTGAATCAATAACCCATTTCCATTGAGCGATACACTGTATTATCTTAATAGTTAATTACAATATATAATGAAATAGATTTGCTTCCTTTTACAGACAGTAACAGCAGTAATGTGACACTGGATCATTATAAGGGTTGAAATATTTATTTTCATTCCATTTAGTTAAGAGGCTGAGCCTCCATTTGAGTCTTGCTCCTGTGAGTAAACACCTGTCAGACTGTGCGTCTGAAGCCTCGGTTTTGTTAGCCAGAACCCTACGTGATGGCCTCTGGCCATGAAGGCCTGTCTTTGCCTTGTGAAGACTCTGACAGACCATAAAGTGTTTTTCAGTCACCCCTGATGGGGGTTTTGGAAACGCTCCATAACAAGAAAACTGGTGGCTTTGGAACATAATCAATTCCTAGTGGTGTTTGTGCAATTGTAGCACTGAGAGCAAGTTACTGTATTTGGTATAAGGTGCCCTAACTGCCTTCAGCTGCCAGATCATTGTGCTCAAAAAATGTTTCATTTTCTGCTAAAGATCACTCTTACATTGCTATTCAAATCTATGTTTAGTAGAGTTTTATAACTCAGCCGCTAGGGATGGACAAGTTTATTTCTGTGTGCCGGTCTCAAGCCTGTAAAAAATGGAGAAGATTATGACAGGAAGGGCATCTGGTGTAAAACTTTTGCCAGATCAAATATGCAGAAATCAAAACAGATTTTTAATGCTTTATCTTTTTCCATGTTTATTTATATATGGCTTAGCATTTCATCGCAAAGACCTTTAAAAAGATCTTCATCTCCTTGATTCCGAGCCAACAAACTGCAGCTAGACGCTACAAGAGCAGAGACGTTGCAGCACCCATGTGGAAGCACATGGAAGTCCTTAATAGAATAGAAGCATATACTTGTTGGGGAACCCAAATATGCAAAAACTGAGAAATGGTATTCAGGCTAGGTCTCCCTCATCACACAGTCCTACCAAGCTGGGACAATGAGAGCACATGCTTCTCCTGAGACAGCTCTACAGATTGTCTGTTCTTGGACAGTTCAAAAATCTTTCCAATTCTTTCATTTCTGCTTGGCGGGGACAGGGAGTAGGGGTGAGGGGTCATTTTGCTCAGGCTGAAATGATGAGGCAAATTAATTTTTTTTCCATTATTCATTAGTTATTATAGTATGGAAATATGTCCATACCATCACTGGACTCCAGTGTTTTAAAAGACCTAAAGTTTAATGCTGTGTTTATATGTTCAACAAAGATCTGTTCCTGTGATGAAACAGAGGTTCACTTCACCTCTTCAAGTCTGTGGTCCCTTTTGGCAAAAACATTTCATCAGGTATTTCTTGTTGTTTTGCTTGAAGTGCTTGGAAGGATGTTCAGTCTGCCTCTCTAATTCACATGCATCGAAGGTTTGCTTGGATGTACGATGTTCAGCCCCCTCAAGATTAAAGCGGAATATTGATTTGGGCTATGCCTGGACTGCTATCAAATTTTTCATTTCCTATCTTTGGGCATTATGGGTTTGAAGTGTCTTGAGTCACTGATGTGTTGCAAGATGCATTTATATTTTAGCTCTCATTGTACAAACCCTGCCTTTTAAACTGTGTCGGGCTTCATATCAGTCTGGACATTTTAATTTTATTCAATACCTGAAGCTCTGACCAGACTGTGCAGAGCATGTTGTTCCAGGAGCTTTGTCTCATACCTTGTACCTTACGCAATCATTTTCAAGAATTCCTCGGCGTTTAATTTTCAGTTCATCGCAGTGATAATGTGAAGCACAATCTATCATGAATTACAATTTAGATCATTTATCTCAGCAGTGAGTCTCTTTCTGGCAGCAAGAAAAAAAAAAGTTACATTTTTTAATAAATGTGAACAAAACCAGCATACTAACATAAATAAAATCACTGTATTAATGTTATTTTTTATTTATCTTAATATGAGTCTCTAAAAAAGCACTTACTGTCCAGAAAAATGGCATAAGTATACATTTCTCAGGCAAAGGAGACTCGTTTAAACATTTTTGAGTAGGTTGCATTCACCTGGCAATTTTTGTAGCTCATGTTAAAATTAAACACATTCAGAGAAGTAAAATCAAAGCATCCCCAGGCATTTCTGTGTATTTCACATCAGTTTACAAAGTGGCTGTGCAATTTCACCACTTCACTCAAACAGCCAGCCCTTGAGCAATGTGAGCACTTCAGGTACAACACCTGAGGTCTGTTTCTTTCTCTCTCTCTCTCTCTCTCTCTCTCTCTCTCTCTCTCTCCCTTTCTCTCTCTCTCTCACTCTATCTTTCTCTTTCCATTCTGACCTTAAGGCAGAAGGGCCTTGGCAAAGCATCTAGCCACCACGTCCTGCACCTCTTCTCCGAAACGCTCGGATGAATACAAGTGACAGCAGCATCGCTGAGATTTCATGCTTGTCACTCAGCTTTGCAGGAGCACCAACTTCTCTTGCTGCAGCCGTATTAGTCGCCTCTCAAGATAGAGACCGCCAAGGGAATAGGAGCAGCATGCAATTAGCTGAATACTCACAGACATCTTTAGCCAAACATATTGCTGAATATCAGCTTTGTGAAAGTCACAGCCCAGGAAGGATCTTTCAGCGAGTGATGCAAATTATTGGAATGTGGCAACTTTGCCTTTTCACTGAAGTCCCTATAAAAGCTTTGTTTTGCATAAATTTTCTCCTTTAAGGAAGGCTTAACTTTAACGCTAGTGAGAAAAAAAAAAAATCAGTTCCTCCTGTAGGAAGTTATGCGGAACTATGATTCATGAGGCAAGACCAATGTACAATAAACAGATTTTAGGTTTTGTGTTGGCCTAAAAATTTGTAATTTCACCCTACCTACCATTCAGTTTTTACACCGAGAATATGAACAGAAAAAAGAATAAATAAAGTAATAACAGTAAACAGTCCGAAAAGAAAAATAAATAAACAGTAAAAAAAAATGGCATGAAAGGCATTAAAAGTTAACATGCAATAAAAAATCAAGGCCCCAAGTCCACACTGCAAAATGTCTTAGCAACAAATTCCAAACTCCTTCCAACCAAAGCCTCAGCAATGCCGTCAAGCTAGTGTCCACCGGGAAATTAACTTCCTCTCTGAATGGCTGAAGTCTGCTCAGGCCTATTGTCTTCTGAACACTCATCGGTCTGGCAAGGGCTTTGCACTGTGACCCACGCAGCCTGCTTTACTGAGCAAACTGGACGGCGCCACACACACAAACAATGGAGCAAATGTCACCGGCTCCCTGTTCAGGAGCAGGAGCGGTTCTTAATTTAGCTGCGGTATGATAAGAGCGGCTGCGTGGTGAGGTCTAGCAGGATCTGCTATTGAGCGGGCTAATTAAGCGTCACGCTGTGGTTATTCCAATCAGCCTGCTGTGACTGAAGCATGCCACAATAATGGGCATTGACAGAGATTCAGAAATGGAAACAATTATCAATATTAAGACAAGATCACAAAGCACGGGGTGTTGATTATTATAGGAAGTTAGTTAACTCTGAAGAGCTTAATTACAGCCTGCATGAGATACTATCAGCAATACGGCATTTTAATTATTTAGAATTTAAAAGGATCAACCCTTATCAACCCTTATCAACCCTATATAAATATTCAAAATGTCATGTTGGCTTAATGTACTGGTTCTGGCCCCAAGGTAGAGCTTACTTTAGACATGATTATTAATGCCTTTCTTCAGAAACATATCACACTGGCTTGTGCCTGCAAAACCTTGTGTCACTCTTGACTACTTTAGCTCACATTATTTATACCTGCCTTATTTGGATTATGGTTCCTAGCATAAATAATCTGTATCACTAGAATGCAACATGACTATGATGTTACTTTGTAATTCCACACACCTAGCTGTAGCTGCTACTTAAATTTTTGGAAAATGACAGACAACATTATTGGTATCCCATTTTAAATTGAAAGTATTTTGTTTTATTAACTTATATTTACATATATTTAGCTAAATGTACCACTGTGCTAAGTGTCGGCCAATATTCAATCAAGCCAGATGAGACAGCTGTGTCTTCTGTAAAGCAGTGTGTTTGTGGAAGTTATTAAGTTAAGCCATAAAGATTTGTTAAACATCATGTTATAGCCTACATGGCTTTCTTTCCAGCTTATTTGTTGCCCGTCCATCTGATTCCACATGCAGCCAATAACTATCCATCTTCCCGGCAAGCCTTAAAACCTCTCTGCACAAGCTCACATCCTGTTTTGCTTATATACACCATAAATAATGGTCAGAAACTGAAAAAAAAAATCACCTACAAAACTGCACTAATCAGCATTAAAATACCCCACAACTCTCAGTGCTCTCATTACTCAATTCAGATCTTCCTTGTGTTTTTAATACCTCCATAGGCCTACCGTATAATTCATAACTGTATCAATGACATTGCATTTCAGCAGTCATTCTAAAATCTGAAAACGGCCTCCGTCATATCAATTTAACTGTCAAACTGTGATTGTGACAGCTGTATAAATCCTCCCGAAGTGTGACAGAAGTATAAATAAAAGGTCGCGAATAATGCAAATAACCTACTAAATCCCTCTTGTTTGATGGTTTTATGGAGGCATTCTTCATGCAGTGTAACAGTTGTGTCAGTGAATACAGAACTTAAGACACTTATAAAAAGGAAAACCAACAACAGCTCGCATGCTTCATTTTCCTTCTCACCTTGCTTTACAACACCAGTCATCAATGTACATTCAACACCCAGGTATTCCTTCCACTCTTCATAGTTCTTCCATCTTCTGTCTTTAAGAGAAGACATACATGCAGAGATGTGGAGAAACAGGGCCCCTTGACTGCGGTCATTGCAGTGCGTAAAAGACATCCCGCAGCTCACCAAATTGCTTGTTTCAATCAGCTGGTATTGAACAGTGCTCAGCAAAGTGCCTGTTTTGGAATAGACCCTGTATGTCCCTTATGAAATGACCCTTTGAGCTGCCCATGACAAAATGGAATGCTAAATTGCATGATTGGCTGCTGCTTCACGCTAAACGAGAAGCACAAAGGCTGTAATTGGGATTTCTGAGATAAAAGGTAACCAGCACGCCGTCGTTGTCATCTTGTTATTACTTCAGTCTTCAGTCTTTGAAGCATGCTAGACAGATCCACATTGATCAGCGGAGCCACTGCATGGCTGATTTATAGATATGAGTCCTCTGAACCCTGGAATTAATTGTCTCTCAAACATAAATCAAAAACAGCTCAAACAGGCTAAAGTGTTCAATTTCTGTTTACTTTGAAAAAGAAAATACCCAGACCAGCTACAGATATAATATAATTCCTCAATAGCTTTAAACGTTATAACTCTTAGATGTTTCCCAAGTCTGTGACAGCATGCTGAAATGGTTCACATTCTGATTATTTAGTTGTTTTTGGACTTTTTAAATGAACCCTCATAAACATATATATTTCTCACTCACTCATTTTCATTTGTTCATTTTCTCAACTGCTTATCCAGACTAAGGGTTGTGGTCAGTACTGGAGCCTCCCAACATACATGGCAAAAGGCAGGAAACATTCGGCCCTGAATCACAGACATCACATATTGACATCTGTTATTACTTGTCATGCTCCTGTCACAAGGTGTAATCTTCTTCGCCCAAAAGCTGATTCCTGCCACAGTCCAGCCCATGTATGATATTTTTTTTGTTGTTAACCCTTGCCACTTTGATTTAGATGTATGTAAAAAGAGAAATCTCCAAATATTATTATAATGAGAGAAGCAACAAAGTGTTGTGAAAAGCACTCTGCAGTCTGACTGAACCTCAGACATCTAAAGATTCTGCTATTGGTATCACTGGAAATGATCATTTATTGTTAGCTCTGTGAATAGATCAGCTTTTCAAGTGTAAATGAAGTTTCAGTCACATTTGTATTATTTTGTTTGTGCTCCCAGCTCTCTGCTATAACGGATTGGCGATATTTGTTTTGAATTTTTCTAGTTTCAGAACTTTACTATGGAAGTCATTTTAGCTTTCATCTTTTTCAAATCCACATTTTCTTATAAATATATAAGTTTTGATTTGGTGAAATTTGAAAATGCTGAATATTTGCAGTAAGTGATGGGAATATTGCAGTTGTGTGTGTGTGTGTGTGTGTGTGTGTGAGTGTGTGTGTGTTTGAACTTATGTATTTAGACTTGAGCAACATTGTTGGTAAGGGTGAATCTTAGTTTTGCATTAGAAAGAAAATTAAAGAAAGAAGAAAAGATGATGAAGTTCTGAAGGTGCACGGACAAGGTGTTCCACAGCTGAGAGGAAACAGTACATGTTCTAGACAGCTTTGTAAGAAGAACTGAAAGTAGGCTCTTGCCAGCAGATCTGAGCAAAGGAAGCAAAGGAAGGGTTTAGTCCATTTATATATCATTATGATATTTTACACTGAATGCATGCAAAGAGAAGCCTGGAGAACATGAGTGGATGTTTTAATGAAAGATTCGAGGCTGCTGAATGTGGCATGTATTGCAGTTTATTGAGTTTTTACAGGAAAATGAGTCAATCGTGACATTGCCTGAATTAACACCAAAACATTTTGTATCATGAACAGAGATTATGCAGTGATGTTACAAAAAGGGAAATAAATGTGTAGTTCGGCATTATAATGAATTAGCAAATTATTTTACTTCATTACATATTTTAAAAGCTTAGGAATAAAAGCCTATTTATACCATCTGATTTCCCTTCATTAAACATGCTTATTTCAGTACATCATAACTCCATAACTCCAGTTTAAGCCAAGCCCACCCTTGGTCTGCAACCAATTATTAATCTAATTAATTTAATAAATGACTCTTTATTTGTGGTCACAACCATTGCTAGTTTGTATGACTTGATATAAAAAAGTAGTCTGTTCAACAAATGCAAATCATTTTGTATTTATACATTGTTTTTTTACAGGCAAGTCATTTTTTTATGGCAATCCAGTTATAATACTATAAAAATAACAAAACAGAAAAGGCTGGATTATCTTAGACTGTAATAAAACATTTCCTGTTTATACCCCTTTTCCTCATTTTGATTCAAGTCTCTCTGCCTTCTCTTCGTGTGAAATAAATACTCCTTGTAATGATATTCAGCCTCCTCGCCCAGTCATTAGACTTACCATTCGCCCCCCAGATGTTTTACAGTTTCCCCACGGCCCTTTCAGCAAACACAGGCAATATATGACATTAGGTGCTAGTGACAGAAGCCCTGAAAAAAGTCTATAATATAATAATTAAAAATACAGCAAATACACCATAAATATGGTAATAGATCTTCATTCATTGTCAGTCAAAGTCATTCATTCTGTGCGTAATACGAATGTGTATATACTCCTGTTTACCTGATTAAAACAGTGTTAATCGCTTCGTTCAGCAACAATACATGAGGTTTGGACAAGTATACAAACAACCTGTCTCCGACATATATAGCATAGCTGGTCTCACTACCATGCTGTAAATCTTTCCTTTTATTCTTGCTGGTACCCGTCTGTCACAGATCACTCCTGCCACTCTTCTCCACCCATTCCAACCTGCCTGTACTCCCTTCTTCACCTCTTTCTGCAATCACTGTTACTCTGAACTGTTGATCCCAAGTATTAAAACTCCTTTACTCCCTGCATCCTAACCACTCCATTTTCCTCCCTTTTGTTCAAACTCATGTATTCTGTCTTAGTTGAATTCACTTTCATTCATCTCCTAAGGGAAAGGTTACTTCTTCATCTTCTTTTTCTTTCGGCAGCTCCCGTTTAGGGGTCGCCACAGCAGATCATCCGTTTCCATTTCTTCCGGTCCTCTGCATCTTCCTCCGTCAAACTGACCACCTGCATGTCCTCTCTCATAACATCCATAAACCTCCTCTTTGGTCTTCCTCTTTTCCTCTTTCCTAGCAGCTCCATCTTTTAATTAGTAAAAAAATAAGAAATGGAAACGGACACTGTGGCCACCCTTAAACAAGAGCAGCCGGAAGAAAAAGACAATTTTTAATTATTAAGCAAAGACTAGATATTTTAGCCAAAATATTTCCAGCCTCAGTTCTGTGCACACTGTGCACATGTTTGCGCTTTGTCTTGTTGAGCTGTTTGCAAAAAACATTTTCGCTAATTTTCGTTTTCTGACACATTTATTAAATAAATACCATAATTGAAGTAGGACTGATCAGCCTGAGCAACCTTATTTTTGCAGATCAAACTGAAATGTCTGATGAACTAAAAAATGTATGTTTAAATTTTATTTCCTTTAACATAACTTTTACATGACATAATTCAGTCATTAACCTGGTTGGGGCAAGCGTATTTCAAAATAACTTTAAAACAATCTTGAATGTCTTAAAACAATCTCTTGGGCATACATTTCCTTAAACTTGTCTTAATTTTCTGTGAGCTTGTTATATATCCCCTTTAATACACATAGCTTGTCATTTCAGTGTGATGTAGACAGAAATCCTTGGAACATTCTGTAAAGTTACCCGGCATAGTTTCCGAGTACTACGTTGTTTGCACCTCTCACTTGTCTGATAAACACCCAGAGCTGAGGCGCTGTGAAAAAAAGAAGGTATATTGAAGATCTCCTGAAGATAAACGCAGCTTAAATGTGATAGTACCTTGCAGTGTTTAAGCAAGCGGATGAAAAAGAGAAGACATTTTCCGTTTATAGCTTCAGAAGCAATGCTCTAGTTCTCTTGCAGGTGATCAGACACTGCTGGAGGGGAGTTTTCTCAAATGTCAAAAGGTGTGTCTCCTCAAAGCTTCACAGAAGCACTTGACAGGATGAATGCCCTTTTCCTCCAAGGAGCTTTGCTGAAAGTACAAACAGCTCGCAGCTCAGAAACGTTCTCTAGCTATAGACTGCAGTCGTGATAAATCTGTTCAGATCCATTCAGACTGACTGCCCTAGTAAATGCTGGAATTGCTGGAGAGGATACAAGTGCTGTCTAGCAAGCTAGCTTTGAATAAGAAAATCCTATTTTGTAGAAAATTGGATCAAATCAGCTTCATTTATTATGTAGCACTTCTGAATAACTGCTCAGCAGAGGCTGCTTCATGCAGTTAGAGAAATAATAGATATGACAGTGGAGCATGAGATAGAGAGGCGTTTTAATTGTGCTGTCTTGACATCTTAATTGAAAACCTGTAGCCACTATTCAAACGTGGCGTCCAAGAAGGCATTTTATTCTTCATTTCAATGACATAAAACAGCCCCACACAATTAAGGTGTGTATAATCTTAACAGGCTATAAAGTGAGTGAGCTTACACGCAAATGGAGCAGTCGGAAAAGCGCACTCTTAGAAATAAATGTTCCTCAGCTGTTGCTGGCTAGAAAAAACACACTACGACTTGGAAAGCCCCAAGGGATGTTCATAGCTCTTAACAAACTATGAAATGATCCTGAATCTGTTGATTTAGATCAGTGTTAGGGTTAGAATATGGACAAAGATGAGGGTTAGGTTAAGATTTTTTCGGAATTTCTGCAAAAAATCTGTCATAAATACTATTAATATTAATTCAGAGGAATGTGAAGATTTTCATTGCAGAATTCTTTATATTGTTTTGGTGAAAGGAACCAAGGGCTGTAATGCACCCAGTCTACATCACATACAGTACTGTGCAAAAGTTTTAGGCTGGTGTGGAAGAAATGCTGTAAGCAAAGAATGCTTTCAGAAATATAAATAATGATTGTTTATTTTTATCAATTTACAAAATGCAAAGTGAGCGAAAGAGAAAGAAAAATCTAAATCAAATCAATATTTGGTGTTGCTACCTTTTGCCTTCAAACCAGCATCAGTTCTTCTGGCCCCCACAGAGCCCTGATCTCAACATCATCCAGTGTGTCTGGATTACATGAAGAGACAGAAGGATGTGAGGAAGCCTACATCCACAGAAGATCTGTGGTTAGTTCTCCAAGACGTTTGGAACAACCTACCAGCCGAGTTCCTTCAAAAACTGTGTGCAAGTGTACCTAGAAGCATTGATGCTGTTTTGAAGGCAAAGGGTGGTCACACCAAATATTGATTTGATTTAGAATTCTCTTTCGTTCATTCACTGCATTTTGTTGCTTGATGAAAATAAATGATTTACACTTCCATTTTTGAAAGCATTCTTTGTTTACAGCATTTTTTCCACACCTGCCTTAAACTTTTGCACAGTACTGTATATATTGATTTTATGTTTAAAATGATGTGAACTTTCACTTGTTGTCTGAGTTTTATGTTTCTTTGGGGACCATTTACTTGCCTGAACATTTTATAAATATTAAACTCATCGTAGACATCTGGGTCTAATCACCAACACTGTGAACAATAGTACATCTGTCTAGAATAAAGCATTTTACATCATGTCACTTTTTTATATCTAAATCACTTATTAAATGGGACATTTTGATTGAAAAAAAATCCCAGTTAAGAATTATTTATGTGGATTTGAACAGTTTTTAAAAGAGCAAAGAGCCAAACGTTCTTGTATTTTTAATGTATTGTTGAGGAATTGGACAAAGTCATTTTCAGTGCAATTCTTGTACCTGACCAGTTTTTGGTCTTTTGAGTTTTTTTGAGAAAAGTTTTTTTTTCTTGTTCTCAGTATGCTGAAGATAATACAGTTTGACAGATTAGTATTTTTAAACAGGATGGTTCTATAGCCATCCATTTCCTGCCGCTTGTCCCAAACGGGGTCGCGCTGGTGTCCAACCCAGTGCACACAGGGCGAGGACGGGGGACACACCCTGGACAGGTTGCCAGCCCATCGCAGGGAGAAGCGGGACGGGGACGGCACCTTGCTCAAGGGTACCTCAGGGCAACCCATTGGGAAGGGGTTCGAACCCCCAATCCGCCGACCATGTGGCCAACACCCTAACCACTAGGCCACCACTGCCCCTTGGTTCTATAGCAATATGAAAAATGAAGGTTGGCTCAAAAAAAATGAAGGTTGGCTCAAAACATTTCGGTATAAAAAGTAATTTGTTCCATTGCAATACAGTAAGATATTAAGTGCATAAATATAACTCATTATGAAATTTCTTTTTATATATTATATAGTTTGTTGGGAGTGGGCTTTCTACATGCTCTTTTATAATTATTATTTTTATTATGAAATATGAAAATTGATATGCATTATACTGTCAGTATAATATCTGGTGTTTATTTTGATGACTGAGTCACAAAATAGACACAATTTATAACAGCACCAATTTTACTTCATTTTATTTCACAAACATGCCTATAATTGCATTAGTGAGATTCTGCTGGTAGAGCAATCGTCTCTTTCAGTGATGCATAAATAAGTGATTTGGGTGCTAATTGCTCTGCCCTGAGGAGAATGTTCAGTCTGAATATGACTCTATAATGACTTGCAGATTCCATGTTTAACTTTCAGATTGCAAAGGAATCAGTAAGGCGAGAAAATAAAGTTTAACCCTAATTTACTGCTGAGCTTCTTTTCAAACCTCTTTATATCAGACATGATAAAGAATGGATAAGCAGCATGTACAGCGTTTTAGATAAACCATCTCTCCCTGAGTCTGCATAAGTCTATAAAATATGAACATCTGGGGTTCTGAATTTGTTACTGGGTCTGTCTGTAAAGGAACACAGGAATGCACCCAACGCTAAAAGGCACAAAGGACACTTTCGGTCTCTTGGGTGTTCAGCATCATATTTTGCTCCACAGATGGGGCCAGTGGATTTGAGGGTATCTGATCTGAGAGGTGCCTTAGACATTGTTTGGCTAGTCTAGCAAAAATACATTTTTGGCTTTAAGAGCAAATGCTTGCTAAATGCCATAAATGGAAATGGAAAAGCACAGTAAGTTAGAAAGAACTAGATAAATCCATATACAAAATTTTGATTGGCTGGGGTGATCCTTAATGGGAGCAGCCGAAGAAGAAGGTGAAGAAGGAGAAGAAGGAGAAGAAGAAGGAGAAGAAGGAGAAGAAGATGTCTATAGCTACACAAAAATTAACACAATGTCAAGAAAAAATCTGTATTAAATCTTGGTTAATGGTTATTTACATACACATAATATATTATTTACAAAGCAGAAAATAGCTATAGCAGCTATCCCCATAACTAAGTTGAGCTCTTTTTAGATGTAACCCTTACAACGATATCTTCCACATTGTTGCATAGAAAATGAAAAGGTAAATCGTTTATAATTGAAACAGTTAATTAAAAGGTAATCTGTAAGATACGACAATTACAGATACTAATAAAAATGCAAATTAAAAAAAATGTTTAGACAAATCTGCTCGAAATGAATGTTCTTTGTTTACTATTTTGCACATTTTTGAAAAGTAGGCTTTGCCAAAAAAAAGTTTAAATAACATATACGTTCAAAAATGTAAAAGTATATTTTGAAAAAATTCTTTTTGAAATAAGTTCAGACAAAGGTAATGTTTATGTTAACATGGTCTTAGAAACAGATTTCATTTGCATAAAGTATAACAGTTTAGATTAGAAGGTCTTTAAGATGATTTAAAAATTTCATTTAGGTGTGTCTTTTGGTGGAGAATAATAGATGGATTTCGAAATCTTAATGAAACCGAGTTTAAAGCATGTAGAATTTAGTGAAGTGAAAGATTACAACATTATTTTATAGAGCTGTTTCCCAAATACTTACAGAAACGTAATTACTTCTTATGGAATCCTGCCTTAACATTCAGCTTCTAAACAGGTATAATATAATATACACAGTCATTTGAGATCCCAGCATTCTCAGGAAAACTGCTCATCAAAGACTCTCTACTGCTGTCTTGTGGCCATTTAAGAATACTGCTGTAGAGGAACATGTTGAGACAACTTGAACTGGCAATTTATGAATCTCACAAGGTGGAAGGTGGTAACTTTAAAGATAAATAAATTCACATTAAATGCACCAGGTTCTATGGACCTCTTCCTTTTCTAATCTGGATTATGTTCAAGAATGTATTGCATTTCTTATATCTTGTACATGTATTGCACAATTTCTCATTTATCTAATTTTTAGACACATTGTTTAAACTGCTACTTCTTTTCGTCTGGCTTCTCCTCCTCCTCTGGCTTCTTCCCCTCTGGCTTTTCTTCCTCCTCTGGTTTCTTCTCTTCTTCTGGCTTCTCTTCCCCTTCTGACGTTTCCTTCCCCTCTGGCTTTTCCTCCTCTTTCTTCTCTTCTTTGGTATCCTCCTCCTTCTTTTCTTGCTCGGATGCAGGTTCCTCTTCTTTCTTATGTGCCTCTTCCTCTTCTTCATCCTCTTCCACCTCCTCACCAGCAAAACGCTCTATCTGAGCGATGCGCTGTTTGAGGTTTTTCTCAGTTTTATCATAGTCTGCAAGGATCTTCTTCAGTTTGGTCTGCATCAGCATCATGGTGGAGTAAATACGGTCCACTCTGTCCTCAAGGTCCCTCTGGTCTGGCTTCAGGTTGGCAGGGTCCAAGTCCAGCAGACCATCTTTCATGAGAATCTGCCTCCCCTTGTCCTCCAGCATGGTTTTGGCTTCAGGGTACTCAGTCAGGGCCTCCATTAGGTCATCCTTGGTCAAGCAGAAGAGGTCAGAGTATCCAATGCTGCGGATATTAGCTGTCCTGCGGTTCCCAGCTTTGCTGCCCTTAATGTTCAGGATGCTGATTTCACCAAAGTAGCTACCATCTCCCAGGATGCAAAACTGTGTAACTCCATCATCAGCTACTACTGCCAGCTTTCCTTCTTTGATGATATACATCTCTCTCCCAATGTCACCCTTGCGGCAAATGTAGTCACCAGGACTGAAGACTTGGGGGCGCAACTTGAGCACCAACTGAATCAGCAAGCCAGCCTCACAGTCTGCAAAGATCCTCACCTTCTTCAAGGTGTCCAGATGTACGCTCATGCCTATTTCTGCCCGAAGCTTGTCTGGAAGGTATCGCAGCACCTCCCTCTCATCTTGTGCTTTCTTGTTGGTCCACAGGTAGTCAAACCACTTGATGACACGATTCTCTAAATCCTTACTGACATGGCGCACATGCATGTACTGCTTAATGTTGTCAATGCGTGCCTGAAACTGGGCTTGTGCTGCATTCATGTTGGAGATCATGGTGGCTATGTTGCCCACAATGGTGGCAAAGATCAGCACGCCTACCAGGAAATCCACCACATGAAAGAAGAACTCTGAGTCCAGCTCTGGGGAAGGAGTCTCCCCTATGGTGGTGAGAGTGAGGGTGGACCAGTAGAGGCTGAAGGAGTACTTTCTCAATAGATCCCCAAACTCAGGCTCATCGAGTGATGGGTATACCCATGCATCCGAGCCAAAACCAATGGACTTGGAGAAAGAGAAGTAGAGGCATGCATTCCAGTGAATGATGATGAGAATGTACATCACCAGGGTGCAGATGCGGAAGATATTGGGATAGTTGGTCATGGTCTGAGAGCGGTCGAAGAACTCAAACATGCGGTTGAGGCGCAGCAGCTTGTTGATGCGGATCTCAGGGTAGTCCAGCCCAAGGATGAAGTACAGCACATCAGTGGGTATCATGGAGATGACGTCGATTCGAAACTGAAAGCTGTCCGTGTAGTGCTTACGAAGGAGCTTCTCATCTTTGACAAGCAAGCCCTGTTCCAGATACCCTGTATGCAAAAAATTGGTTGTTTAGAAGACCACTCAAAAGACCACTCACTGCATTGTTTCATTCAGAAATACATGTTTTAAATGAAAGGTCAATCATGCTGTTCAACATTTTAAACCCTAACCCTAACCCTAACACTTGTAGCTATGAGAGCTGAAACTAAACTTTAAGACAAGACAAGTTGCTAATCTCATCAAAAGCCTTCTATGGATTACATTCATTGTTTTTCACAAAGAAAGAAATTCAGTTGGAAAAGCCAAATTGTAAGCATCAGTCAATAGTGCATCATTATGATTTGAAATGTCTTGTGTACAGTCTGGTTTTGCCACAACACTTTCATTTTTGCCATGTTTTTTTGTCATTTCCTGACATGGCAACAAAAAGAAATAAACTGAAATCAATTCAAAAAGGATGCCGTTAGTCATGTAATTATGTTTCAATCACATAACAACAAAGCAACAGCAGCTCAAAATTAGTCTTTACCAGTCCTTGTCCTGAAGGCCATGTCGGCCACATAAAGCAGATCACAGACGTAGTCAAGGATGAACCATGTCATCAGATAGTCGTGTTGCAGTTCTTCAAAACAAGCTCTGCATAAAGAACATGAATTATTATCGTATGTTCGGTCCATATCGACTGTGTTCTGTGTGTCACACCGGTGTGTTGGAACATTTTTCTGCTGAACACTGTGTTGAGAGAATTTCTGGTAAATTTCTTTAAGAATCTCAAACTACTAAAGCGTGTATTACTGTAAAGCCTTTGATAATATTTAAATAAGTTTGGACTGAACTGAAGGCCAAGTCATGGTTTGCCGCTATTCAGGTTGGCATGGAGTATTCAATCAGCAAACCACTTAGGTGCACACACCTTGTTCCTAATCATGTTCCATTTGATTTACTATGGCAGTGTCCTGCACTGAGAATAGTACGACTTGTTCAGTAGTTTTCCTGCTGGGACCATTAATGGAAGATGCAGGTAAACAGGAGGACTGCTGTTTGTAAAAAAGGGCACTTACATGGTCAGTGATTGGATAAATGAGAAAATGAGTGTAGATACAAGGTGGGTGTTTCTAATAAAGTGGTATATAATGATACATTAGGTTGTTTACTATACACATCAAACTGAACTGTGATGCAGACTTTGTTTCTGCATTCCTCCTGAATGCTATACTAAAGCCTTACCTTGCAATGATCATTGTCCAGTTGTACATGACGGGAAGAGTAATGAGAAGCAGCCACTGGTAGTACAGGTTGCTCGCTGGGTTAATCACAAACACCTCTTTTGGCCTCCAGTGAAGAAAAGGAGAAGCAATAATGATGATTTATTCAGAAGTGAGAAAAGTATTGATTGAACTTTGCATGGCTGGCACCTACCCCTCCTTTTTCCCCTTGTCTTTGTCCTTCTCTTTTTCTTTCTCTTTCTCCTTTTCTTTCTCTTTCTCTTTTTCTTTTTCCTTCTCCTTTTCCTTTTCCTTTTCCTTTTCATTCTCCTGTTCCTTTTCCTCTTTTTTCTTCTTCTTTTCCTTCTTCTCCTTTTTTCTGTCCAAAGTCAGAGCTCATTGAAAATGAATGCACTTTCTAAAATGTTAAAAAAGCTTTTAAAAAAACCTTACTCTTTTTTCTCCTTCTTTTCCTTTTTTACTTTCTTCTTCTCTTCCCTAAAAAATGAAATAGTTAACAGTAAATGAAACAGTTGACATGCTTGTCGAGGGCAACTTGAATGTATTGATATTCTGTGTAATGTTTCCAGGCCTCTTTACTCTTTGTTATTGTTGCTATTGTTGACGTTGAAGAGCCGTCTTGGGCTGGGAGGAGGACGAGGACCTGCGTTGTCTTCTACTGAGCCTTCTTCAAAGACTGGATCCATTCGGGGAGGCACAGTAAGAGTCCCCAAACCAGCTACAATGGTCATGGTTCCTCGTTTCTTTATTCTACATGCAATGTAAACTTATTATATTCATAATGATTTGGAATGAACCACATTAGCTGGACTCACCAAGTTACTTACCAAGTGTTACTTCCTCTCACAAACTCACATGAAATTTACATTCTTCACATCTTCACTCAAGAAAAGCATTTGCATTATTCATAGTAGTCCCATCTGAAAAAAGCAATGTAGATTATTAGGAGGAAATAGTATTATGATGTTAGTCTTTGTAATATAACTTTGCTCACCTCTGTTGCTATCTGGTGCTGACCCTGAAAAGGATTGGGTGAAGACTAAGAGGATGAAATAGCAGCAGCAAAGTCCGTCACCCCCTCCCTAACTCTCTGGGCTGCTAAACATGGTTGAATGCTCTTTTCAGTAATGAGTGTGAGGAAATTGTTTGGAAAAAATGTACATTAAATCAGCTCTCTGATTTTGTCCTATTTGATTAAAATATAAATTCATTTCATGCATTTTATTTGGTTTATCCAGTAAAAAACTCTTTAGAGCATATGAGCTACAACCTACTTGCAGCCTCTTAAAGCTAAATGCCTGAGGGCTCTGCTTTTATTAACTGTTTTTTCAAAAGTGTGCAAGTGTTGAGTTCTGGGAGAGTAATGAAGGATTTACTCATAGCAGAGAGAAAGACACTTGCTGAGTCAGATCTGCCCCAGATCACTCTGATCCTATTATAGCAAGCCGTCTCACTGAGAGCTGCACACGTTCTACAGCTTTAGTGAAAGCCAGTTAGATGTGGAATGTTGAGCTATGGTCTGGTTTGTTTTTGGTTCTTTTTGGCTCTATTCTGATGAATAGTGGAATTATACTTAGAAATTGTATGTAAAAAGATTTCTTTTTATTTATTCTGTGGAATTTCCTGTTATACACACTATGTATAAGGAAGTATCTTTGCAGGAAAACACAGCTTTAAGGTGAATTTTTATCATATTTCAAAACATTGAAAAAAAAATGTATAATATGGAACCACAGTCATTCAAAGTGGTTGTATGTGAATTGCCCTGTTTTAGAGATCAAAACAGGGCTAACTTTCTAAAGCTCCTTCAAGTAAAATTGTTACATTTATCTATTACAAAATCATTGCATAATTTTTTCCACATAGTTTTGAAAAGGTATTGGACCTAAAACATAATTTAAAAGTTCCATTATTGGCAGAGAGGCAAGAGGATGTCGTATTTCCACTGCTTTACCACTACGGCCATTGGCCATTTTGAATGCATAAAATATATGTGTGTTTTTTTTTGTAGATATTGCATTACCAATGCAGTTACAGAGGAATTTTGCTCATGAAGTTTCTCAGAGGATTTAACATGAACATTCTCTGTGTAATGCTGTTTACATCTCCATGGCTGAATTATGCAAAGTCAGCATGTCTAATCTTTCTTTGTATTAGATAGTTGCAAAAGCATTACAGCCTGTTTTAAGCAAAATGATCTGTATTGCTTAATAATTAGGTTTTCTAAATGAGACACTTGAACTAAGTGAAACCATGTGACTTAATACTATGAAAGAAAAATGTCTAGAAAAAGCTAGAATCTTATGATGTTATACATGTATAAATATAAATGACAGTAAATGAAAAAAGAGAAGTGAGCTCATTATAAGAAATTGCACATATTACTTTAATTTATGATAAGCTCCTGGCCAAGAAATAGTTCCTGTAGATCAAATATTGTATAGCTTTAAGTGAAGAGGCCACTAATTGCAGGATGAATATTTTATTTGAAGAGAAACAAGTGTGGACAAACACACAGGGAAATGACAGAATTATCACACATGAAGCTACATCACATTCAGGACAGTTCAGTTTTCAAACTGAGGTTCACATAAATCAACTTTCAGCAAAACAAACAAACAACAACAACAACATCTGTCCATACATACATTAAGCACAGCATGGTTTTGTTCTTATAAGGTAGTGGCCATCAGCCCTGGTCCTGAAGATCTACCTTCATGTAAAGTCTAGTTCCAGTCACAGTCTGCTATACCTTCCCCAGAAGATTGGCTAGATCAGATTCAGTAGTGTTAAATGAGGTTAGGCAGTTTGTAAATATCCAAAATAAACTAAAGTAGATCTCAAGGACTAGGCTGGTGATCACCATTCTTAGGCATTTTTCTGTTAACTAGCCCCACCCTATTGCCATTATGCTCTGGATTTACCCTTGACAGCCGCTACATGCCTTATTATTTGGAAGCACAGAGGGGGTGAAGTATAGGGCTTGTTGTTTACTGAAGTATCGGGACAGGAGATTCTGTCACTACAGGAGCACTCACATCTGGCCCTACCACTGTGTTGTCAATCTCCACAGCAACAGATGCCCCCTGAGGGAGAAGAGCAGGATCTATGGCAGCACCAACAAGGAGATCATCGATAGGAGCATCTGAAGTAACAGGAACCTCAATTCCAGCTTCAACCACCACTGTAGGGTCAATGGCAACAGGGTCAATAGCAACAATGGCTGGGTCAACAACAGGAACGTCAAGAGCTGGGTCAGCAGAAGGAACAGAAAGGCCTGGATCAGCCACAGGAGCCTCAGCAGTTGGTTCGGCTTCTGCCGCCTCAACACCTTCGGCTTCTTCTGCCCCTTCTGCCTCGTCAGAGTTCAGTGGGGCTGCAGGTACTCCACGTGCTGCTGGAGCAGCTGGGTAAGCTTGAGGTGGGTAAAATGCACCAAAATGGGGCTGGCATATACAAGAAACAAAAAGTGAGTTTCACAGGATGGGGCAAAGTGCTTGTGAGGAGAACATCTGTAAGCACTAGTCTTTTCCAACCATTCTTAGTTATGGTTCTAGAGATCCTTGTAGCTACATCCTAATCCAGTTCCACACATCTGGTCCACATACTGAAGGGCTAAAATGGTGAATAAAATTGCTCACCTGTGCTTCCTCATCAGAACTATCCTGATGAGGGTGCTTTGCATGGTAGGGGTTGAAAAAGAAACCCTGAAAGAAATGCATATTGGAATCCAAACTCGATTAGTGTTGAGAGAAACTGAGATCGATTAAGATATCAGAGAAATGTCCAGACTTCAGAACAATGTTAACATACTGAAACCAAGCTAAGAGCCAGTATTCTTAATGGTTTGTGGGGTAATCTTGCTAACAAACTATAATAAATGAACTCTCACCGGCTGTGGTGCTTGAGCAGGTTGAGCCTGTGCCTATAAAAGAAAGACTTTTCAGTGGTTCAAGCAGGCTTTTTTCATTCATCTCACAATGTGAGGCCACAGTAGAAGAAACAGGTTAAAAGGATAGTGTGTTTGAGGTAGTAACACATGTTTTTGGAGCTACCGGCCATTATGGCCTCTTTTATCTCTTTAGGTTTCTCTTTAGTGTGTTTAGATATATTTACAACTCTTTTCTGCTCATAACAGATCCAATATATCTTTTTCCAATAAAAAAGAGAATGTGATTTATAATTAATCTCTATATTTTCATATAAAAAAACAAAATGTAAGGCACCTGAGCTGGAGCAGGAGCAGCAATGCCCTGTGAGTAAAATGAAGAACAAATCAGTAGGTTTGTGAGATTGCACTGGGATTTGGTGGACTACGATCAGTAATCAGGCCATTCTGCTGCCACTGACCTGATGCTGCAGGTGGCCATACATTCGGTAGAGTTCCATCAGCTGCAGGGCAGTATGAGCATGGGCCGCTATCTGCTGCTGTACCAGCGCAACACAGGAAATGAGTAATTTCACAAAGCAACTTTGATGGTAATATAAGAATATGTGTACATGTGACTCTGGGTTACAGGTTACTTACCTCTTGGCTGCTGCTCTCAGGTGCCTAAAAGGAGGAAGCAAAGCAATATCTCTAAGACTCATTCACACACTTCACACACCTTTACATTGTCTGAAAGGGCAAGGCATTGTGTGACTGCTGAAAAAATTGCCATTATTTTACAAGGAACATTTTATTTGTTTTTAATGGTTGTTGAATCTCTTACTGGAGCGGCAAGCGTGTAGCCTACAAAGAACATCAAGAACACCACGGCTTTCATCTTGATCCTTGAAAATGAGACTGAAAACATAAGCAGGTCAGTTTTTTCAGTTGAAAACTATCATCTTGGAAGTTTGTCAGTACCTCATTAAGCCTCTCTTCTTAGAAAGCATGAACTAACCAAGAGCTGAATGAGAGTCACAAACGGAACAAAATCAAGATGTATGAACTTCTACTCACGTTTTCTTGTAAAGTAAGGTGAATGTGTAGAGTCCCTTGGAGAAGCAGAGTACCTGATTGCTCAGCACTAATGCAATATATAGTCTAGAACCTCTGGGAGGAACCAATCACAGAACCGTGTTCTTCAGAAGGGAGTCAGCATTGATAATGGCTCATCATGTGTAATTATACCCTGTAAAATTCTGTGTGGTGTGCAGTTCTTAAAAAAGATGGTTAAAAATGAAATGCAATCACTAACCACTTTCTGCAGACTAGAGAGGGGGTTTGCCTGTGCCTGACAGCGCCTCTAGAAATATGCATTCTGTTTTCTTAAATGCGGTTTTGGGGGCTGCGTTTTACATTTCACGGGGATTGTGTATGTGCCAAATGAGAGATGGTTGATTAAAACAAAGTCTTTAATGGAGGCGTCAGCACTCAAATCTTGAGAAACACTTAATTAGAGGCTTGACAGATTCAGAGTCAGATTTGTCTGGAGGTAGACAGAATGATAAATCTTTTCTGATCTTTCGATTGTTGTGACTACACTGATGATTTAATTCTTGTCTGCTACCCGTAACCCCAACTCCACTCAGCTGGGGCCTGTGGGGGATCGATACGTCTGATGCTTCAGGGAAATGTTCATCATCAGAAGGAGAGTGTGGCTTTGTTTGCTGATCTGCTGTCTGATAAAATGGTTAGTGGTTATTTGTGGGTTGCCAGGCCTCACCTCATACATTAAATTACAAAACACAAAACTGAAATGGAATGTGCTGAAATGGCTGTTCAAGTTCAATGACTGAACAGCTGTATTAACAATGAATTACTAAATAATTCATGCTTGCTTTCTCTGAGCTGCAATAACTAGAAAAATTATAAGAATTTTTAACTATAATCTATAACTAAATAAAACTATAAACATCGTAATAATGTTTATTCATTAACCACACCTCTACGTGCCAAAAATTGTTCTTTGGAGTCATGCTATACAAATTGCCATCCTTAAAGACCCTTTCAGTGGAAGGTTTATTTAAAGAACCATTTTTTAAAAATGTGAAGAACCTTTGTGAACTTTAAAGAGATCAAACTTTTGTCTTTAACTTTTCAGGCCAATACCCTTTTAGGAATATATTTTTTCTGACATACAGCTTTTATTTTAACTGTAGATTAGTTCAGAACTATTTATTTATAGCAGAAAAACTCTCTTTTTCAGAATTGTTCACAATGATGATGATGAGAACCACATAAAGTTTTAGAATAATGTCTCTTAAACCTCCCTTTTAAGTTGTAATATGTTGTTTATGAATAAGATTCTTGATAGTTTTTTTTTTTCAAGTAGATGAATAAAAGATTTTGGCCTTATTTTTTTACTGATCAACTCTTGAGTTATGGTGACGTTTTAAGATAGGTGCTGTTTATGGTAGACCATCTAGGCCACTTAATTCAGAAGAAGTTAACAAAATCTGGTAAACTTTTCTTTTTGAAAATAAAAGGCACCTTTTACATTGTCTGTACATTTTCACTTTAACTGATCAATAGAAATGGTTGAAATAGTAACAATTCTAGTTGCATTGCATGTGTCATTTTACTAAGTTAAATTTTATAATAACCTTTTTGTGTCCTGTAAAGTTACTGTATTAGAATTGTTTGCAGCATCATCAGTTTGAATTTTGCAGTGTCAATATGACTTACATTGCATAATACAGTCCACTATTCAGCATTACACATGTCATACAATATCACACATTTAAAAGGCATATCAAACATGTCAGCTGAAATTAACTCAGCAAATGAATACTGGTAGTACTGGTAGACTTAATGAACATCATGGCTCATTAACTCTAAACACTTCATTAACCCTAAAACCAGCAGTTCACATTGAGCTTTTTATCATTTTATTTAGTGTAATTAGACATGACTCTAATTAGAACTGGCCTTAATAATATTAGAAAAGCTGGGAAAGACAAGGCAGCTCACCAAAAGCTGAGTTAGATAATAGACACACGCTTCTACGCAAATGTGTAAAGCACGGATTTATTCACGCTCCAAAAAAAAGACACAGACTAGTTCTACTCCACCGTTCATTATCACTGAAAGGTCTTGCCTGCTTGTCATTCAGTTTGTGTGTTTGCAATTTAATATCTCATTAAACAGCTTCATTCCAGTACACACTGCGTGCTTGAAGTTGTGAAAAACACTGTTTCCATCTGCAACAACTTCCTCTTTTTTCAGTGTTGCTGAACATTTTTAATGACTTTTGTATCTGCAGAAGTTGTCAGAATGAGCAACATTTCTTCATTTTTAACTTTAACTGATTTTTTCTTCCTATTTCTAGACTTTATCCACCTTGAAGATCATTAATGCTGCCTAAGCATTAATGCTTAGACAAACTGCAGTTTGTTCATGTAAGTAGATGACATTTCAATTTTACCCTTTCATATGCAATTCCTAGATAGATAGATAGACAGAAAGACAGAAAGGCAGACAGACAGACAGACAGACAGACAGATAGATAGATAGATAGATAGATAGATAGATAGATAGATAGATAGATAGATAGATAGATAGATAGATAGAAAGATTATTAAGTAGAGATACAACATTAGAAATTTCCTGCAGCCCCCAGGGTTTCCTTCTTGCTGGCCTTCAGTTAACAGTGTGCTTGATCAATTAAACAGATTTTAACCAACATTAAACATTTCGGAGTAAAGAAGGATTCTTGCCAGTCTCATTTAATTCTGAATAAAAGCCAGACCTTTTACACTACTGCATGTAACTCAGTGCCTTAGTTAAGGCTCATTGCAATCTCAACAATATGTTTTACGACAAAGATCATTTAACTCTGGGTAATACTGAAAACTGAACTATCGGGTCTTTAAATTTACGTGGTCTGAATTTGCTCAATTGCTTATAAACATAATGTCAGAAATCTAACAAAATAACATATAGGAGTTGTGTGTGACAAATTAATTTTGTGTGAAATCCCATTTTCATCCTGAGCTGTCAATAATCAGTAGGTTGTGGGTAGAATGTCCACCTGAAAAAGCATAAATGTCCAGGACTTAGCTATTCTTTCTTATATTGTAACTATACTGTTTGTGTGATGACGGCAATCCAAAGCAACCAAGAATGTGTCTTTACCTGTGCAGACACACACTCTCTTTAATTATACTTTACACACACATACGCACACTCACACACAAACACACACACACACAAACACTTCAAAGCAAGTGTAATATGAAGTGTATTTTATGTTTTTTGCTTCACATAGGTGCTCATTGCTCCAGCCTCTGCCCAGCACAGATCTGTGAGTAAAACTGGATACAATATGTAACTGCGTGATAATTCATTTGAATTCTGAAGCTTGTGCTGAATACCTCCAACTTATTAGTGTCTGTAAGAAGGACTTATTGTATAAGCCACTGACATCATATTATAATATAAAACCACTGAGGGGCATCGTTTTACTGGTGGGAATAAGTCAGATTTCAAGACAGTTTTAATATGGGACGTTAATGTGAAACCATGTTGTATCCAGCTCAGGTCTACGTTATGCAAGAGATCCCTCAGCTGCCTGGGAGAACTTGCATTAAGGTGGTAATAGCTCCTTATGGTGTATCAGTTTCATAGACTTCTCTACACGGCAAAGTTGTTCTTTCATAGGTGCTGTTACAAGTTAGATCAAGTTTTGTAATATATACAGTACTGTGCAAAAGTTTTAGGCAGGTGTGAACAAACAATGCTTTCAGAAATATAAATAATGATTGTTTATTTTTAGCAATTTACAAAATGCAAAGTGAAAATCTAAATCAATATTTGGTGTTTCTACCTTTTGCCTTCAAACCAGCATCAGTTCTTCTAGGTACACTTGCACAAAGTCAGGGATTTTGTAGGATTATAGTCGGTGTATGATCGACCAATTTTACCAAACAGGCGCTGATGATCATCAATGTCACATGGAGGTTGAAACACAGTCATGTTTGGAACAACCTACCAGCCGAGTTCCTTCAAAAACTGTGTGCGAGTGTACCTAGA
Source organism: Hepsetus odoe (assembly GCA_017165825.1). NCBI lineage: Eukaryota > Metazoa > Chordata > Actinopteri > Characiformes > Hepsetidae > Hepsetus > Hepsetus odoe. The sequence goes on along the minus strand of CM029379.1, from coordinate 18,158,740 downwards.
AGAACTGATGCTGTTTTGAAGGCAAATGGTAGTAACACCAAATATTGATTTGATTTAGATTTCTCTTTTGTTCATTCACTGCATTTTGTTGATTGATGAAAATAAATGATTAACACTTACATTTTTGAAAGCATTTTTTGTTTACAGCATTTTTTCACACCTGCCTAAACCTTTTGCACAGTACTGTATATATATAACAGCTCAACAGTCATAGTTCTACATGCAGAGAGTCCTACTTATCTAACAGCAGAATTATGGGGCAGAACATTTTATTTACTATATAGTAAACATATGATTTCTACACTCCAAGGACTGTAGAGGGCCCGGTGAATATCAGTACCATTAGTTTTCTGTCCTCCATGGAGCAAAAGTTTAATAGGAACCATAGCCTTTGTCTTGGACAGTTTATTAGAATATAATTGATTTAATGTTATGATTTTTCTTATTTCATTGTTATTACATTTGCCAGCTTTGAAGAGTGGAAATGCATCTGATAGTTTCTTAGTAATATTAGTTATATAGTAGTGGAACAGCTCTTGGGCTGTTGGAGTTTTACAACAATATTTTTTACACCTCCAAAAAGTTTATTGTGGTTCAGCTTTGTCCATCATTTTCCCCTAAATTATAGCTACCAAGCTGATCATGGAATATATCAGTATCAGCTTGGTAATTTCATCTGTGTTTGTAATAAAGGTTATTGTGATAAAATATAAGACCTACATTAGTGTAAGATTTGTTTCTGTAATAGTAATGCATGACCAAATCCTAACAAGTCTGAGCTCATTGGATTCTTATTTTCATTAAAGATGCAAAATTAACTGTGGTCTAAAAATGACATGTCTCCAAAAAGCAGTTTAGAAATTGGCCTATCTGAAGTTAATTTTGTGGTAACCTGAGCGCCACAGTGTGGGTGTTTTAAAGAGGCACTAATGAGAGGCTGCTGAGATAGTGATCAGAAGATGGTGTGAAGCATGTCCTTACAGGTGTGAAAGACAGATTCTATAGATTCTACACTTTCAGGTGCATCCACAATCTAACTCCAGAAAGGATTTAACGTTGCATCTTAAAATGAAGGGTGCATGAAGAGCTCTCTGTAAATATTTCTCAAAATGAAATATGGATGTGAATAGAACCCTGAGAGTGTACCTGACATAAACCCCCTGATATTAAGCTTCCATGGTGTAGAAATGTAATGTCTGTGTGTTCCATCTGTGTGTGGTAGTTTGAATACCCTCTAATACCACAGAATGCAATCTACCCTCACAGTATTATTCTAAACAACAGACAAAGCACAACACTGTAAGCTTCTAGTTTAATTTATTTTGTCTTCAAAAATTATTCACATATTATCAGCTTCTGTCAAACAATGCCATCCATATTGATCCTCCATCATAAATTGTGAATTTAATTGCATGTTTAAATCACCTTAAATGTGCCTGCAGAATTGGACAGCATGGCCAATTTTAATTTACTTCAGGCCTTAAAGGGCTCAGGCCGCTCTACAGATCTATATTACTTCAACAGCTTCCTCCATTCAAGGCAGCTTACTAAGTCTAACTGTCATTAGTTATTAGAAACAGCTCCATGCACTGCTTGTATGATAGGAAATTGACATCAAGGATCTTTGTGGTGAAGACTGGAAGGTTTCTGCTAAAAACAAAACAGACAAAAAAACAATTAGTGTATTGTAGATGACACAGCTTTTTGCTTAGTTTTATTACCACTCAACAATACTACAGGCAAGAAACTCACCTTCACTCTTTAAGGGTGTGTAGGGGCCTTAGGGGTAGAGAAGATATAATCGAAAGTGATTTTCAAAGTTTTAATTTAAAAATAAAAAAGCTGCCTTAGTGAACAATATGTGCCAAAACGACAAGTTTTTATAAAGCATACTTTTTTTTTACAAATGCAATTTCATATCTGAATGCAAATTCCGATATTCCGATAAAAGTTTAACTTTCTTTTAAATGTCAAACAACTTTTTCAAGTCTTGCTTTCAGCTTTGTAAAGGCAAAGATTTGTTAAAGCCCATAGTTATCCATCTGCCATGTTTAAAGCAAATGCTTAGGCTACAAAAAAAAGAAAATTTCCAGAGAAAAGTTGCATTGATTACCTGATTGATTGATTAATTGTATTAATTATTTTTGTTTTGCGCTTCAAATGAAAATTCATCATTTGAAAAAGCATTTTTCACTGTGTTTCTTGACGTCATACATAAACGTATGATGTCAAGAAACACAGTGTAAAATGCTTTTTTCATTCAAGAGTCAACAGAACAACGCTTTCAGAAATAATAAACACAAGCATACACGTACCTGGCCTGTGTGGCCTGTCTGGGGAGGCTGGACTAGCTGGTCGTGCAGAATTTGTGGATGAGGACCATTGGGCTGTGCAGAACCAGCCTAGCATAAAGGAGCAAGAGAGAGAGTGAGAGAGAGAGAGAGAGAGAGAGAGAGAGAGAGAAACCTGAATCCTTCTCTGTCATTCAAAAACACTACCCTTGCTTATAGATGAAAATAAGCCATTCTTACTCTAGGTGGTTGGTTCTGGGATGTCTGTGCTGGGTTGTCGAAGGTGACAAGCTGTGGAATGAATTTCAAAATGTGAGCAATGTGCCAAAATAAAGCTTTCAAATTAGTTAAAGTTAAAGATCAGGCCACTTACACCGGGGAGTGAAGGGATCTGAGGCAGCACTGGAACATTTGGCATCATCTGGAAATATTAAAATAATATTAAAATAAAGGACACACTGAAGCTGACAGTTTGTATGTGTGTATATAAGTATATTATAAGAGCACTATGTTTTTTATTTAAAACAGTTATATCAAAACACTTTCACATTTCTGAACGTCTTTGTCTTTGCCCCACCACTCTTTTTGCTTTAATCACAGCCTGCTCTTAGACTGACATGCACCTTGTGCAAGTTTAGGCAAAAAGAGCAGCTGTTTAGATCAAAACCACCCAAGTGGAATCTGAAAAGGTAGTTTAAAAATACCTCTGGCTTTTCTATAGGCACTTTCAAATATGCATGTGGTGAAAAGTGAGCAGAACTATTTTACTGCTCTTTACCTGTTTCTTTCTAAAACATTTTCCTGTGGTCTGAGACTTTACCTTCTGTTTCAGTAACAGTTGATAGATGGCAAGCTTTGTCAGAAATAGATTTTTTTATTGCCTTAAAGTGCTGTAGCTCATGATATAACATTGATTTTTTATAAATAACTAAAGTCCAGCACAAACAAATAGAAAAAAAAACCCATGAAATACATGAAAGGTCTGCTGAAGAAAATTACTCGCTGGCTCAAAGGAAACCAAAATCTAAAAATAAGAGAAAAGTGTTACCTGTTGTTGTGTAAAGTCGTAGGGGTAGTACTTGAAGAAAATAAAACACACAGTTAGTGAGGCACCTACTATAGTGGCACTTTTAGAAAGACATGACAAACGTTCATCCCTTTAATTAACTATAATAAGACGCTAGCCCAGGATGGTTGAAAAAGACATATATGAAGTTCCCTCTGGCAGTAATTTACAGTATATATTTTAAATCTTCTCTGTCACTACTGACTTATGGTCCAGCAGATTAGCAGTGATGTCAAAAGCAATAATAATGTCCTTAAATATTTTGGAGACTATGATTCTTGTTCCAGCCGGTTAAAGGCAAACTCAGTCAAATCTTCAAAACGAATGCATGAATTCTTAGGGTGAATGTGATCAATTCAACTAATATTGAACTTGAATTAACAGCAGTTTTTTGTTTTTACTTACAATTTCTATGCTCTTTCTACCTGGAGCCTTGGGAAGAGAGTATTTGATGAAGCCTTGGGTTGGGAAAGAGGCCTATAAATAGAGAAAAGATGGTGTGAAGACACACACACACACACACACACACACACACATTTAAAGTTATAATAGGAAAACTTACAGCTCCATTTCCAGCTCCCCCTACTGGAGTGCCTTGGAACCGTTGAGGAAACACCTGAAATGAAATACAAGAAATCATACCAGAAAGTGAGAAAACAGAGTGATAAACAAAATATGACTGACATTACACTTAATAATGGAAAATAGAACGTACGATCTCCATGCTGATGGGGGCGTTGAAGGCAGGCTGAAGGTTTGGTAGCACAGAGGGCAAGAAGTCAGTATGATCCAGATTAAACTTTTTTTTTCTTTGTGCATTCTTTTGAAGATGCAATATTTACCACATATTTTAACATTATTTCACCCTAAACAACCTAAGAGATGGTTTAACTTCCAAACATTTAAATATTAAAAAATATTTCTCCATCAATAACTATTTTTAAGTTGAGGAAGCAGTGTTTGCACATGACTATTTGACTGCACATTTACATTTGACTTGGAGTCCATGCTGCTGTGTGAAACATCTGTGATGATTTAGTATGATTTACCTGAGCAGAGGGCCCTGCTTGGTTTCCATAGTGCGGCAAATAGTTGAAGAATGGAGATACCTGCAAATATATGACTTATATTTCAACGATTGATTGTTTTAAACTATTCGCTAACATAACACACCATTACATCTTATGTGGACAGAGTTAATGAATAATTCACATCACTGGAGATTCAAATTTGAGATTTAAAGATAAAAGTTTTTTGTCCTAAACTCTTAAAATGCTCTCCCAGGGCCCTGACACATGCAAGGCAACATCATGGTCAAATGGATCAGCATGTGGAGCTTTTTGAGCTCACGTGTTTTGCAATTATATCAGATAAAGTCCATGCTGCCTTTATTGTAGGGTGCACAGTGATGGTTTCTGTGCTGTTTAGATCAGGATCCAGTATAAACCCCAATAATCCCCAAAGCTTTTCCACATAGTTGACTGTATAGCTAGAACTGTACCGGTGCAGCAGACACCGCTGTGACAAAAGAGAGGCAGAGAATTGAGCACCACATGCTTCTAGAAGTCAGCTGTCAACTGTGGAGAAAGAATACAATCCTGTAAAAATATCGACAAGACTCAGTTAAACACTCAAGATGCATCAAGATATAAGTCACAAACATGTTGCTGCAAAACAGAAGAATCTTCATGTTTTTCTCACCTCAGGTTCAGTTGGAGGAGAAGGCCGTGGCTGTGTCAGTGAACAGCGGTGGGTGATGGACAGTGAGAGTGGCCGAGCTTTTATTTACTGTCAGGATGGGCTGTTAGCCAGCGCCCTCCTACGTTCAGACTCAGAGGTGACCTCACACGCAGGTGTGCATGGTAATTTAGAAAATGACCTGTAGCCAGACACAGCGTGTGTCATATCAGCGCAGTTATGATTAAGATGATAATACAGCAGGGAACTGCAGACACTGGCCTGTTCCTCCAGCCTCAGAAAAAAAAAAGTTGGTTTGGAATGTGTACAGGCTGGTTTTAAATTCACTTTCAAATATTTTTCCAAGTCATTTTGGTTCATTTTATTTGTTTATTAATTTTTAAACTTTACCACAATTAACAGAGCGACTAGCAATTTTAATGTGAGTGCAAACAAGCACAAAAAAGAAGATACAAGAAAAAAGATAGATAGATAGATAGATAGATAAACTAGAAAAACGTATTTGTAGTATTTTAGAGACTTGAGTTTTTGTTATAATTATTATATCTATATAAAATTGTTATATTATTATATTATAATATATTTTTAGATTATGGTATTTGACACACAGTGTGTGTGTGTGTGGGGGGGGGGGTGTTTGAGTGGGGGTTTAGTCTCTAAATACCAACTAACAATGAACACCACACATAAATTTTATGTTTTAATTTCAGTCGCACTCAGATGATGCAACACAAAAGCTTATCAATTTCAACAGAATAAGTGGACCCCAGAACTTCACACTGGCATATTACAGGCAGATCTGAAGGCAGCTTTAATGCATTAATCCACTAAAAAACTAAAAGCAATTTTTTTGGTCTTTTTTCAGTCCAGTATTCAGGTCATCAACCTGGAAGAAGAGAAGAAACAAGAAATGTAGCTTTAATTTAAAAAAACAAAACATTTTTAATCAGTGTTATGTAAGGCAATGACATGCTTTCAGATATTTAAAAATATGTTATCTGATATATAAGCGTAAATCTAATATTTACTACCAGAATTGGACTACATCATATTATGGGAATTCCTGCCTGGATATATTATAATGTAATATTAAGTGAATTGACCAAATTAACAGATGGCACTTTTGTGATTCCCATATTGAAGCCTTAAGATACAGAACTCATTTAAAAACTGCTATAAAATGATGCTGTTTGTACCAGAAGTATTTAATTCACCATATGAGCTTTTGAAAGTAGACCATTATTATCTCCTCAAATGTTCTACTGCCTCTCTTAGTTGATCACATGACATCATACAATGTACATTTGTGTAGTATCTCTTTCCGTGCCCTGCCAACATATAGTATTGAGTATTGAGTAGGTGCTACCTCTAATGAAATATGTATGAAAATAATTGCATAAATATAATAAATATGTTACAGTTGTATTTTTCATATTGTATATTTATAGTACTGTGCAAAAGTTTTAGGCAGGTGTGAAAAAACTCTGTAAACAAAGAATGCTTTCAGAAATGGAATTGTTAATCAGTTATTTTCATCAGTCAACAAAATACAGTGAATGAGCAAAGAAATCTAAATCAAATCAATATTTGGTGTGACCACCCTTTGCCTTCAAAACAGCATCAGTTCTTCTAGGTACACTCACACACAGTTTGTTAAGAACTCTGCTGGTCAGTCGATTCCCAAACATGACTGTTTCAACCTCCGTGTGACATTGATGATCATCAGTACCTGTTTGGTAAACTGGTTGATCACACACTGACTATAATCCTACAGAATCCCTGACTTTGTGCCGTGTACCTAAACTGATACTGCTTTGAAGGCAAAGGTAATGCTAAATAGTTTGTTAGGCCTACTGACCCTAACTACTGCATTTTATAAATTAAATAAAAATGAACAATCATTATTTATATTTCTGAAAGCATTATTTGTTTACAGCATTTTTTCACACCTGCCTAAAACTTTTGTAAAACAGTACTGTATATCTGTTGTAACTTTTGCCCAATGAAGAATCCCTGGGGTCATTGTCCTGCTTTGTCCAGTAATAGGTAAACCGAAGGAATTCTGGAATGTTGGGAAATTGGTGATGATTTTATTTTTGTGATAGCTTGGACTACAAACCTACCTCATGAAACAAAAACTATAGACATCACCATAAAATTCAGTTAAATTCATTATACAAGTAAAAACAAACACAAACAAACAAATAAGTAAAAAAATATATATTTTTGTTTGTTTTGTTTAATTTATTTATATAATGAAATTACTAATTTATAATTTATATTCCATTATATATATATATAAATAATATATATGTGGTGATTTTATGGTATATATATATAAACATTTGCTCAGGGATATAAATAAGAAAAGAAACCTATCTTTTGGACTATATTCATCATATTAAACATACTCCAAGATAAGTAGTCTGATGATGCCTACTTTCACTGTGGCTTCATTAAATATCAGTTAGATGAATGAAGCTTACGGGGCCTGGTAATTGAGGGAATTCACCTGTTTTAGTCATCGTGGTCATCATCATCATCATCGCTCATAGGAGCAGGGGCCTGAAACAACACATGCCAAGCAAGTGATGTATTTCATACAAATGATGATCTCTGGAAATGTGCTAGAAAGGTAGTGGAGATAAGGTTGTACCTGGGCAGCAGGAACTGCAGGGACTGCAGGGACTACAGGTACAGCTGGAACAACAGGTGCAGCTGGGGCAACAGGGGCAGCTGGGGCAACAGGGGCAGCTGGGACAGCTGGGGCAGCTGGGTCAGCTGGGTCAAAGCCAAAGGGGTACAGCTAGAAAAAAAAAAAAAACAGGAAAATGACTGTGTGCAGTATGATAAGTTGATAGCAAGTCAGCTAGTGTGAATGTATTGTTCTATGTGTTACACAGTATTTACATTTACATTTATGGCATTTAGCAGACACTCTTATCCAGAGTGACTTCCATGTCCTAATTACAGGGACAGTCCCCCTGGAGCAACTCAGGGTTAAGGGTCTTGCTCAGGGACCCAATGGTGGTAGTGCCAGAGGTGGGATTCGAACCGGGGACCTCTTGAGCCATAGGTCCATAGACAAGTACCCTACCACTAGACCCCCACCACCCTACAATATAATGGCCACAATAGATTCTTTTATAATCACAGCTATACTGGTTTGGCCATGTGGGGCACAGAAGTGTTTATAGTTGCTCACTCACAACTTCGATGCTCTCTTGGCCTGCAGGCTGAGGAATCTCGTGTTTAATGAAACCCCGAGCAGGGAGGGCCTGGAAACACAGACACCATTTGGCACGTACAGTCAGAACCTGTTCTTTCCTGATCAAACCTGAGGAATAAACTGTAGCTGAAGTTGTCAGTAAAGAAGAAAAAATAAACACTCACTGGAGCTCCAGCAGGACGCTGAGCTGCCAGAAACTGTAAAACAGAAATCATATATTTGGCTTACATAATCAATACCTACAGGAATACGCTGCTCTCTAACAACAGCCTTCAGAGCTCTTAAAGCTGCTATTTAATTAGACGGCTGGCAATGTGAAGGCTGCCGTGTGAAACAAGCCTACTTACTATCTCCAGCTCAGAGGGAACAGCACCAGCGGGGGCAGCACCCTGAAATGGGAGAGGAAGAGTTTGATTTTATTAGAAAGAAAAGGCATTATGCTTACTTTATGTTAATGTTATAGTTACTGAATGTTTTAAGGTTTCTAACAATCATAAAACTAACCACTTCAACTAGTCTGCATGTATGGAATGAGTCTTTGCTGGATTTTATTCATTATTAAAAAAGCTACCATTGATTTGTGGGGGAAAATACTCATGCAGGCACACTGACGTCACTCAGGAATTTTTACTAGATACTGATTAATGGTGACTGGAAGGTTGTACATACCACATGGCTAATCTGTATCTGTAAAAATGAGTTTAAATGTACAGTACTGAGCAAAATGTCGATCAGTTGACAGAATGATAATCTAGACAACTTTTTTCACTTCTTCCAATAACACAGTATAGATTCAAATAAAGATTCAGTAAAAAGTATCACACAATTAACTGTCCAGTTTCAACAGCAGAAGACCTGATTAACTTAATGAAGCAATGATCATCCAAAACAAGCATTGAACAGAAAATATTAATTATGCTGGGATTCCCTGAAGAGAGGATACACAAGATTTTGAAACAACAAATCTCTACTTACTGCATACATTTCTATTTTCATAACTTGTGTAACTATTTTTTCTGAATAAATTAATCCTTATCAAATTAAACATTTTATCTTAAAGCTTTTGCACAGTACTGCACATGCACATCAGTCAACCGGGTTAACAAGGGGGAGCATTTTCTAACATTTTGCAACAACAACAGAGATGGCATCCAACTTATCCTCCTCAGATAACGCACTAGGCTGATTAAATATACATTCACCACCAGGCTTGCCCCACTGGTAGGCAAGATCAGGTGAACTCTAATAGTTTTTCATGTCTAGTTACAACAGTGTTCATGAGCATTTACATGTTGGGATGTGTCTGGGAAGCTGGCAGAAGAACTTCTTCTAGATTTCATTCACTGTTTGATCAAGTCTGCATTAAAGTGGAGTGAAATCACTTAACACTGTAAACATCACTGACCTGCGGAACTGCTTGGACAGGCTTGTACTCTAACTCGTAGTATAGGGTATGCTGTGGGAGAGGAGAAAAGGCCAACAATCATCATGCAGTTGCAGTCAGAGTGAATCGAGTAAATTGGCGTTACGCTAGTTTATAATTTCAGCCACTTACTGGAGCGCAGAGGGCCACTCCAATGATGCATGCCAAAAAAATGAGGGATTTCATGTTGAATTGGAAGTGTCTGCAAAAAAAAGAGCAAGCAATAGCATTCACCATACTCCCGCTTTCTAAAACTATTTCCATCAGTGTAGTAAATTAGTGAAATAATGAGGAAATTTGTAGGTATAAGTTGATATCTTACCCGCGAGTGACTCTCACACGTATAGAGCAGAAGTGTTCAGCCTTTGCTAGATCGTCCGCTTTATATTGGACTGAAACACAAAGCACCATCATAGTCTGACAGGACTTGATGAGGGGCCAAGTCTCTTTTTAGAAAGCATAGCTCTGGCAGCTGCTGCATGTGTCTGAAATATCTTTAAAGGCTAATTTGGCAGGGAATTTAATTACTGCCTGCTTATTGCGTTCCGTCAAGGAGCATCTGCCGAAATATACATTTTTAAAATGTAATCAATGTAATAAATCTATATGAAGGGTTGCTGGGTTCATAATGGCTCTCGAACAGGCAAGACTGCACATGCTTGTTCATGGTGAATAAAATCATAAGTCTGTCTTCCACTGGTGAAAAGGTTTCTAGCCACAGAAGCCATAGTGGTTACTTGCAATAGTAACGTTTCAAGTAATGGAGTCTGAGGTCACTGGCAGTTTAGACAATAAAGAGTATTTTGGGAGAAAAGATGGCAGGTTCTGCTGAACAATCTTAACACACACATTCACAACACACCCACAGAGAAAGTAAAAAAAGTTAGTCTCGCTTTTAAGGAGAGCTGAATATTTTTAATAATAGTACGTGAAGACATAAACAACTTGTAACTTGTGGGTTAAGTTAAACATTTATTTTTAAAAACAAAACCACTTCTTGGAAAGCATATGGTTTCTTGTGGTCAGGAATCTGCATGATAATTATGATACCAAAAGATGCTGCCTCTAAATCTTGTGGGTGGTGCTTCCTGCATGAAGAATGCTAAGTATAATTATGTTTGGTATGACCTGTTGATCTCTTGAGAAAGCTTAAAAATGTAAAGGAACGTGGGAAAAGAGATAATAGTCTGAAACAGAAGACTGCAGTGACTCATAATCCCAAACGCTGCAAAGCAATTTGAGGGACGAGTGACGGCAGACCATCCATATTAAGTAACTGCATTGGACTTTGGCACATCTACACTCTGCACTCTTCCTGGATAATTCACAGCGTTTCCCTTGCTGGAGACTGTGGCTGCCCTGCAGACTCTGCTGGGTCTAAATTAGCAAGGACTGTGGCGCTGCTGCATGGCACAACAACATAGCATTGCATAAGAAAGATAGGAGGGCCAAAAAAGTTTCTGTTGAACTCGATCAACTGCCTGTGTGAGTGGGTCTCAAAATCCATCGAGGAAATTAGAAGTGCTGAGGTTGCCAAGTCCAGTGCTTGATGTGTTGAGTATCATTGAAAAGATTTATGAAAATGTCTCCTCATGGAATATTTTGACAACACATCTGAGAAAAATGTGTCCTTACGCAAGAACCTGAAAAGAGGGACGAGGGTCGCTGGAGGGTTACCGATCTTATCTTTAATAAATGTGAAGTGGGGGATTTCATCTGCACACACATGCAGGCCCCAAGGAGCCTTAGAGGAACTGTCAGCTCATTGATTCCTTTAATGAGGAATCTATTTAAAATGAACTTTTCTATGAATCTGTACTCCATGCAACACTAACAACAAAATTTTAACCTGACCCTGTAAGGCAATTGTAACAGCAGATGGCACTCTGCTCAGCTCTGGATGGGGCGCACCGGGTCTCCATTTAGGGAGCAGGTGTGCTTCATTAGGGTTGGCCTAAAAAGCTCTACTGAGCCAGAGCAGAGCATCGGTCATTGCTAGTCTGTACATGTCAATGCGTCTTGGTATTTTGTGTTTCTGTGTACAGTGATGTTATTAAAAGTTTTAGGTTCTGTAATAACCTCTCAGCTATACACTGATGTCCAGACCATGACATCACTACATCGTTACAGCAATTTAACCCCTACATAGTTACATATTTACATGGGTATATTGGTTTAATGGCTAAATTAGAATTTAAAATAAAACTATAGAGTTTCTCATAATAAAATATCGTCTTTTTATAAAACCTTAAGCAGCAAGTTATATTGCTAGTAGATATAAGTAGAGTCTTATTTATTTATTTATTTTTGCCCTGTGAGGTATTCTTTTCATAGTCATAGTGCATAAAACCTACAAAATGTTCGAAACAGATTATGTTTCAGATGGACAGATATCATTTGTGATAATTTCTAAATATTATTAAGATTTATTATTTTAATAGTATTTAATTGTACGTTTCTTTTTACTATAAACCATCCTACTCCTCTTTGATTTTTTTATCAGTGTCTATTTAGTGTGAATTTCTCAAACTCTGCTCATGAAACTTTACTCACCTCCGGTTCACTGAAGTTAGAATATGTTCTTGGTTTGAAAAATGGGAGTAGGTATAAAGCGGAGCCAATCTGAGTTCTTGTTGTTATTTTAGGTTTGGCGTTGCTTTGCTTTTGGGTTTTGCTAAAATGTGCTGTGTTGGACCTCTAATCTGTCCAGCACATGATGTAATTTTGTCTATTATTGACATCATTGAGGTTATAACCTTCCAGAACTGCAAGAGAACATCTATATTTAATTTTTTCAAAATAAATATAAAAATTTTACATTCGTATATTTAATTTCTTCTCTTTGGTTATATGTGTGCAAACATCAGTATTACTCATGAAACTACTAAAAGTGAGATTCTTAATGTGACTGATGCCACCCTGATTCGTCAAATGTTTGGCCTGACTGATGCACAAGCTGTTTATGAGCCGGAAGCCTGACTTGGAACAGATCGGGCATGCAGTGTCTGTTACCTTAGAGATAAAAAATGATCCATCATCATCAGACTAATCATTAGGAAAATCCAGGATTAAAATTGAATGGCCCTTAAACTTTATTGGCTAAGGAAGAACTCCAGCTTCGTTAAATCATTTAAGATTATTTCACAAATCTTCAGGGATTTACTAATTCAGTTTGTCACCTGTCACCATCATGTTTCTCAGTTTGAGTTGACCCTTTATAAACAAGACTGCCGTTCTTATCCAATAGGAATTATTACTTAGTTCAGACGACATCTCAGCACTGGGAGTGGTGGATTTAGCTATTAAAGATGACTCAAGGGCGTCTGTCCCACCCAGAAGAGTCTCGAAATCTCTAAATTACATACCCACACCCTGCGACTGAACACACACTCAGGCTATGTCTTTCTAAGTAGCACCTCAGCAGAGTGCCATGCAACAGGCGTGGCAACTAGCAATCAATTATGACTGATAAAGCAACATGTTAATCTAAACATTGCAACACATAAAATCTTATGACAGGTTTAGTGCATAATCAATAAAGTTTATTTGTTGAAACAAATATAAGTGCAGTACAGTTTCTTTGCTAGAATCTTGTGACAGTATTGTAATTGCTATTGTTTATATTTTTGTGAACAAGTTAAATGTTAAAATTAAAAGTTACAGGGCCAGTATAACATTAAAAGCAAAAAATGTCCCATCCCTAGTGTTAAGTTTTATTAATGGTATAACAATTAATGCAGTTCAAGGCCATTACATTTTATTCTTTGTCATTAATTTATTAATACATGAATGAGTGCAATACAGTGTAGATCTTTGGCTCTCTGTCTAACTCTTTTGCAAATATGTTCTAGCCCGAATCTCCACGATTGGTAACGGGTGGAGGAGGGCCGGGTGTAGGAGCAGGAGCAGGAGCTGGAGCTGGAGCTGGAGCAGGATCAGGAGCAGGGGCTGGAGCAGGATCAGGAGCAGGAGCTGGAGCAGGAGCAGGAGCAGGATCAGGAGCAGGAGCAGGAGCAGGATCAGGAGCAGGAGCTGGAGCAGGATCAGGAGCAGGAGCAGGATCAGGAGCTGGAGCTGGAGCTGGAGCTGGAGCTGGAGCTGGAGCTGGAGCAGGAGCAGGATCAGGAGCAGGAGCAGGAGCAGGATCAGGAGCAGGATCTGGAGCTGGAGCAGGAGCAGGAGCAGGAGCAGGAGCAGGAGCAGGAGCAGGAGCAGGAGCAGGAGAGAGCAGGAGCAGGAGCAGAAGTAGGAGCAGGAGCTGGAGCTGGAGCTGAGCTGAGCTGAGTTGAGCTGATCTGATCTGAGGTTAGCTGAGCTAAACTTAGCTGGAGCAGGAGCAGGAGCTGAGCTGAGCAGGGCTGGAGCAGGTTGAGCAGGGGCTGGGGCTGGCTGGGCTGGGCTGGAGCTGAGCGGAGCTGGAGCTGGAGCTGGAGCTGGAGCTGGAGCTGGAGCGGGAGCTGGAGCAGGTGCAGGTGCAGGTGCAGGTGCAGGTGCAGGTGCAGGTGCAGGAGCTGGAGCTGGTGCAGGAGCAGGAGCAGGAGCTGGAGCTGGAGCAGGAGCAGGAGCTGGAGCAGGAGCAGGTGCAGGAGCTGGAGCTGGAGCTGGAGCAGGTGCAGGTGCACGTCTTAAGGACAAAAGGTAAGTAATCCACCGGAGTAATCCAGCAGGAGCAGGAGCAGGAGCAGGAGCAGGAGCAGGAGCAGGAGCTGGAGCTGGAGCTGGAGCTGGAGCAGGAGCAGGAGCAGGAGCTGGAGCTGGAGCAGGTGCAGGTGCACGTCTTAAGGCCCAAAGGTAAGTAATCCACTGATTCCAAGGATCTGGATGATAAGGGTTATAATGAATCCTAGGATAGCGAAGCCTGAACCTCTAGAGAACAAGAAATAGGAAACAAATAATTAGATATTAAAGCACATCATATATTTAGCACAGAAGGTTAAAATACAATACCATAATAAAGGTACAGATGCTTCAGTTTCACTGCAGTGCAAACTGAGTAAATGTGACCTTAAACGTACAGCAAGGGTCTTATGGACCCAGTTATGCACATTAAACAAGTTTTTAAAGGTGCACCTTTTCAGTGATGCAAAAGATACTTTAGTAACCCTTTTCACAGCATTTATTTAATATGTTTTTGAAGTTTACCTCATCACTTGCAGATGAGCTCGATGGATGGTGGTGTCGAAAACCCTGCAGTAAGTTATACAGATGCGTTATAATGTCTGGTATGTTTTTATGTAAAAAATAAGGGAAAAAAAAACTTATTCAAATGCTTTGCACTTACTTCTCCAAAGAGTGACAGACCCAGAAAAGACAGCAGTAAAAAAGAGAACATTCTGGGGTAATGCATTTTCACCTAAACGAATAAAAACAGAATAACTTTTTGTTTTAAAGTTTAAAGTGTTGAAGAGGCAAAGCATAACAGTCTCCAAGGTTCATTTCTATTTACTGAGCTGATGGTTTACTTCATCTTTTTAAACAGGCCGTTCATGTTAGATTTTAGATGATATTGTATGTTTTTTTTTTTTAAATGAGCAATAACTATGTAATTTCATCCATCTCATGACTATCCAACATATAATCTACTGTTACATAAATCAATATTTAGATAACAGAGACAATAAACCATAAAAAAATTCATAAAAGATATGAATCAAAATAGCTTTTATTCCAAATAAATCTCTGGTCTGTTTGGAAGTACCTTATTTAGCCACACCGTGTCACCGATGGGTAAGCAAAGGCTAAATCTGACAGTTCTGCAAAGTTTGTTATGTGCTAAAAGCAATGCAAATGTATATCAGTCATATCACACATCCGCTCTATCAAAACCTGACTATATCGGATAAAACTGCCTGGAGGAAAAGATGACCAACAAACTAACCTGATGTTGCAAAATCAAAGTAGTAAGATGAATTTGAGTGTCAGGACTTACATGAATCTGTTCAGCTGCTCTAAAAGTGGAGAACATGTATCGATGTTGGAAAATGAAATGAAGCGAATGAAAAGTAGGATTTTGCTTCGCTCTTTTGCATTGTGCCCCACCCTCAAAGAGCTCAATCTACAGGAGATTGCACTGGAATGTGTCGTAACGGTGGATTTGTTTTTTAATCTTAATTACCCGTTAAGCAATTGCTTAATGTGTTTTTGTCATCGATGGTCATTTCACAAGCTGGGAGAGGATGTTTGTGGATTAGTGCTCATTGCTGCAACTTTGACACCAGTTGCAGTTCATAGCATCACACATCCGTGAACGAGGGAGGAGACTTATACACACACCTGGATGTGACACATGGCAGTGTGGGGGGAGGGGGGCAGGGGTGCTGCAGCTACTTCATAGCAACCCCAGAAACTTACATTACATTACTTTACATTGTAACTAATGTAAAAAAAAGCATTTACATTAAAATGAAAATGATATTTGTTTTTGTTTGATTGCTCAGTGGGGACAGCCTGCTAGTCTGCAGCCAGTTTATTGATGCTTTATAAGAAATAGTAAGCACAGTACAACATGAGTAGGTGACTAACTTGTCAGCATATGTTTGCTCCTGGTAAAATGAAATGTTATTAAATTAATGGGATTGTAAAAAAAAGCATATGAAATGCTCATATTTGCTATTGAATAGTGAGTTTTTTTGTCATTTTTAAAGCATCACAAATTGGATTTGATGTTCATTTCTAGTTTATATGTGGATCAATGTAAAGTATTTTAATAACAGTCATATCTTAGTATAGTATTGCCTGAAATTGCTGAAAGAAAAAATAAACAAAATGGGAAAATAGAAGTGAATTTTAATTTTCCCTGGTGCTGCTTGTATGTTCTTTGCACTGCCACTGTGAAGCCTGAAGGTTTTCTCCTTTTATTGTAACTGCACTGCAAAAGACTCAGTAACACCAGCATAACATCAGCATAACATCCATTGGATTTTTGAATATTTTGTGGGTCCCTTTTGTGCCAACGTTGACCCATCCAAGCAAGGCCTCTGAAGATGTGCTGTGGTGTTTTGTAGAGACATTAACGATAGTAATGGACACAGCCTCAGCCAGTTTGTCTTCTTCCATAATGTTGTTGGGTGCTGTGTCTTTTTTGTGAGCTCTCTGATCATCCATCCTCACTTTTGGAATGTACTAACTACTGCATTTTGGGAATGCACTGCAAAATCTGCCATTTTGTAAATGTTCAGACTCAGTCATTTACCATTTACAAATAAGTCCTAGTCAAGTCACCCATATCCTGATGATTATCAGTTTCTCCTGCTTTCAGCACATCATCATAAGAGGTGAAAGTTTACTTCCTCCTAATATGTCCCATCCTTGGACATTGACATTGAAATAAATGTCATTCACTTTACATTTACATTTACGGCATTTAGCAGACGCTCTTATCCAGAGCGACTTACATGTCCGAATTACAGGGACAGTCCCCCTGGAGCAACTCAGGGTTAAGGGTCTTGCTCAGGGACCCAGTGGTGGTAGCGCCAGAGGTGGGATTCGAACCGGGGACCTCTTGATCCAGAGGTCCGTAGGCAAGTACCACTAGACCACCGCCACCCTAGATTTACTTTAACTAGATCATTGTATATCTTGATCAATGCATTGTTCATCAGTGTCATATTTAAACAGAGCAGGAGCTTTGCAGATTAATCATTTGGTCTTGGTGTACAAAACACACCATGCAAGAATGAGATTGGAGACTCATGGACCAACACAATATTGAATACATTTCTTTCTTTGCCTTTGGGAGTTTGGGTTTTTTGCGAGACCTTTTAAACCATTGTTTTAGCAGGTAATATACTACCAAGATCTTAGCTATAAATATTTAAAATATAGTGATAAAATAGCATTTTAATATTAACATTCAAAATGTAATTTAAGTAGCATGTAGTTAAAATTAAAATGTAATATTACATTAAATATTACATGTAATGCACTGTTCACTTATTGTGCTTATTGATTTCAGAGTGCTGAATTTCTGTGGAAGAACCTGAAATGGTGATGGGGAGTAATTACCAAAAAAGGTTCCTAAAAGGTTTCTCTGGAGCAGTGCCCTTGAAGAAACTCTGGGTTTTATATATCTCTTTCAAATCAAACATTCATCAAGGTTTATTCTGACACCCAAAAGTCTGAGAGTGCACCCGTAGAGGGAACACTTTAAACAAGTATGAGCTCAGTTTTAGTTACACAGGGCTTGGCCATCTCTTAAACTGAGTGTGGCCTCTAGATGAGGCTATAGAGCTCCCCATAGTCATCACTGGCAGCCAGCATCACCTGTGACTGGCCTTACTTAAAGCAACTCTTACTCAGCTCTCTGTTTTGAGAATATTTCCAGAAGTAGCTGACAATTTCATGAAACATTGACGGTTTTCCTTTTGTTTAACCTTTATTTGATCAGATCTCTTTTTGTCTGATCTCTGCCCTTTTATCTTATAGAAAAAGTGAAAAAAGAGTTCCTACTGAGGCTGGGCTACCTGATCCTGGTTTTTATTTTTATAGTTTACTAAGCTCTGATATTTCTCTGTTTTTACAATTTCCTAAGCTTTGATTTTCTTTCTTGCAGTAGGCAAATCTGTTGGACATAAATTAAGTCACTTTTGTCCAACAAGTAAAAGCACAATGCAGTTGAACAAATGCCCCAGAATGTCTTTTTGCCAAAGTGAAAAACATAAACATAGTCATTGATATCTTTATTACAGGAAACTAGAAAGACTGACCTAGAACATGTCAGTCACATGAATTTTAGGTTATTTTTACATTGGTTAGCTTATTTTCCAGCAGCTGGGGCAGGAGCAGCAGCAGGAAGGGTCATCCTCGCTAAGTAAAAGGGCAACAAATAGTTCATAAAGTTGTTGTTGTTGTTGTAGCTCGGCATGTAGTAGGGAATGGATGCAGGATGTCCTCCGCCATATCCTCCTCGAAAGTGCTGGAAATACAGATGCATATGAAATACAGAATACATAATGGTTACATTACCTTTAGCAATCTGGTATCAACATTTATATACTGGATATTTAATGTGTGTGTATGTATAAATGTATGTATACAATACATGTAAATATGCAGTTATAAATTTAATTCTATAAATAGTTAAATACATAATTCTGTCAAGTTCAGAATGATAGTTAGGGAGCAATGATGAAGACAATACCTTGCTCAAAGGTACCTCAGGGCAACCTACTGGTCTGGGACTCAAAACCATTACCTTTTGATCCTGGAGCCTAGCCCCTAACCACTAGGGCACCAATGCCCCACACCGGTCCTGGAAATACTGCAATACCAATGCATAGAGCGGACGGAGCCAGCTCCTTTTCTGTACCCCTGTACTAAAAATCTATTTAATATGCAGTCCTCAGATATTAAACTGAATAGAACAGACACTACAAAAGAAACAGTTCTTGACAAAATCTTTTCCTGATTAGTTGATTGTTCCTCCCAATAATAACTAATGCTAACCTGTATAATTGATACAGACAGACATAAACTAAATATATATGAACATGGTGTCACTAAACATGCAAGAGCTATCAGTCCAAGAATAAATGTTTGTTTAGCCAAACTAACCTCGCCACTTGAACGCTTCACTCTTTCGTGCTCATCATCAATCTGTGAAAAAACAGCATTAATTAATTGCATTGAAGGGTTTTCTTGTGTCTCTCTCTTCTCACATACGTTCACCAGTAGTTATAAGGTTTGGTACTTACAGGTAGAGCACAGCACAGTCCAAAAACACACAGTCCGATGAGCAACACAGCCTTCATGCTTTTGGTGCAAACTTCATCAAACAGAAAAGGAAAAGTGTCACTATGAAAGTTTCATTCACATATTTGCATTACTTTAAAAAGAGCTGCCACCAAAGTTTAAACCAGGTACAATGCCTTACTTTCAGTAGCAAACAAAAGATGGCTACGTTCACTGTTCTCAGGGTTGATGCGGCTACAGTCGAACTGTCGTGCATGCCTTTTAAAGAATTTTTCAGTCTGCAAATGTCCAATCAGACAAAACGTTGCAGTGACACATTTGATTGATTTTTGGGATTTTTTTGCTGTGCTGCAATAATGCAAGGAGCACATATGTTAAGAAATGAGGATGGATCCATATTCTCTACATAACATAAACTAAGGGTTAAGCATAAGAGTCAAGCATTTTTACATACCATGACAAAGCAAGCTATTGGGAAACATCTGTTGAAAGCACACTTAAGACTGTGGCACATGAGTGAAATAAGCACATACGTTTTGCAATGTGGTCGTATGACTGTAGATATCGAGTGATTTCTGTAAAAAGCAGGATGTAATTATCTAGACTTTTCTAGTCCTTTACCAAACCAAGTTCAGCACTACATTATGACATTTTCAGACAGTTTTAGGTAACAATTTCAGAACTTTGAATCATTTGGGAGATTCATGAGTAACTACAACTCTATCTGTTGAACCAAGTCTAAGCTCATATATTAGCACACACAGATGAAAAGCAGAGTAACACCCTGGACAGATCACAAGTCCTACCCAGGGCAGTCACACAAACACATTTACACTCACTCACACTTTAGCATCTCAAATCCAGACATGCCTGTCTTTAGACAGAGGGAGGAAACTGGAGCACCCAGAAAAAAGACACAGGGCGAACATGCAAACACCACACAGAAAGAACCCAGACCTCCCTGCCTGGGAACTGAACCCAGAACATACACGGCTACAGTGTAACCACTGCACCACCTTGCCATCCTAAAGTTACATAAATATTTAAAAAATTATTAGATAATCATAGTTTTTGGATCTGTGCTGGTCTTGATTAAGAAAAAGCAGATGGATTTACCAATACGGTAAAGCAATGGTGGAGGAAGCACATGACACATGCATTGGACAGTCCACTGTAGATGCTTTTGTAGCTGCTCACTTTTGTAAAGTTTAGAATTTTTTTCTCCTATTTCTTTAATTTTACTGGGACTGATCCCTCTACTGTCTTTGAATAATAAGATAAATGCTTTCAAATGTATTTATGTTCATGCTTATCAAACTGTTGCTTTTATATTCCTTACAGGCTACCTAATATCTGTTAATCATTCTGTATAACTGAATACAGAAACAAATCCATGGTTTTAATTGATTTAATTTTAATAACCCTAAATCTACAATTGTGGTTTGATGCAGCTTAGGGACCTAAGAGTTATAACTTTTATTCTTTCACTCAAACATTTTCCAGCTTGACACTGGACAGCTGCTGTTGCTTCAAAAGTGCTCTTTAAGGTGTCTTAGTAGATTGTCATAGTGAAATTTTGAAGTATCACTTTATTTTTGTAGTACTTTGAAATATGTATAAGCACCCCTTTACAAACAAAACAGCTCTGTCCTGTCCCCACATGGACCCAAGTCCTATGAATGTTTGCTGGCATCAAGCTGTACACAATAGATCTTATTAGGTTTTATTTGGGCAGCGGCGGCCTACTGGTTAGGGAGTTGGCTGCAGGTTTGGAAGTTTGGGGGTTCAATCCCCTTACCAGTAGGTTGCCCTGAGGTGCCAGCTTTCATAGCTGCACAGTGTTTGTGTGCATGGGTTAAATGCAGGCGTCCAATTTCGTTGTGCTGTGACCTTTCACTTTAGTCTCCACAGTGCTGCACCATTTTACTGTCCAGCAATCTCTGCTGCCTTGTTTCATAACACTGCGGCTCTCTGACGGATGAATGTCCTCCCAGTTGTACTGTCTATTGTTGTCTGCAATTGTCTGTACTTGCCCTGTTGTTGTGTGTACTTGTCTTGTGTTTTATGTCTGTCTTATGTCGCCCTATGTGTAGTGCCAGGGACCTGGATGAACATTATTTAATTTCACTATGTACTGTGTATATGGTGGAAATGACAATAAAACCTACTTGACTTGACTTGACTAAGTCTTCTCTGGGATGCTTGCTTAGCGCATTAGTATTGATTAGTTCCTTCTCTGAAAGTACTTAGTTAGCACAAGAGCATCTGAACTAGTTGATAGAGCAATGGTAGAAATTTGCCTGATTTGATGAATTACAGTTTCTTCTTCATCATGTGGATGGCTAGGAGCTTGTGCAAAGATATGTTACAAGGATGCTCTGGGTAACGTTCAGCTGGAAACTTTGGGTCCTGGCTTTCATGTGGATGTTAGTTTGACACATGAAAACTATCTAAATACCGTTGTCAACCAGGTACAGTCTTTTATGTCAGTGACATTCCCTAATGGCATGTTTTGATGGTTGTTTTACCCAAAACCATGTATTTTTTAATGCATTGTTGAGAAATCTGTACTTTAAACTGTGGGGCAAGGCTCTTTTCATCAGATTTAATATACTCTGCTAAAAAAAGGAAAGGAACACTTATTAATGAGAGTTTAGAATCATGTCAGTTAAACTTCTGGGATAATGATCCAGTCAGTTAAGTATCATAGGGGGTTGTTAATCAGCATCAGCTGTTTTGGTGATAATGAAAATAACAACAGGTGCCATAAAGGGGCAGCAATAAGATGACCCCAAAACCAGGAAAGCTTCTGCAGGTGGAGGCCACAGACATTTTTTCCCACCTCCTCTTTATTGGCTGCTTTTCAGTAGTTTTGCATTTGACTAGGGTCAGCATGAGGTGATAACTGGACCCTACAGAGGTTTCAGAGGCAGTCCAAAGATGTAGGGATGCACAGACCTGTACAGGATAAATGATGGCACCCTGACTGCCTTTAGGTATAGGGATGATATCCATAGACCTATTGTTAAACCCTTGTTAGACCCACTGGTTCAGTGGGTCCTGGGTTCCTCCTGCTGCATGATAATACCCAGCCTCATGTTACAAGAGTATGCAAGCAGTTCCTGGAGGGTGAAGAAATTGATACCATTGACTGGCCTCCACGCTCACCTGATATAAATCCAATAGAACATCTCTGGAACATCATGCTTAGGTCCAGCATAACAGCTTAGTGATGCCCTGGTCAGGATCTGGGAGGAAATACTCCAGGACATCATCCATCATCCCAAAAAGAGCTCAGACAGTGTCAGGCATGCATACATGCATGTGGGGGCCATACAAACTACTGACTACCATTTTGAGTTGCTGCAATGACATTTCAGCAAATTGGACTAGCCTACTGCATCAGTTTTTCAGTTTAAATTTCTTGGTGACTTTGAATGAAGCCCTCTGTGTAAGAGCCCTACCCCGACGGGGCACTAGGGGGAGCCAGACCGCTGCTGGGAGGCTAGCGAGTCAGGCGCAGCAATCAACAGCGATTCGGATCACCTATGCTCTGGCTTATATAAAGGGAGGGAAAACAGTGCACCGCTGCTGGGTCGTTTTACGACACAGACGGTAATTTGGTAAAGATCCTTGGTTTCTCTTGGGTCTCTCTGTCTGCATCAGATCAGCACCCTAGAGCCTCGGCTTGTTTTGCTGCCTGACGCTGCACCTCCCCTTCCTAGTTTCTTGAGTTTCTCATTCTCACTAAAACGTTCAACCTCAAACACATACTTGTTTTGAGCATTGAATTTTTTCCCCTGTTTTGAGAGCTTTGTTTTCCACCAGTTTTGAGAGCTTTGTTTTCTACCCGTTTTAGGGTTGATTGTGGTGGCTCGGGTTTTCTGGTGTATTTTTGGGTACTGGTAGTTTCAGGTACTGCATTTGGGTCTTAACCCAATGCAGCTCCCTGCGTTCAGAGTGGGTCACATCGTTACACTCATTTTAATTTTCATCAAATGTAGTATCTTTTTTTTCTAACACATTACCCCTTCCACATCAGTATGGATATCCAGAAGGATGTTTTTCCAATTGAGGTCTGATGTGTTTTCAAAATGTTCCCTTACTCTTTTTGAGCAGTGTAGTTTCACACATATAGTAAAGTTGTATTAAAGTTTAAGCTGGAGACTTTTTGAACAGTTCTGAGTGTCTGCTGGAGCAGGGGCAGGGACAGGTGCAGGGACAGGAGCATTAGCTAAATGTAGCAGCAATATTTGCAACAGACTATTATGTGCCACACTGCAAAATGTGTTCAGGAAGGGTTTGAGAATCATGAAAAGCAGTTATAGATTTTAAATTGTTGTCCAAATTCCATAGATCTCAGTGTTTTATAGAATCTTGGGGATGTGTTGGACCAGTTCTGATCCAGAGAGTGCACCTTTCATCTCTACACGTTCACATGCACTGCTGTTAATGTATTATTGCCTGATATCACAGCACACACTAGTGGAATTGTAGAGAAGAGCTTAGTGGGTCAGAGGTTTTAGTGGCACAAAGGTAATCTGGTGGTGGTGGTCTATTGGTAGCGTAGCATACTTGCCTATGGACGTAAGGCTCTAGTAGTCCCAAAGTCTAATCCCACCTCTGGCACTACTACCACTGGGTCCCTGAGCAAGACCCTTAACCCTGAGTGTCTCCAGGCGCCTTTCCTTGTAGTTAAAACCTGGAAGTCACTCTGGATAAGAGTGTCTACTATATGCTGCAAATGTAATACCATGTAATCTACACAGCACTTTGCAGATGGTTTGAATGTTAATGTCTTAGTGCCTGATACCATAGCACATATTAGTGGAATTGTGGAGAAGAGTTTGATGGTTCAGTTTTTAGTGGCACAAAGGCAATGTACTCAGTACTTTGCAGTTGGTTTGAATGTTATAGGTTATTGGTGAATTACAGGTACACAGTGGACTTTCTCACAAGAAGTCTGCTGCTGTTTTGGGAGTGCAGATGTTCAGCATTTGATCAAAACCATTTTTAATAATGTATGGTGGAGAGGTTTATGCAGGTTGCTATGGGGCAAACAATACCCAAAGAAAACATATAAAAGTACATATAGATGTATAAACTCAGGCAGAAGACGTGCCGATGTTGAGTGAATGTTCTGTGTAGTTCTATGAATTAATACTGTCACAATGTGGTGTTGTGGACTGGATGTCAATGCATAGCAAAGAGCTTCGTACTTTAATGACGGATAATGTGCACAGAACTCAAACTAAACATATTAAACATAAGTGTAAAACATAGCATGAATAATCACAAAAGTGCGCAGACAGAATAATCAATGCCCTGCTCTGTTTCATTGGGGTTTATAACACCAACACCTGATGAGGAGCAGGGTGCCCTCTACTGGCACAGAACCGTTACAAAACTCCTCCCCAAAGGTGCCACTCCCGAGGCGCCAGACCCTGCCTCTTCCGAAGGGGGAACCCGCAAAAGGAGAGGGGTTACGCAAATGTTCAACAAAAAGTCCAACTAAAGTGCAAATGTACGCTCCGCTGTCACCTGGAAGTCGCTCAGGATAAGAGTGTCTACCATGTGCTGCAAATGTAAAACCATGTAATCTACACAGCACTTTGCAGATGGTTTGAATGTTAATGTCTTAATGTCTTAGTGCCTGATACAATAGCACATATTAGTGGAACTGTGGAGAAGAGTTTGATGGTTCAGAGATTTTAGTGGCACAAAGGCCACCATCTACTGGCAAAGAACCGTTACAGAACCCCTCCCCAAAGGCGCCACTCCCGAGTCGCCAGACCATGCCTCTTCCGAAGACAAGACTGAGGATTCACAATCTCATGTGCCACAAGGTGATGCTTTTTAAAGTATGTTCATGTCTGCAACTGACCAATCAGTGATGTCTAACAGACATGTAATTTGACAATACAATAGAAGCAACAGACAGGAAATGAGGTGTGGATTTCAACTCTGCTACAACTGTTGGAGTATTAAGCTGAGTTTTGTGTGGCCAGACCTGCATAAAATGATTCGTTGTAGAACATCTTTGAAACAAATCTAAATAAGTCTTGTTAAACACAATAAGACAAACTATGAATCCTGTCTGGCAGTAAGTGCAGTATTTACATCACAGAAACCTCAAAATAAATAATAATAAAGAAAATTCAGATAAATCCATCATTATTTTCAGGATTTATCATATAATTCAGGAGTCTCTCACACACACACACACACACACACACATATAATAACTTTAGAGTAATGCCTCACAACTCGCTTTAACCCTCCACAGGTATGTTATTGCTCACACTGACAAATGAGGGCACATACTGAAGTAAGAACCTGGTTTCAATAGTAGATAAAAGTCATTTACATTTGCAGCATTTAGCAGACGCTCTTATCCAGAGCAACTTCCATGTCCTAATTACAGGGACAGTCCTCCTGGAGCAAATCAGGGTTAAGGGTCAGGGACCCAGTGGTGGGATTCAAACCTGGGTTTTTAGAGGCACAAATGTAATCTAAACAGCACTTTGCAGATAGTTTGGTTGTTATGGTTTATTGGCGAATTACAGATACACAATGGACTTTGTAAGAATCTCATTAGAATAGATTTTTAAAGAAATTCAAAATACTAGAAACAGAGGGAAGTCCAGGGAGAAGCGGAGGTGCAGGGGCAGCAGGAAGTGCAGGGAGAGGGGGAGGAGCAGGTGCAGGTGCAGGTGCAGGTACTGGGACAGGGACAGGGACAGGGACAGGGATATTGGCAGCGGATGCAGCAGCTGCATTACGTAGTAGCAAAATGGGCAGCAGGGCGTTCATAATGTTGTTGTCATTGTTGCTCCTGGGCATGTATTGGGGAATGAACTGTTGTCCATATCCCCCGTAGAGCTGCAAATATGAAAATTCAGTGTAAAACTGTGTAACAGGCACATTTATTAAGAGCAACATGACAGGAGCTTATATGGAGCAATATCCCAAACAAACACATGATTACACATGCACACAGGAGGAACAGAACACACTGTAGTTTATTGTTCACTTTAGTGCTCTTCTGATGCATTTTTTCAAAACATAAGAAATGTATTATAAAGACTTGAGCTCTAGAGTGGATTGTATAGAACCTGTGTAGACAGTAAGACTTACCTCACCACTTGATGAGCGCTTCTCTCTTTTATGTTCATCTTCAATCTGAAAAACAGTGAAATTCATTGCAGTGTTGAAGAAGCATCTCCAGAACCAGGAACACATGTTGGTTTGTTCATAACTGTTATTATCTTTGTATTATTTTCCCTCCAATTCATCCCTCCAATTCATCCCTCCAATCGGTTTTGACTACTTACAGGGAGAGCACAGCTCAGTGCAATTAGACACACTGCAGTGAGGACGACCTTCATGACTCCTGGAGAAAGAGGAGAACATCAGCATATCAGCGTCCATCATTCATTCATATGACTTTTCAAAAATTGTGACTAAAGCTCATGAACTCTTACCTTTCAGACTGGTGGACAAGACTGAGGATTCACAATCTCATGCCACAGGCGATGCTTTAGTGCATGTTCACAGTCTGCAACTGACCAATCAGTGACATCCAACAGACAGGCACTCTGGACAATACAATTGAAGCAACAGACAGGAAATGAGGTGGATTAACTCTGCTACAACTGTTGGAGTATTGCTGAGTTTTGTCCACAGACCTGTATAAAATGATTTGTTGTGAAACATCTTTAAAACACATCTAAATAAGTCTTATTAAACACAATAAGACAGACTATAAATCCTGTCTGGCAGCTAAGTGGTATTTACATCACAGAAACCTCAAAATAAATAATACCAATAGGTTCAATTAAATCCATCATTATTTCAGATCATCAAATAATTCAGATTACATTAAAAATTAACCATGCATCCTTTTCTCTCTCTCTCTTTCTTCTCCTTGCTTTTCTCTCTCACACACACACAAACACACACATAGAACACCTTGGGTATTACAAAGGCTGTCTCGCAACTCGCTTTAACCCTCCATAGGTATGTTATTGCTCACACTGACAAATGAGGGCACATGCTGAAGTAAGAACCTGGTTTCAATAGTAGATAAAAGTCATTCACATTTGCAGCATTTAGTTAAACACTTTATCCAGACCGACTTCCATGTCCTAATTACAGGGACAGTCCTCCTGGAGCAAATCAGGGTTAAGGACCAGGGACCCATTGGTGGTGTAGTGGCCAGAGGGGATTCAAACTCTGACTTCTTTGAACCATGAGTTCATATAAAGTAAGTATCTCACATCAGACCACCAGCATCATAATCTGAGGTGGAGAATTGAAATATTGGTGTTGAATTCACAAGGCTTTAACGTAACTTAACCAACATATCTCGATGTAAATATCAGAAATGTTAATCCGTTTCCTGAATGCTGACTGGAATGTTCTGAGAATCATGAAGAACAGCCTGGCATTTTAATCACCTGCTGTCCAAATTCTTAGATCTCAGTGTTTTTCAATCGGATCTGCTGGACCAGCAAGTCTGATCCAGAGAAAGTGCACTTTTCATTGAAGCGCGCAGGGTCGTCTGGTGCACTGCTGTTAATGTCGTTGTGCCTGATAACACAGCACACATTAGTGGAATTTTGGAGAATGAGGGTGGTGTTGGTCTAGTGATAGGCACGGCCTATAGACCAATTGCTCAAGCAGTTCCAGGCTCAAATCCCACCTCTAGCACTACCATCACTGGGACCCTGAGCAAGACCCTTAACCTTGAATTGCTCCAGTGGGACGTTCCCTGTAATCAGGACATCTAAGTTGCTCTGGACAAGAGCGTCTGCTAAATGCTGTAAATGTAATGTAAATGAGAAGAGCTTGGTGGGTCAGAGTTTTTAGTGGAACAAATGTAATCTAAACAACACTTTGCAGATAGTTTGAATATGATGGTTTATTGGTGAATTACAGATACACAATGGACTTGTAAGAATCTCATGAGAATAGATTTTGAAAGAATTTTACAACACAATAGATAGTACAGGGGGAGGTGCAGGGGCAGGTACTGGGACAGGGACAGGAAAACGGGCAGCGGATGCAGCAGCTGTATTACGTAGTAACAAAATGGGCAGAAGGGCGTTCATAATGTTAAGCTGAGTTTTGTGTGGCCAGACCTGCATAAAATGATTCTATGTGAAATACCTTTTGAAACAAATCTAAATAAGTCTTGTTAAACACAATAAGACAAACTATAAATCCTGTCTAACAGTAAGTGCAGTATTACATCATGCATTCAGATAAACCATCATTATTTTGCAGATTTGTCAAATAATTAAGATTACATTAAAATCACCTACACCCTTTCTTTCTCTCTTCTCTCTCTCTCTTCTCTCTCTCTCTCTCTCTCTCTCTCTCACAAAACACACACACAAGACACACACATACAGTAATCATTTCTTAAAGTAATGGCTGTCTCTAAATCCGCCAGTAACTTCCACAGGCATGTTATTACAAACACATACACTGACAAATGGAGGGCCGAAGTAAGAACCTGTTTCAATAGTACAAAAAGCCATTTACATTTGCATATAGCAGACACTTCATCCAGAGTGACTTCCATGTCCTAATTACAGGGACAGTCCCCCTGTAGCAAATCAGGGTTAAGGGTCAGGGACCCAGTGGTGGTAGTGGCCAGAGGTGGGATTCAGACCTGGGACTTCTTGGAACCATGAGTCTATAGGCGTTATCTCAACACTAGACTACCATCACTACCAGCATCATAATCTGAGGTGGGAGAATTGAAATATTGGGTTGTTGAATTCACAGTTTTAACGTATCTCAACTAGCATATTTCTCATGGGGAGTCAGAAATGTTAACTGCTTCTGAATGCTGACTGGAATGTTCTGAGAATCATGAAGAACAGCTCAAGATTTTAAATCGTTGTCCAAATTCCTAGATCTCAGTGTTTTTCAGAATCTTGGGGATCTGCTGGACCAGCAAGTCTGATCCAGAGAAAGTGCACCTTTCATTGAAGCGTGCAATGTGTGGTGCACTGCTGTTAATGTCGTTGTGCCTGATAACACAGCACATATTAGTGGAATTTGGGAGAATGTGGTGGTGGTCTAGTGGTAGGGTACTTGCCTATAGACCAATTGCTCAAGCAGTTCCAGGCTCAAATCCCACCCCTAGCACTACCATCACTGGGACCCCGGAGCGCAAGACTCTAACCTGACTGTGTACCCAGTGGGATGTTCCCTGTAATCAGGACATCTAAGTTGCTCTGGACAAGAGCGTCTGCTAAATGTTGTTATTGGGGCAGCGGTGGCCTAGTTAGGTTAGGGGAGCAGCCGATCGAAGATTGAAGCTCACTTACCCCCAGTGGGTTGCCCTGAGGTACTTAAGGAAGGTACCGTCCCTCAATACTGTTCTCGGCGGCTTTCAATAGCTGCTGCATGAATGTGTATGGGCAGAAATGTCGAGGACTAATTTCCCCATTCATGGGATTATAAATAAAAAGGATTATTAGTAATGTAAAAATGTAGTGCTTGGTGGGTCAGAGTTTTTAGTGGAACAAATGTAATCTAAACAACACTTTGCAGATAGTTTGAATATGATGGTTTATTGGTGAATTACAGATACACAATGGACTTTGTAAGAATCTCATGAGAATAGATTTTGAAAGAATTTTACAATACTAGAAGCAGAGGGAAGTGCAGGGAGAGCAGGAGGTGCAGGGGCAGCGGGAAGTCCAGGGAGAGCGGGAGGAGCAGGGGCAGCGGGAAGTGCAGGGAGAGGGGGGAGTGCAGGGAGAGGGGGAAGTGCAGGGAAAGGGGGAAGTGCAGGGGCAGCGGGAAGTGGAGGGAAAGGGGGAATTGCAGGGGTAGCGGGCAGTGGAGGGAAAGGGGTATTGCAGGAGAGGGGGGAGTGCAGGGAGAGCGGGAGGAGCAGGGGCAGGGGTAAGTGCAGAGAGGGGGAAGTGCAGGGAGAGCGGGAAGTGCAGGTGCAGGTGCAGGTGCAGGTGCAGGTACTGGGACAGGGACAGGGACAGGAAAACGGGCAGCGGATCCAGCAGCTGTATTACGCAGTAACAAAATGGGCAGCAGGGCGTTCATAATGTTGTTGTTGCTCCTCAAGTATGTATTAAAGAACTATCGTCCATATCCCTAGCGCTGCAGATATGAAAATTCAGTGTAAACTGCACATTTATTCAGAGCAACATGACAGGAGAGCTATGTGAGCAAAATACCAAACAAACACATGAATACACATGAACACACAAGGAACATAACACTCTGTAGTTGATTGTTAAGTTTAGTGCTCTTTTGATGCATTTTGTCAAAACATAAGAAATGTATTATAAAGACTTGAGCTCTAGATGGGATTGTATAAGAACCTGTGTAGACAGTAGAATTACTCACCACTGCTTTCTCTTATGTTCATCTTCAATCTGAAAACAATTAAATTTGGTGCAGTGTTGATTAAACATCTCCAGAAACAGGAACACATGTTGGTTTGTGCATAACTGTTGTTATATTTGTATTATTTTCCCTCCAATTCATCCTCCTCCTCCAATCGAAGGTTACTTACAGGAGAGATATATATTTTGTAGTATAATTAAACTCACTGCACTGAAGATGACCTTCATGGTGTTCCTGAGTTTTTTTAAATCCTGGAGAAAGAGGAGAACATTAGCATATCAGACTTAATTATTCATTCATGTTTTTTAAATTGTGATTAAAGCTCATGAACCATCTATCTTCAGGACTGGTGGACAAGACTGAGGATTCACAGCGTCAAGTGTCATGGGACGATGCTTTTTAAAGTATGTTCATGTCTGCACTGACCATTCAGTGAGATCCAACAGACATAATTTGACAGACAATACAATTGAAGCAACAGACAAAGAAAATGAGGTGGGTGATTTCCTTAACTCTGCTACAACTGTTGGAGTTTTAAGCTGAGTTTGTGTGGCTGTGACATTTATAAATGATTCACTAGACACATCTTATGAAACATATCTAAAATGTCTTGTTAAACACAATAAGACAAACTATAAATCCTGTCTGGCAGTAAGTGCAGTAATTACATAACAGAAACCTCAAAATAAATAATAATTACATTAGTTCCAATAAATCAGCTTTCACAGATTTATGGTGATTTATCAACTAATTCAGGATTGCATTAAAATCCCATTGTCATGTCTCTCTCACACAAACACACACACACACACACACAGACACAAACACATATAATCACTTTACAGTAATGGCTGTCTCGCAACTCGCTTTAACCCTCCACAGGTATGTTATTGCTCACACTGACAAACGAGGGCACATACTGAAGTAAGAACCTGGTTTCAATAGTACATATAAGCCATTTACATTTGCAGTATTTAGCAGACACTCTGCATTCAGAGTTTACTCCATGTCTCTACTTCTAGGACAGTCCTCTGTTGTAAATCAGGTTATGGTCAGACCCAGTGGTGGTAGTGGCCAGAGGTGGGATTTGTAATCCTGACTCCTTGAACCATAAGTCCATATAGAGCAGGCAAATGTCCTACCTCAGGGCAACCTATTGGGAAGGGGTTTGAACCCCCAATCCTCCGATCATGCGGCTAACGCCCTAACCGCTAGGCCACCGCTGCCCAAGGCTTTAATGTAACTTAACCAACATATCTCGATGTAAATATCAGAAATGTTAATCCTGAATGCTGACTGGAAGGTTCTGAGAATCATGAAGAACAGTTTAAGATTTTTGTCCAAAGACATTGTCCAAATTCCCTAGGATCTCAGTGTTTTTCAGAATCTTGGGGATGTGCTGGACCAGCAAGTCTGATCCAAAGAAAGTGCATCTTTCATCAAAGCGTGCAACGTCTGGCGCACTGCTGTTAATTTTGTTGTGCCTGATAACACAGCACATATTAGTGGAATTGTGGAGAATGTGGGTGGTGCTCTAGTGGAAGGGTACTTGCCTATAGACCAATTGCTCAAGCAGTTCCAGGCTCAGATCCCACCTCTAGCACTACCATCACTGGGACACTGAGCAAGGTCCTTAACCCTGCACATAAACAAGTAAGAACCTGCTTTCAATAGTAGATAAAAGTCTTTTGTCCAAATTGGCTCAACGAGGCTAAGCATTTAAGCCTTCATTATAATGAAATGTTAGATAGCTTGTGAACATTTTCAGTAGATCCATCATTGTTTTCAGAAAAATTAATTAGACATTTTGATTACTTGAAATATAAGTGAATTAAGATATCTTGTCAAGTCAAGTAGGATTTTATTGTCATTTCAGCCATATACACAGTGCATAGTGAAACGAAATAATGTTCCTCCAGGACCCTGGTGCTACACACAATACAACATTAGGCACAATATAAGACACAGACAGCATTAGACACAACAGAGGACACAACATAATACACAAAACAAGGCAACAAGTGCAGACAAAAGATAACAACAGACAGCACAACAGACAGTACATTCATCCTTAAGAGGGCTGCAGTTTTATAGAACAAAGCATCCCAGGTTGTTGGGCAGTGTGCTAAAGTGCAGTGTGCAACAAGAAAGTAAATAAATAATGATGGAATTGATTAACCATGATAACCATGACATTAGCTGTTTAAAAGTCTGTTGTCCAGCACACAGTGAACTATTTCCCATCCTGGTAGTGGAGGCCCGTATGCTGCGGAACCTTTTCCCGGATGGCAGGAGGGAGAAGAGTGTGGGATGGATGTGTGGGATCATCCACAATGTTGGTTGCTTTGTGGATGTAGCAAGTGGTGAAGATGTCCTGTACAGAGGGCAGAGAGACCCCAGTGATCTTCTCAGCTGCTCTCACTACCTGTTGTAGGTACCTGCAGTCTAAGACGTTGCAGTCCCTGTACCAGGCAGAAATGCAGCTGCTCAGGATGCTCTCAATGGTTCCTAGGTCGAGGATGGTCAGAATAGAAGGTTGAAGATGGGCTTTCCACATGCACCATGTGTCATTGGTGTTTCTGAAGTGGTCATTCATTCTCTGTGCGTAAGCTCGCTTTGCTGTTCTGATGGCCTGAGACAGGTTTGCCCTCGCTGTTCATAGGGCAGCCTCGTTCCCTGACTTGAAGGCCTTCATTCCTGGGTTATCAGGAGTCTGCGCACCTCCTCAGTCATCCATGGCTTCTGGTTGGGTCATGTGATGATAAACTTGGAGATAGTAACATCCTCAATGCACTCGCTGATGTAGCCAGTCACTGAAGTTACTCCTCCAAGTTGATGTCACCTTAGGTTGCAGCCTCCCTAAACATGTCCCAGTCGGTGTGCTCAAAGCAGTCCTGAAGAGCAGAGATGGCTCCTGTGGACCAGGTCTTTACCTGCTGATGGGTCTGTACGCTTGGATCAGCTAAACAGAGATGTGGTCTGAGTGTCCGAGGTGGCGGCGGGGCTCCTCTCTATACACGCCGGCCATGTTGGTTTAAAAAGGTTAAGAATGTTTCCCCCCCCTTGTTGCAAAGTCCACATGTTGATGAAATTTAGGGAGAATTGACTTGAGATTTGTGTGATTGAAATCTGCGGCGATTATGAACAGTCCGTCCAGGTGGGAGTTTTGGAGCTCACTGATTGCTCAATAAAGTTCAGCCGGTGAGCTGTTAGCATTAGCACTGTTAGCATTAGCGCTGGGTGGAATGTTGACCGCCTTGATAAAAACTGTAGAGAACTCCCTGGGCAGATAAAAAGGCCTCCACCTGACTGTCCTCCAGCAGTGTCGAACAATGACTCGATACTAGCACAGCGTTTGTACATCAGTGTGTGCTTATAACACACAGCCCCCCCTCCGCAACTCTTGCCGGACAGAGTGGTGTTTCTGTCCAAGCAAAGCGCAAAGAGTCCGGCGAGGTGGATGGCGGCATCCAGAACGCTGTCGCTGAGCCATGTCTCCGTAAAAACAAAAACACAGCAGTCTGTACTCACGCTGGGTGTTCAGCTGAAGTCGTATGCAGTCCAGTTTATTATCCAGTGAGTGGACAATGGCAAAGAGCACTAACGGGATAGCCGGTCAGCTAGAGTTAGCCTTTAGCTGAGCCCGGACCCCAGCATGCTTGCTGTGTTTCTATTTCCTCTTGCACCGCTTTCGATCTCCTCTCAGTCGGCAAGGTACAACAGGCGATCTCGGGGACTGAGGGCCTGGTCTTTGCAGCACACCAAGCTCCTGTAGCGTTGTTTGGAGAGACACTGGAAGACTGTATCCTGGCTGATTCCTGAGCTCCAGAAGTGCTTGGCGGTTTTTTTAGAGAGCATTCACACTTGTGATACTCAGGTGCAAGTCTGCTGATGAAAAGTAGTTGGATGAAAGACTTTTTTACAGACTTTAGCACCTACATGTAAATATCAAATAGGCTCAAAGATGGTAAACACCCTTGTAAGACCTGCTGGTGCAGTGGGTCCTGGGTTCCTCCTGGTGCATGATAATACCCAGCCTCACATTGCAAGAGAATGCAGGCAGTTCCTGGAGGATAAAGAAATTGATACCATTGACTGGCCTCCATGCTCACTTGATCTAAATCCAATAGTACATCTCTGGAACATCATGTTTAGGTCCAGCCTAAGAGCTCAGTGATGCTGAGAGACACTGTGAGGCATGCATACAAGCACGTGGGGGCCATACAAACTACTGAGTACCATTTTGAGTTGCTGCAATGACATTTCAGCAAATTGGACTAACCTGCTGCATCAGTTTTTCAGTTTATATTTCTTGGTGACTTTGAATAAAGCCCTCTGTAGATTGATCATTTTAATTTTCATCAAATGATGTAGCATCCTTTTTTTTCTAACACATTACCCCTTCCATATCAGTATGGATATCCAGTAGGATGTTTTTCCAATTGAGGTCTGATGTGTTTTCAAAATGTTCCCTTACTCTTTTTGAGCAGTGTAGTTTCACACATATAATAAAGTTGTATTAAGGTTTAAACTGGAGACTTTTGAAAGCGTTCTGAGTGTCTGCTGGAGCAGGGGCAGGGACAGGTGCAGGGGCAGGAGCATTAGCTAAATGTAGCAGCAACATTTGCAACAGACTATTTATATAGTTTTTATTGTTATTGTTGTTGTTGGGCATAGTATGATGTCAGGGTAGTATGAAATAGAGTACTATCTTCCATATCCTCCTCGGTACCGCTGCAAATCTACAAATCCAGTAAAAAACTAAGTAATACGCACATTTACAGTGGAGCTTATATGGAGCAGTATACCAGGCAAACACATGTTTTGTGTGGCCAGACCTGTACAAAATGATTTGTTGTGAAACATCATTTGAAACACATCTAAACAAGTCTTGTTGAACACAGTTCAAATCATGTCTGGCTGTTTTAAAATTAATGTTTGGAAGTGTAGGAATTCTTTCAGAAAAAAGAGAAAGTGACAACCCTTGTCATTGTGAGGTCACAGCACAGCACACAGTGAACCACAACAAAATTGTACCTCTGCATTTAACCCATGCAAACACTGCACAGCAGTTGGCAGCTATTGAAAGGGGAGCAGTGGCAGGGACGGTACCTTGCTCAAGGGTACCTCAGGGCAACCTACTGGTGAGGGAATTGAACCCACAATCTTCCAATGCAAGGGCCACTCCCTAACCACTAACCCTTCTCATGCCATCTACAATAAAAATGTAATGGAGAAGTGCAGTATTTACATGGGCATTTAACCCATGCAAACACTGCACAGCAGTTGGCAGCTATTGAAAGGGGAGCAGTGACAGGGATGGTACGTTGCTCAAGGGTACCTCAGGGCAACCTACTGGTGAAGGAATTGAACCCACAATTTTCCGATGCAAGGGCCACTCCCTAACCACTAAGCCACCACTGCCCCTTCTCATGCCATCTACAATAAAAATGTAATGGAGAAGTGCAGTATTTACATCACAGAAACCTTTAAAATAAATAATAAATAAGAAAATTCAGATAAATCTATAATTTTTTTTCAGTACTATGATATAAAATAATTCAGGACTACGTTAAAATCCCATGATCATTTCTCTCTCTCTCTGTCTCTTTCTTTCACACTCTCTCTCTTTCTCTCTGTCTCTCTCTCTCTCTCACACTGAATTTAAATAATCAGAAATGTTCAAATCATGTCTGGTTGTTTTAAAATTAATGTTTGGATGTGTAAGAATTCTTTCTGAAAAAATTATTTCTGAAAAAGTAAAAGTGACAACCCTTGTAATTGGAGAAGTGCAGTATTTACATCACAGAAACCTTTAAAATAAATACTAATTTAGATAATTCAGATAAATCCATTATTAGAGGGCATGACTTCTGTACTACAGTTCTGTGTCCTCTCTTGCATAGGTGGAGAGGTTCCAGCTTCCTATGGATTTCATCACCCAACATCCTTGCAGTTTGTGAGGTTAGGTGCACTCAGCTGTCTTCTTTTGGTAGCTGATAAAATTTTTCGAAATATTTTAGGAGGATTATGTGCCACACTGCAAAATGTGTTCAGGAAGGGTATGAAAATGAGGACAAACAGTTAAAGATTATAATTGTTTTCCAAATTCCCTAGATCTCAGTGTTTTTTCGAATCTTGAGGGTTGTGTTTGACCAGCTGGTCTGATCCAAAGAGAGTGCACGTTCTTTACACGTTCACAGGCACTGCTGTTAATGTCTTAGTGCCTGATATCACAGCACACACTAGTGGAATTGTAGAGAAGGGTCAGAGTTTTTAGTGGCGCAAAGGTAATCTGGTGGTGGTGGTCTATTGGTAAGGTACTTACCTATGGACCTAAGGCTCAAGAAGTCCCAAGGTCGAATCCCACCTCTGGCACTACTACCACTGGGTCCCTGAGGAAGACCCTTAACCCTGAGTGTCTTCAGGTGCCTTTCCTTGTAGTTAAGACCTGGAAGTCGCTCTGGATAAGAACGTCTACTATATGCTGCAAATGTAATGCCATGTAATCTACACAGCACTTTGCAGATGGTTTGAATGTTATGGGTTATTGGTGAATTACAGGTACACAGTGGACTTTCTAAGAATCTCACAAGAAGAGTCTGCTGCTGTTTTGGGAGTGCAGATGTTCAGCATTTGATCAAAACCATTTTTAATAATGTATGGTGGAGAGGTTTATGCAGGTTGCTATGGGGCAAACAATACCCAAAGAAAACATATAAAAGTACATGCAGATGTATAAACTCATTCAGAAGACGTGCCTATATTCAGTGATCTATGATCCAAGATGGCGGCGCGGTAACATGCAGCGGCCGCTCCGGTGTCCAAACTTTGGTGCTAGAGTCTGTAAAAAAGTCTTTCATCCGACTTCTTTTCATCAGTAGACTTGCACATGAGCATCACAACTGTGAATGCTTTTAATTATAACATTAAAAACACTGCTGGAGCTCGAGAATCAGCTAGGATACAGTCTTCCAGCAAATTTCCAAACAACGCTACAGGAGCTCGGCATGCTGAGAAGTCCAGGCCTTCAGTCCCCGAGATAGTCTGCTGTACCTGGCCAACTGAGAGGACATCAGAAGCAGTGTGAGCAGAAAGAGAAACGTGGCAAGCGTGCTGGGGTCCGGGCTCAACTAAAGGCTAACGATAGCTGACCGGCTATCCTGTCTGTGCTCCTCGCCAATGTACGCTCCCTGGATAATAAATTGGACTGCATACAACTCCAGATGAACACCCAGCGTGAGTACAGAACACTGTGCTGGTATCGAATCATTGTTCGACACTGCTGGAGGTCCTGACAGTCAAAAGCAGACCGTTTTATCTCGGCCCAGGGAGTTCTCTACAGTGTTTTTTACGGCAGTCTACATCCCACCCAGCGCTAGCGCTAACAGCGCTAATGCTAACAGCACGCTGGCTGAACTTTTTGGAGCGATCAGCGAGCTCCAAAACTACCATCCGGACGGACTGTTCATAATCAACACAGATTTCAACCATGCAAATCTCAAGTCACTTCTCCCTAACGTGGATTTTACAACGAGGCGGGGAATACACGCTGGACTGTGTTTACACAAACATGGCCGGCACGTACAGAGCGGAGCCACGCCCCTACCTCGGACTCTCAGACCACATCTCTGTTCCGCTGATCCCAGCGTACAGACCCATCGCCAGGCATGTGAGGCCCACCCTGAAGCAGGTAAAGACCTGGCCCACAGGAGCCATCTGCTCTTCAGGACTGCTTTGAACGCACTGACTGGGACATGCTTAGGGAGGCTGCATCATGTTTACGGTGACTCCATCAACCTGAAGGAGTACACAGCTTAAATGACTGGCTACATCAGCAAGTGCATTGAGTGCATTGACCCAACCAGAAGCCATGGATGAATGCAGAGGTGCGCAGACTCCTGATAACCCGGGACAAGGTCAGGGGACGAGGCCGCCCTAAGAACAGCGAGGGCAAACCTGTCTATTGAAAGCTATTGAAAGCGCCCGGGGAGCAGTGATGGGGACAGCACCTTGGTTGGTAAAGATTGTCTTGGGACATAGCATGTTGGATTTTCTTCATCTGATCTATGGCTTCAGTTATCTCATTTCCTTCACTAGCGCTATCAGGAATATACGTACAACAAGTATCATTTAACATTACACAAACCCCTCCTTTCACAGCGATTAGTAAATCAAGTAATATTCGATTTTGTAACACCATCATCCTCATGCTTGATTGCACCTCATTGTTCCTTTCCCATGCTTTTATACTAGCGTTTAAAAATAGACTCAATCGATAATGTATGTTTTCAATTCTTAACATGTTCTTTGCTACTCCCACCCAGGGGAACAAAGCCAATGGCACCTTATTCCCAGTAGTCCAATGCTTATGCTCGTCAGGTACATCGGACCCCCATACCTAATTGTGGGGTTGGACTTCCACCAGCAACCTTCGTGCCCTTGAGACACGGACCGCACCCCAGCCGCTGGGTGATGGTTCACAGGCTCGCTGGACACATAGCCAATTAGTGTAGTTTGTTGGATAGGTTCCGTTGTTCCCTGACATGTTATTAGGTGGCGTTCTGGAGTCTTTTATTGCTTTTCGCCCCCCTGTGTGTGATGCGTTACCTTTAGATATGATAAATGTGTGGTCTGTAACTCTTACTGGGGCACAAACTCCACTCCAATTTCTAGGTAGGTGTATTCAATTATGCACTCAGACTCAGATAAGGGCAATGGGAGAGCAGCCAAACTAGGATAAGCGGATGATGCTGGCATAAAAGAACAAACATAACATCCTGATACATTTCTACTCCTTGCTACCAACTCAGCATAGCTATACCAAACATTTGTGTGATAAGTTTGGGTTACATTTCCTGGTTCGTGGAGTTCATTGGCATTGTTCAACCACCTCTCATGTCTGTTTCTCGTTGTGATTTTCCTGTGGACTATAAAATTGTAACAGCAAAACCTGAAACAGTACCATGAACGTAACTATAAGGACTATAATTTTT
Organism: Hepsetus odoe; assembly: GCA_017165825.1. Taxonomy (NCBI): domain Eukaryota; kingdom Metazoa; phylum Chordata; class Actinopteri; order Characiformes; family Hepsetidae; genus Hepsetus; species Hepsetus odoe. The sequence continues at coordinate 18,118,959 of CM029379.1, read as the reverse complement.
CCCAACATTGTTTCAAGCGTGGTAGGATACCCAAAAGCAGTAAGGAATGGCTGATTGCCATAAATACTTGTTGAATTTCAGGGCCATTCAGATGGTACGAATTGATCAGGTTCGTCACATCCGAGCAACACTGATTAGGATCCTTTTTTGGAGACGTCACAGATTCGCCAGCCTTTTTGACGTCATCATGGGTCCAGGTTCTATATACTAACATGGTTCTATCTCCTGTCTCTGCGTGATTAGGATCCCAGGCAGGATTAGCTACTTCCACCACGGGGTATTCATCTGCAGTATTCGGGTTTATTGACCTCACTAAACTGCATGGAGAAGAGTGGCTTGAGTGATCCATGACAGACGGGTACCAGCTAGAGTGAAAAGGAAAGTTTACAGTTGTGAGATCAGCTGTGTTGTACGGGTTGGAGACAGTGGCACTGGTGAAAAGACTGGAGGCAGAGATGAAGGTGTTAGAGTTAAAGATGCTGAGATTTTCATTGGGCGTGACAAGGATGGACAGGATTAGAAATGAGTATATTAGAGGGACAGCTCAGGTTAGATGTTTTGGAGACAAAGCTTGAGAAGCAAGGTTAAGTTGGTCTGGACATGTCCAGAGGTGAAACAAAGATTATATTGGGAGGATGATGTTGAAGATGGAGCTGCCAGGAAAAAAGAAAAGATGAAGACCAAAGAGGAAGTTTATGAACGTGGTAAGGAAGGACATACAGGTGGTCAGTTTGAAGGAGGAGGCTGCAGAGGACAGGAAGAAATGGAGATGGTTGATCCACTCCGGCAATCCCTAAATGGGAGCAGTTGAAAGGGAAAGAAAAAGAAAAGAAGACTAAAAATGACCAAAAAGACAACAACAAATGTTTCCAATGCATTCATTTTTTATTTAAAAAGAAAATATACACAATAAAGCCAGACCAGAATTACAAAACATGAGGTGATTATTATGCATTTCACTTATCATTTATGCATGTTATGGTTTCCTTATTTTCCAGGGGCAGGGGCAGGGCCAGGGGCAGGGGCAGGGGCAGGGGCAGGGGC